>CM051029.1:25766547-26261547 GCA_027627225.1 Congeria kusceri
CCCCGAATGGAAGCAGGCCACAGTGATTCCTATTCCAAAAGCGATCCAAAATCATATCCTCCAATAAGTATCTCCTCTCATTCAGGAAAATTATTGGAAATAATGGTAAAAAACAGATTAGAGCACTTATTGGAAACTGAAAATATTCTGAACCCCTTCTAGTCTGGCGTTCGGAAAGGGCGTTCAACTCTTGATCAGCTAGCAAGACTACAACACGATATCCTTTCTCCTAAAAATCAAGGCCAAACAGTATTGGCTATATTTTTGGACCTTCAGGCGGCCTTCGATTTAACCTGGACTTTTGGTATCTTAAAAAAGCTAGCTGATTATGAAATCACAGGATACTGCTTCCATTACCTCAGAGCTTTCCTAGAGGGCAGGAAAATTCAGGTCTAGGTCGATGGGGTGTTATCTTAGGAAGCCATAACTGACCGCGGTACCACCCAGGGGTCCGTAATATCCCCAACCCTGTTCTTCCTCATCGTATGATGAGCACCTAAAAATCTATACAGATGGCTCCAAATGCCCTAACTCTGGATTGGTAGCCAATTCATTTGTTATTTCTTCTAAAAACATTACAAAAACCCACCGACTCAGCAACCATCTCTCTATTTATTCGGCTGAATTTTGGCAATTAAATATGCATTGTGCTGGATTTTGGTTAATAGACCTACTAAAACTGCTATTTTATCAGACTCATTGTCATCTCTTGAGTCTATCAAAAACAGAAATAGCAGATCTAGGTCTGATATTTTATCTAGCATTTTGGAACTTCATCAACAGTGCCTAGATAAATCTTTAAAGGTCACTTTAGTATGGTGTCCAGCACACGTCGACATCAGTGTGAATGAACAGGCGGACAGGGGGGCAAAGGAGGGTCTCAGGAGGGGGACTGTTGATGCTGGGGAATCCCTGGCGCCGACTGAGATCTACTCAATGGCAAAGAAATTTATCCTTAGTGAGTAGAATCTCAAGACCACCAATTTGTCTGCCTACCGACATACTTTTGTCAGACACGCGAAAACCCTCAGGCCGCCTGACAAATACTCAGCAAGCATTGTGCTTGACAGAGCCATTACGCGCCTGAGGATGGGAACCACTCTTCTACCTGGTGGCGCGGGAAAGTATGTCCTTGGGCTAGATCCTGCATGTCCGCGGTGCCGGGAGCCCTTCACAGCAGCCCACCTGCTGCTACAGTGCCACACCTTTACAGGGCTGAGGGACCAGCTCCGGGCCGCATTGCACTCCCATGGACTAGTTTTAAACCTTACCAACTTGCTATACCACAAGGGAGCGGCTAGGGGCCCGGTCTTTTCTGCCCTGATAAAATTCCTTCTAGACTGTCAGATAACTGACAAGATCTAGGTCTTTGTGGGGGGGGGGGGGGGAGGAGCAGTCAACACCCAACCAACTTCTATACAGTTCCTGTAATTGTTTTTATTAATTTTGTGATACACTGCAGTTTCTGTATATACTTCTTATCGCATTGTCTCTCTATGAGTTTTAAATGCTATACTATTGTTTAATGGTATTGACCTGGTATTCCTTATTTTAAAAACATTTTCCAGACGAGAGTATTACGTTTGTACACCATTTACATTTCTCAGTATCTTAATAAGCCCCTTTTTATTACAGTTTTTAATAATCAGAAAGGGCGGGGCCGTCCATTTTCCTGGGTACAGTTGACTGCATTGCACCCCCTCCCTTCCACTCTGACACCCCCCTTCCCCTCTCATTCTCAAAGAACCACGTCGGACTGGAGTGCACGGCGCAAGGATCTGTGAACCTTGCAATTATTTGCATTCGGTCTTATCAAGACCAATACCATTAACTTGATATTGGAGCTTTAAATATTATTATATTTGGCATACTGTAATATGTACAGTGTCTGCTACTGTATTTTATCTATATATTTATATCCATTTTTACTATCTGGATATGACCCCTTGCAAGTTTTTTATCAGGGATTAGTTAAAATCCCGTATTATAGTCCATTTTTACGTAGATGGTATCATTTGTACTTGCATTATTCAACTTTTTAAGATTTTATGTCTTTTCTGCTGTCTTTGCTTACTTTTAAATAGTTTAGTCTTGCTGTGCACTACCTCTGGTCCATGGGACATAACTCCAATAGCTACACCCTTTCCCATTCAATTATCTCCCCTTCTTTCCAACCCAACCCAGACCCCAACCCCCCGCTGGCCTCCCAATCCTACACTTCTAATATATCATTTTATTCCTCCCTCTGTGGCTACTTGTCTTTTACTTAATTCATTACTGTGTATTACCTTAAAGGTACACAGTATCATATTCACCCATGTAAAGTATTTTTAACTTGTAAATATTATAAATAATGTTCTTGTTTATTTAATTCTTAACTGTATTATAGGTTAATTTCTTAACATATTGTTTTAAAGTGGCCCTATCTAGGTGACTGTTTTGTAACTAGCAGCCTATATTGCTGCATTTTATGTATATAAATAAATGTAGTTTTCACAAATGTTTTAATGCCACCCTGGGGGGAACTACCATTTTAAAATAGCCCAACTTTCTTAAGGTACAAAACAGACAGGGTCTTAAGTGGAGCACCTCGCTATATTCCCTGTCTGCAAGCGTTCAACATAAGTAAACCGCATGTCGCACAAATGTTAATAAATTAAAATTACTTACACGCATAACATACTTGCCTATGCAAGTCCTTTTTCATTTGTATTATATTAAATCTTCACTATTTAGTGACCCTTGATCCATTTTACTTATTATAAAGAGTATTCTTACTCCACATACAGTTAAAAATGGTTAGAGAACCCTAAATACCAACCATTTATTGCATTATATTATAATACTCATTTTATTCAGAGTATCATTATTATGACAGCATTTCTAAGTAACTTAGTGTTAAATTTTCTGCCTTTTCATATACCGGCAGCATTAAATTGTAGCAAAGACATGCAAATATCATATCTATTCTGTAAAACTATGTTGAACACTTAAAGATCTGGTAAAACATTAAACTGTTCATTATTTTGTTTTAAATAAACAACCGGTACTATTGTACCCTTGTTTCCAAACTTCTTTAAAAGTATATGGTTATTAAATCATATATTTCTTCCAGATCTTTAAGTTAATAAGACTCCAACAATCCCATTACAGCATATGCTGAAAAATGGGTCTAGAAAAATGATGACACATGTCAAATTATGTGTTTCCATCATTAAATCTTATTATGTTGGGCAATCATCTCTCTTCTTTTCTATCTAGTATCAAACTGCAAAGAAAACAATAAATAAACACAAATTACTCATCAAAGTTTCTTCATACTTTATTAAAGCATAAATAATTATGTCACATTCATAGAGAAATTAATTCTCCCAAATTTTATAAACATTTTCATATTAAAATCTGCATATTTTCATCTAGCAGATCTATTATTTTCAATATTTCTTTGCAGTTGTTCATATTAAATAGTGCATACTCGTCAAACTCTAACGTCATTATATAAGCCTCACGCTGATTGGTCAGACGGATTAGTTACGAGAATTTTGATTTGTTCAATAACTATCCGTTTTGAGCGTCAAGCTCAGTATGCAAATTAGGTTCACACGCTATCGCATTCCTCTTAAAGGCTGTATATTCAATTTTAAAGTTAATACACGTGTTGCATAAATTGAGAAAAGATATTTCTAAAGCATATATGCCGTCTCGCTTAACCATTTACAAAGATTTATTTAAAAAACAGTATTTCTATGTACTTCTTGTATATTTTTGCGCTTAGATTTTTGTATAAAGCACCGCAAGGGTTTTTAACCGAAGTCCCGAGGGTAAATAACCCCACTCGTCGTCGTCGAATTATTAAAGGGATTATGTCTTCTTTCTACCTCCTGTTCAAGTTGCATCCCCATTGCGATTCATTTTAACATTTCCTTTCACCTTTACCTTATATTGACATTTATTATATGCCAATATTAAAAAAATATATATCTTAATTGCAAAAGTTTTGAATAGCATTGCCCATTGAGGTCGTCTAGAAATAGTTACGTTAAGTCACAGAGAATAATTAATACATCACTACACATTTAAATATTTTATTACACAATCATGCATCAACGCTTTTAAGTTCACAATCAAAATGTGGCATTGTGACTCAGACAGGATTTTATCTGATAATAAGGACAATTAAACTCTGGAATAAAAACAAGCCACACTATCACGCACTTTTAAGTCAATGCCACAAGTGACAACCGCATGTTCAAGGGAAGGTAAACGTCGAGGGTACCAACAAAATTCCGTCTACCTTGAGAAAGTCTTTAGTCTTTGTCTAACAGCCTTGTAAATGGACTATACAGTGCCGTAGCTAGGCCCTTTTCGTGTTGTAGGCCCGGGCTTAAGGTCAAGATACAAAGTTAGAAGTTTGTCAAAGACATGTATGCTTTAACGTTTATAAATTTATATGACTTTACGAATTATGTGGATATATGTGAAAGTATAAACCGATATATATAAAACAACACGTTCTTTATCTATCCTTCATCAAATTCATTTACTTTACAGGTCCTTCAAACAAAATAGTTATAAACAAATATACATGTAGTGCGTATAACATGGGCTTGCACTATATGCCTTCACGTTCGTTGCTTAAAGTGGCTCACTGCAAGATAGTTTAAGTTTCAATTATGTCTGTCATCACTTTCAACAGAACTCCATTTTACAACTTTTGACGGCCTCAAATGTATTAATGAATTTTTCAATGTCAATAGCTTTATCCTTATGTTTGTGCATTATTGCAAGGCTGAACATGGTTGATCGCAGGTACATTTTCAGCCTCTTCATGCACAACCGCCCGCATGTTGCACGTTGGCGTTGTTTGATGTGTCTGTCCACTATTCAATGTTATATATTTAAGAAACGTCTTTAAACGTGTGAAATTCATAGCTGGCAACATTCAAACACACACACACATTCCCATCAAGAAATATATATATTAGCTATTTACCGAAGTGTAATTGTCTCCTTTTAAAGTGATTATAACTAAATAACTAAACATGCTTATCGGTTGTATTTTAAATGTACTATTCACTGGTTATTTTCTCCATTAATACAATCGAATGGACGAACAGACAAACATGTTTTTTACACCAACTATTGTGAGAGATACTCTTATGATTGCGTTGCGAACCGGTAAGGCTAATGATGCCGACAGTGTGTCACGTTTCGCTGACATGTGGTGACTGGAAAGTATTAAATCACTCGGAAATGGTCCCAACGTTTGGTGCACACCTCTACTTTATCTACTAAATGTATAAAACAAAATGAAATTTGGCGTGATCAGTAATGTAACATTGAGCAAAATGTTTGTCAATTTAGATCTTTGGAAACTTTGAAATAATTATGTTTAAGCTCGAATGCAGTCATTGATTTGACTTTAATTTAACTTTAAATCACATATATTTAGTATAAATGTCTTTAATGTGGTATTTCCTTTGCCAAATCTTTATTGCTGTCGACATCTTTATATATATTATTCAGAAAACAAAACAATAATATAGCTAAAATATTTCGACACTTACTTAAAAATATGCTTAAGTCAATTTCTATTTGTGTCCAAAGGCATATTTCGTAAATGAAAATGTTTTATATTAAGATCATCTTATAATCAATCTCTTAATAAGGAATTAAATCGTTAGACCCTTAACCTCTTTTAGCATTAGATTTTTATATCTAAATATATTAGATCTAAATAAAATATATAGAAAACAACATTCCAATCACATTTCACATGGCTATATAGTTAATTATCTATTGTACAGGTGCAATGAAATGCAAATTGAAAATGCTAATTTTATTTAAGAAATTTTAATGAAACATCGAAGTAATTTAATATGAAAATCATAAATGAATGATTGCTAATCAATCATATTTAAAGAAGCCTTGCAAAGATATCTTTAACTCGCATGACTTACGTTGAATTAATTTTGAGTCCAGCTCATACTAGTAATAGCTTAGTTAGAATATGCATAAGGAGTTACTTTTCTTCAATCTCTTAATCGATTTGATGGTGAATTAAAGTCTATTTATGTAAAACAGAAGTACAATCATTCATGGTGCTGCTGTCACATAGAGCGTAATCAATAGCTATTCAAAAACGTTTTAAGGGACCTATTCACAGATTGAAGAATTGACACTTTTTCAACCTTTTGTCACCGATTGTAAACATAAATGAACAGTGGATACAAGGGAGCAAAATAACACTACGGACTTTGAAATATACTGTAAAAACCGTTTCGTTTATGAGTTATCATCAGTTGAATTAATTGATAACATTATAAAGCGTTTGTAACGGTAAACGATGGAATAATTAGGAGTGTTTCTGTTGTTTTCGTTGAAATAATTGACAAAACGTGGAACACATACATAAGTAAATAATGCAGAATAATATATATAATTCGGAATGGCCGAGTGGTTAAGGCAATAGCCTTTTAATCCGTAGGTCTCGGGTTCGAACCGCGGTGAGACCATTTTTTTCTGTTCTTTTTTTTCTGAATGCTTTTTTAGTTATTATACTTCAGGTTTTAGTTCCGATTCTAAAATCTGTCAAGTGAAGACAATTAATGGCATACTTAAAAAAAGCGAAAATCTGTGAACAATTCCCTTTAAACGTCGTGTTCGAATTAAGTTAAGCAACAGGACTTTGTAACAAGCTAAATGCAATAAAATGGATGTAACAGATATGGCGTTCGCCTTGCGATCAGGGTGGGGGGGGGGGGGGTGAGTCTTGTAAATAAATAGGTTTTAATTTAAACTAAAATTTAATGAAAAAATCAATGAAGGTTATGCATTTAGCCATTCAGATTGCAGGACTTCATTTTTGTCGGAGATGCCTTGTTTTTTGTCAGATTTACTTTGCACTACCGATACTTTTTAACACAAACTACAATATTTAATCTCTTTCAGGCATTAAACAACTTAACAACACAGTAATGTATTTTCACAAGTAACTGTTTTACCTTAACGAAATGATATAACCAACATACCTATAGAGACCAGAATAAGGAAAGCTTTGTTGTGTTTTGGTTAGCTTTAACATGTCGGGCAAATATACCGAAGTGATGACAAATGGTAGCAGCGTCATTGATATACTTCATGTTTAACCCAGGTGTTCCAACCTCCGCGCAGAGATTTAACAGTGTCCGAGCATAGCTCGTTTAAATCCCTGCCGGCATAAAGTTCCACGTGACCATAAGCAAACACTTAAAACGTAAAATCCTTGCGTTTTGTTATGTTTACTTTTTTTTTAACTTTAACTCATTATATTTTTTATAAAAAAATAATCATAACATTTAAATTTGGTACAAAATAAATCTTCAATCTCCTCATAATCGTCTCTCCTGAAAACTTCAAAATCTGTAAGTTTTTAACTCGTGGTGTCAGTGGTAACTAAGGAAAGTACCAATGGGGAAGCAACCACTGCAAGGAGTTTGCCGAAGATCGCTACCATTTTCCTTTGAGACCAGCAAAGGAGCCAATCAGTTTTTCAGAAATTTTTGAGGTACTTGTTGTTTTAAAAACCTGTATGGTATTTAAACTTAACAGCATATCGTCAATGATATCCGGAAAGCTTTCGATATAGATTTGATATCATACTGACCATACGAAACAATTTTAAGTGCATATCACATACAACGAGCCAAAATCGTTAAATTAACTTCAACGACACAATCTGTACTTAGGACCTCAATGACTTCTGACTGAGGGAAACGTTACGTGTTCAGCCAGCCGTTCTTGGCCGTCGTTGGCAGGTATAATCAAAAGCAAATCTTCATTAAATACGCCTGTTACCAACCTGGCAAGGCACATATTTGTTTGATTTCGGGCTTCAGTCGTGTTTAAATTAATATTTTTACGTATACAAATTATATACAATCCATTCATCCGTATTCAAAAATTAATTATTATTATTATCAATACATAAGCGAAACATGTTTGCACTGCAAACATTCACAACCAATGACTTATTGTATTTGATGAGACCGTTTATTCATTTGAATTTGTCGATTTACTTGTGGGCTTTGTTTGCAAGCACATATCGCAATAACCATCATTCTACTACCTGGCGCGCAATGTAAAGAACTTTTGGCCTTCAGTTTTTGACAGCTTTCATGGCACTGCAATAAACCAGCTAAAACTCGCTTTCATGGCACTGTAATTAACCAGCTAAAACTCGCTTTGACGGCACTTTATTAAACCAGCTAAAACTCGCTTTGATGGCCTTTTAATGAACCAGCTGTGTACTCGCTGCCGCACGGTATAGTTCGAAACTCGTCTTTCTTCTTTACACGTGCTCAATGTAATTCGATTCTTATGTTTTTAAAAACCACTTCTTTGATGATTTGGGAGACAATTTTTTTTTAAAGATTGTTCTGTTTTAAACTAACGCTTCTCCATTACTTCTTTACTAGATGTACTTGACACCTATTTTTTTATGGAATCAATAACGTACTGCCTGGCTTCCTGGTATAGGAAAGTTTTCACGTTTTTATTGAGTGATTTTGATTTTAGTTTGTTTTAATTTTATTACAAACCATCAATGCAATTTCGAATTAAAGGTTTAAATGAGAATAACCATTCACGCTTAATACATTTTACAGACAAAATCACATTTTTATATCAAACGTTCTGAGTAAAACAGAAGAATTGTAGTTATTAAAACAGTTCACGAATTATTACCTATTATTTCAAAAGAACAGCAGAAACAACAATAACCACAGAACAGCAATCACAACAACCACAAAAAAAAATCTGTATAATCGCTAGTTTAACATTTATATGTTCAATTGTGTAGGTTTAAACATTTTACAAATCATATTGCATGGATATCATGTTACAAATGTAAAGTCTTTTTAAAATGAGTCTAAAATTGATATTATTAAAAAAAGAACAGCAAAAACAGACACTGTTTATGCCCAGTGGTGCAGTTATTTCAAGACTGTTTAGTTACACGACAGCTGATATAAACCCAAATTTACTGTTACAAAATACTATTTCATAAGCAGTGAATAAACACATACTCGATATTATAATAAATAACGTATTTTCAATGTTAAAGCCACTCCACGAGTTGTTTTATGCAGTTATTCATGTCAGTGGTGGCATACAACATCTAGATTGTGATCAGTTACAGTTTATTAATTTTCGAAAAGGTCTAGATGTTTTCAAACTTACAAAATCAGCTAATGACTTTTAATTAGCTTCGTGTCAAGTATGAAAACAACAAAAAGTTTTGGGTATAAACATTTTATGAAGCTTGTCTATTATTTATCCTCTATTCAGCTTTGTTTTTGTCCAAACCTTACGTCTTACAATCTTCGACGATCTCTTAAACATGCACAGCATGCCTGAACCGCCTTGTGATCAAAGATGTGTATATACGAATAAGTGACTTACAACACAAATTATACGATTGTTTCGAACAAAACAGTTTCGAAAATAAAATGTGATGATAACGTTTGATAAATTGAAGCAAGAGCGTACTTGAAATCCTATTTTTGTTAAGAATGGTGGGGCAAGGTAATAGTATTTTATCATAAAGGAATATACGGGCATAACTATCATTGCCCCAAACACTTAATAGTAACATCAGAGACAAGAAATATGTTTTAAAAGATCTTCGGCGTATGTGGTACAGTGTAATTTAGCAAATTAGGAGTGTAAATTAAACTTTCTTTTTTTCAACATTTTAAACTGATACATATATAACACATATTGACTTTATTTACGACAATGCACATATTTGTCGCATGTCTGACTAGACTTATGCATGCACGTACGACACAAAATACCCTCATAATAAAATATCGCACTCCTCAATCATACTATACTCGTAAGATGTTTTTTTACGGAAATAAAAATAAATGTACTCTTCGTTCTCTTAAGCATTCTCTAATAAAAAAAAATATTCAAGGGACTGTCAACAAAATAGAAAATAATGCGTAATCAGTAATACAAATGAACACATAAGTTCATTCCTTTGAGATGGACATATTTAAATATTAAGCAAACATTAGAGTACACATTTAAAAGCGGTATATCAAAACGAATGAAATGTATTCATCGTTGCAAAACGGTTTTATTGCTTAATAATCTGAAAATAGTATCTAGAGTTAAAATACATTTTTTCTCATGTAAATATTAAATTTGGTTTCGTTCCAGATGGTTCACTTTATTGCTCTTTCAAATCTCTATTTAACTTTAATGGCTTTACTGATCATGCAAAACGTTTTGTGTAATTTAAAAAGAAAACAGGAGAGAACTAGTTTAAACTGATTTTTTACATAAATAATTTTCAAACTGACAAATGTGTAACTTAGCTGGTTTTTCTCTTATACTTCACTTATCCGCCACAGTATTGACTAGATCCAAACGACACACAGTACTCACATACAAATCATACTATACTTATCGTAACAGATCATTATATATTTTTATGTT
This sequence comes from Congeria kusceri, assembly GCA_027627225.1. NCBI lineage: Eukaryota > Metazoa > Mollusca > Bivalvia > Myida > Dreissenidae > Congeria > Congeria kusceri. The sequence continues at coordinate 25,777,033 of CM051029.1, forward strand.
TAGTTTACTTTGTTGTTTAAAACATACAATTTTTTTTATACTTAAAAACTAAATAATACTAGTTTACGCCTCCTTACATACCATTATATATAACTTTTTATATACGTTACTTAATATATGTATGTGCTTTTTAAAACATAAACATTACATATATGCTCTTCGGTTAATTAAGGATTATCTAATGAAATTAAAACAATATATCAAGCAACGCAGAACATGATGCATTTATAAACGGTTATATATACATCGACAATACGGAACATACACGGCAAGAAACTACTATATTGTTTGTTCTAAGTATGCACCAGCCTAAGTATGTTAAAATATTTATGGCTCGATAAATCTCATTGAGGCGTAAAGAATACATGTATGTCGACAATGATTATTTTTAAGTATCTTGCCTTTTCAACTGTGCACTGTCAGTTTGACCTTTCATTGACATGCGGGCGACCTATGGTCACTTCGTCCTCATTATAGGTCACTTCGCCCTCAATATAGGTTATCCCTCTGGTGGGAGATTTGTCCTTGATACAATTGATATTTATAGAATCGCTGTGTCTTTTGTGTTCGAATATAACAGAAAACACTAAAATGTGAAAAATGTGTTCATTTACATCGTTGCAAAACATCAAATTTATTGCTTTTCAACATGTCAAATTCACGTCAAATCATTGTAAATTTGCGTGGAATTTCAAGTCATTTTTTTGGTTTACTTCCTTTCATACATTGATCTTTTAAAGTTAAAAGTTTAAATCAGAGACAATATATTAAAACAACTGAGCTATTATATATTATTAATATATATTTCCTTAAACTGGAACATGTTTATATTTAGTATAAACTTTATAACTAACGTAATAATAATTGATTGACATCACGTAAATTTCTTTCAATAGTTTAATGTAATATAAAACTTAAGACATGTGAATTATTGTCATGTACCTTTAACACGTTTTATCAATCTTATCTAAAAGGTGTTTCCATTTGAAAGCAGTTTTGAGCTTTACATTTCGGAATTCAGCCTTTTGCTTTAACTTTCGGAATGAAGTTTTACCCTTACAATTCAGCTGGCGATACAATACTACTTTCATAGAAACGAAAACTTACGGCCAAGTACGTGCACTTTAAAACGTTCATTTGGTAGAAATCAGAATATACCTGTTAATGTATGTATGAATTATGATATCGCATGCACATACGCTTGGCGATAAATAATTACAGCAAATAACATATTGATAGTTTGGGAAGTTCAAACAAAAATCACAAACGTTACTTGTTCTTGTTCAAATTATATTTTCTTACAATAAAGGTACCGATTTCAATCCGCATTTTGTTTCAATTTTAAACTAAAAGTGCAACAAGCGTTAAAAGCGTTCGGGTTCTACTTAAACCCGGAAGAATTAAACGCTACATTCATGGACAGTCATTAAACTTTACGAATGCGCACGCATACCTCCCCGTCTGCCAATGGGCATGATATACAAAAATGGGTATTTCGAATGTATAATTATTTAATGATTGCGCACGGAGTAGATGAGACGTTGATGAATATTGCCGCGTCAATTAATTAAGTTTTAGTATTTGCTTACATTTGTAAAAGTGTTTGCCTAGTTATATTGTAAACAAGATATTGTTTTGAGCGTTTGAATAGTTGATGATGACAAGATGAACTGGCTTGCTACGACGATTGTGTTGTTAGCTTGCTTCAGCGTTACCGCATGTGAGTTTTTTGTATTGTTTTTATTTTACATTAAAGTAACTGTAAATTTGATTGTATTTTTTTTTATCCTGTTATTTTTATTTTATGACTCGCGTGCAACACAGGAATGTGGTAAACTGTTTATGTTTAGTACGACCAAATATCTACGAAAGGCAATTTGTTTATATAGCTGCATTATTATTATTGAGTTACATATTTATTTTGTCTTCATTTCAAATTGAAAAACAAATAAAAATTATCCTGTTATAAAATCGTACCTGCATATTGTAAAAGCGTTATATAAAGTGCGCATTTAGTTTGGGTACGAGATAAATTGCCTCGTTTGTTTACATGTTTGAACGTGCTTCAAAACCATAACTGGTAATTTTGAAGTTTCAGGGTTAAATACAAACAAAATCAATACACTACCTAAACCAATAACTCACACAAATTGAAAACCGTATCAGTCAATGGTTTACCTTATGACGCCGCGTATCTTACTGTAACACGTTGGGATGATTTACCTTATTGACGCCGCGTATCTTATTGTAACACGTTGGGATGATTTACCTTATGACGCCGCGTATCTTACTGTAACACGTTGGGATGATTTACCTTATTGACGCCGCATATCTTACTGTAACACGTTGGGATTGTGATTGAGTTAAAACCAAATATATGATTTTCGAAAATGGGAGACATACTGGCTATGCTTTTTTTGTATACAACACAAAAAAACGAAAACGTAATTTCATTTAACTGTTTGTTGTACATTTATTTAAAAACGGAAACTGACACCGAACACAGCAAAGGATGGCTCAGCACGCATGTCTTCGCAATGTTTTAATTCTACAAACTTTTTCGTTTATATAAATGATTACATAGAATTACTGGTTAAAACGTTATCACCATGTCCTGAATTATGCTGCAGAAATAGAGAGTTTTCACACTGGGCACAGAAACGAAATTATACATCCAAGTTTTTGCCGAAAATTATTGGGTGTAAGGAGTTTTATTAATCGCGAAGCACTTTACCTGTGTATGAAAATATTACGATATTAACTCGTTAGTTATAATATACATTTTGCGATTCTGATTAAAGTAAGTCGACTTCTGTTACAAATCACTAAACGCAATAATGGCATCTTCAGTGTTAAACATAATTTTGTAACTATACGGCGCCCTCTAATTCTTTGTAACTATACGGCGCCCTCTAATTCTTTGTAACTATACGGCGCCCTCTAATTCTTTTAACTATACGGCGCCCTCTAATTCTTTTTAACTATACGGCGCCCTCTAATTCTTTGCATTAATGTTTTTCTCTCTGTATTTTTTTTTTTATAATGATAACTATGGAGACTCTTGTGGTTTTGTTTTGATATGTCGCACAGATAAATATTTAATTGTAGTCTACGCATACCTTGCTCTCGTCAATATGAAGTCAATGTATCGTAAACATCGCAATTAAGCTACGCACTTGTTTGTATCGTTGTCGGCGGTTATGGACTTTGTTTATAGCCGGAGGTGTTAATTTTTGACACGAGGTTGTTTATTGAAGCCATAATATTGTCCTTAACTTGATAATTGATATGCAGAATGGTGCTGCAAGGTTTCGCAAGATGAAATTGGCAAACACTAGGAGAGACGTCTGTGATAAAACCTGTCGCTCCCTATGAAAGGTTTTAGTATAATTGGTTTTAATTGCCAGTTATCGATTCAAAATATGGTTGATATAAATTAACCGTCCGAAAACATATAATCACATTTTAATTCCTTTTCTGAAAATATAGCGGTGCGAAATATAATTATTTCGACAGATTTTGTGGGTGTCCGAAAAGTGACATAACCGATCATCTTGTCCCTCTTGTATTATGTTTCGGGTAAAAAACTTATCGGACCCAACATTAATTTGAGATAAATTCAAACATTATTAATATCTGTACCCTGAATAAACCGACCATACCTTCGATATTTTCACCGGTGATAAATGAATAACCTAAATGTAAGTAATTTATTTTACCATAATTATGCCCCCCTTTGCACCTTTCCGTCGGTCGGTCGGTCCGTAGACCATTTCGTTTCCGCATGATATCTTGAGAACGCTTTGACCTACGATAATGAAAGTTGGTACGCTGGTTACCTGGGAGGAAAGGAAGAACCCTATAAATTTTGAGGTCAACAGGTCAAAGGTCAAGGTCACCGTTGCTAAAATAGAAAAACGGCTTCCCCGCAATAACTTGAGAACGCATTGAGATCTTTTAATGAAACTTTATACATAGATACCTTACATCGAGACCTCGCTTGGGACTGCATATGGGGCAGTGGGGTCAAGGTCAAGGTCACCGTTACTAAAAATAGAAAAACGGTTTCCGCTCAATAACTTGAGAACGCATCGAGATATTTTAATGAAACTTCAAACATAGATACCGTCCGATCATCGGCCAGTAGCCGCTTGTTGCTCAAACTGCTTGTTCCCCATGTCAGTCAGTGAAAATCGTCCGGTTCCCGCTTGGTGACCACGCATGGCAAAAACAATACATAAATCAAGCGGCACCTGTCAAATTCCAAAAATTGCCGATGCTTTACCGTTCGTTAAAATCGGACGTCGCCCGTTCTATTTGTGACCTAGGCATTTGCCCAACAGTTTTCATCTAATCTTCACCAAACTTTATGAAAATGTTTGAGGTTATTATATCTTTGCCAAGTTCGATGATTACCAAACCACCCCAGGAACTGCAGAGTTATGGCCCTTGATTTATCTGAAATTACCCTTTTAAGCAGTTTTTGCTCCCTATGTCCAACAGTTCTCATCCGATCACCGCCAAACTTGATATTTAAGCTTTTAACCTAGAGGGGGCATAACTGTTTTACAAACAGCTCTTGTTGATACATGAATTTGTCAGGCAAATTTAACAAATTAGCATTGTTAGAAAATAATTGCAGGAATTAATGAAAATTATTATATATCAGACAAGTGTACATAGTTATGTTAAATAATGCACTATACGTATCATAGTTTTGCAAATAGTATTCATGCTACGCAAATGAAGTAAAAGTAACTTGGACTCGTTGACATTTTGACGTATTTTGAGACTTCTGTCACCACATTTTATTCATAGAAAGATGTTAAAGGGGGTATATACGATTACAGTCTCAATACTCGATCAACATCACATATTTTAAAAACACAAATGGTAGGACGAATATGATGGAGGAAAGTTAAAACATAATTAGTTATATGTACAATAATGTTTTTGCGATAGGATTCTTTATAACGACAAATGTATTCCTAGAGCCATGCCGATACCGACATGGATAATCGTATTTGTGGGTGAAACACCGCATGAATACCATTTCAGACATCCGCATAGACAATGAAATATGCACTATTTACATGGATAAATCGTGTCAATTTAGCATGTGCTATACGCAGTGAACCGTTTATAATGAGGCCCAAACCACAAAACTAAACGCTTTATAGATTGAGTCTGTAACACTGTAATGGAATTATTGCATTTACGAAAGGACTGCAAAGACGTGTTACTGACAAAATTGTGGAACAGGCTTATAAATCATGTGTGAAACAATACAAAGATGCATTTATAAATTGTAGTTTAATATTAATATAATAATGTATTCATATCAGTCTTTCATTGCAGATGGAGGATCCTCTGTTTTAAACCACCACTCAAAATCCAGTTATATAAACACATGTTCACGAAAAGTGCGTTCTTTGATTGTAATTACCGCTGCCTTGTATTGATAGGCCCTGTCAATGTCTTAAGTCAACTTACAACGAATATTGGGGTTTTCCCATTATAGTACATGTCTAATGTATATGAATGGGTTTTCAACTGGAATACGAACAGTATTTTAACGGCGTAAAGCTCTAATTTCAAATATTTGGATATCAGTTCTTCAGAACCTTTATTCTAGTTTTTTATTCATCAACGTTTTATCGGTGTTATTTTACTTTCATATTTTTTTTGTATGAAAATTTGATAAAATCGTACATACCCCTTTAAATATTTTTAAAGATTGAATAACATGTAATGGAGAAGTTGATAGAAATGTGCAGTTATAATTAATTCTTAATAAAACGTAAGAGCCATTCAAATATAAATTAACATGCACAGTAAGTTCGTAAATATAAATTCCCCGTTTATTGAAATTCTCGGGTTTATGATTCTTCGGACGCTAATGGATGAATGAACATTAACACAGATATACCGCGCGCTATTTTTAGAATGATTCACCTTTTGAATACGCTAGAATAGACCATTTCATACCGATCTTCGCCGAATATCTTGGTATAACTCCGAAACCAACCAGAGCACAGTCATTCTCAGATATCGGTCAACCAATGGGATCATTGTCATTGCTATTCATAGAGCGTGCCACTGATGTAGGCTAAAGAAAATAATTATTTCATTATGTAAAACAAGAAATGTCTTTAAAAAAGACAATCGGCGTTGAAATTAATATTGAGATGTCATTTAATAATTACCTAAACAGACGGCCAAAATGATCGGTTACGTGACTTCTCAGACCCCAGATATTTTGGTCCCCACCAATATTAGGAGACTTATTGGACCCCAGATTTTTCGGACACTATAAGAAAACTTCTCGGACTCAAAAGTTAATTTGAGATAAATTTATTAATTTAAAAATTAAATAAAATTATCATTAATATCTATGCTGTGAATAAACCAATCATACAGCTCCATGTTTCCGCCAGTGATAGAATAACCAAAATAATTTAGGTTAACATAATTGTTATCTGAATTTGTAAAAAAAGCCGATTTAACAAATTAACAATGTAAGAAAATAATTTCGGGAATGAATTAAAATTATTATGTATCAGACGAGTCTATATAGTTATTTATAGTACCGGTAATATACCATTCATGTAAGTTATCTAATATAAGAACGATTTGAAGTCAAATAAGCATTTATGCTTTGTATCCCGATAAAAAGCAATAGTCAGGCAACATTCAGCGATTTTTGAAATGTTAAGACTTTATTTATGACAACGCACACATATAAAAATTCATAAGACTATGACGATTTTAAATTATATCAGTAGAAATATTATATTTCAACGGTTCCTGTGTATAATTAGTACTGCAAATTGTGTATTCATGCTACGCGAATAACAATTCGACGTATTCCGAATCTTCTTTAATAACATATTATCTATTGAAAATGTAGCATCTTTTTACAGATTAAATAATATCTGCTGGAGAAGTTGATAGAAAAATGCAATTATAAATAATCGTTAATAAATCGTAACCACAATTTGATTTCAAATTAACAGTAAGTTTGTAAATATAAATTTCCCATTTATTTAAATGTTTAGGTTTATGATTCTCTGAACGCTATTATTGATGCATGTATATTAACACAGCTATACACTGTTTCTAGCTACGCGCGCTATTTTTAGAATGACACTACTGTTTCTGGAATGTGAAGAACTCGCTAGATTCAATGGGCTACATGGAACGGCAACTCTGTGAATGAGATTTATGAATGGGAACATTGCATAATTGCTATTTATAGAGCGTAGCGCTTATATAAATGTTGGCTAAACAAAATAGTTATTTCGTTACGTAAATGAATATAGCATTCTGTTTATGGCATACAATGAGAAAATATGTTTCATAATAAGCCTCAGTTCTAGAGTATATATCGAGGATATGTTTATAACTTCATTTTAACCGCTTATGTAAACAATTATGTAAAGTTTTAATCCTCAAAAGTATGCAACAGTTATTGGTATACGTTAAACTATTGTTTGAAGTTTGCATTCCCTAAAATTAGAAAATTTGACCAATTCTATAGGCATTCAATTTTCGCGCTGCATAATTATCGCAAGAAATCTAGGTCAAAAGTGATCTTAGACAGCTACGCCGAAAAACGCACGGATTTTACGTTGTCGACGTAGCTTTCTTGTTCGTGTCACCAATTTAATTTACACCACGTGATCAGGATATGGTCACGTGGTTGTTGGTACCGACAGTGATTTCATGAGCTCTGCTAGGAATCCGTCAAATCTGTGTGCGGGGATTAGATGCATACCCCGTTTTAAATAATACAGAGGCATTTGACGCGTTTCTATGGTAACAAAAAATAAAAACATTATTTTAAACGTCATCTTTTATCTATGGACAGTGACAATATGATTCAGAAAATGTATTTTTGTCGTTTTTGATTTTTTGTCATTTGTATGAACATACACCATCAACCTACGTTTACAAACTTTATATATTGAGTAGCCCAATGTGCCGATTAACCGTTGGAATTTGTTTTTAGAAAGTTGTTTTTCTCACAACCATCGTATGTAAATTAAAATTAAAATGGTTGTCTATAAATATCCGCAATTTTGTATGGAACACGTAACGAAAAGGGCTCGATTGTCTACCTCTCGTCGAGAAGAATGCAATATTGTAACTTTCTTACTAACATGTTGTTTACTGATTTTATGGAAAATACATTTCTCGAAAATACTGTAAATTGAATTCAGTTTAATATGCGTTTGAAAGTAGCATACGTCAAGCCTAATTTGTGGTTAAAGGGACTATGTCAACAAAAAGGGCCTCAAGGGGGTAATTTCCTTTAAAAATCTAAAATTAAAATAATGGCATATAATAACGGTTTTAATAAGGTGTATATAATGAGAAAAGTGTTTTCGCATTCTGAGAAAATGTTTGTTATGATGTGTCGTGTTTGTTTTGCCCTTTTCATGTTTACAATTTGACACCAGAATTGTGAGCATTTTGTATAAACATAGTTCATACACGTTTCCTTACCAAGCAGAATAGCGCAGTTGGTTAAAGAGTCTACCTTCATTTACTTCGTATGGCCCCTGAGTCGTGAGTTCGATACCCGCTAGGGTTTTCATTTTTTTAAACATTTTTGTTGATTTGTTTTTATCAAATATCTCATGATGTATTATATTATTCATTATTTATTATATATATATAGCTTAGTACAGCCATATGGAACAATTTGAGGAAGTATTACAAACACATTTCATCAGTCAACGTTTTACAGAAACTGTCAACGAAGCATTGGTTTCCTATTGCAAAATAAATTATATAAGATTATAGAAATGCGCATTACTAGCACATGTAAATTAATAAAGAATATATAATATAATACATAGTGAGATATTATATAAAAAATCAGAAATATGTTTGAAAAAAGCGGGTATCGAGCTCACGACTTAGGAGCCGTATTAAGAAATAAAAGTATAGACAGCGCTTTAACCAACTGCGCTATTCTGTTTTGTAAAGTATAGACAGCGCTTTAACCAACTGCGCTATTCTGTTTTGTAAAGTATAGACAGCGCTTTAACCAACTGCGCTATTCTGTTTTGTAAAGTATAGACAGCGCTTTAACCAACTGCGCTTTTCTGTTTTGTAAAGTATAGACAGCGCTTTAACCAACTGCGCTATTCTGTTTTGTAAAGAAACATGTGTACAATGTGCTTATACAAATTAATCACAATTCTGAAGTAACATGTAAACATGAAAAGGGCCAAACAAACACGACCCATATTATAAATTGAATTTTATTTCAGAATGCGAAAAATCATTTCCCATTATATATACATTTTAAAACCTTTTTTTATATGTCATTATTTATATATAAATTTGAGACATTTTGAAGAAATTACCCTTGAAGCCCTTTTAGTTGACACAGTCCCTTTAAAGGAAAATCGGGATCAGAGAGTTTTTTTTCTTATACGGAAAATTGCCGACACGACAGAAGACACACTTTTAAAACATTTAACTATTTGCGGGCTGACTGGGTTCACCGAAAGATCCCATTGTGGTCCGGTTGTGTTATATCGCAACGTAGTATAAAGTGTTCATCTAAAACTGTTCGATTTTTATGTTTTCAATGGTTGTAATTGTTACTTCTTTATTTAATTTCATTTGGCCTCATAATGTTGATCTAGTCTAACCATTATAAAAATAAATTTTAATTAAAATTGGCTTTGTAGTCTATAGTCCATTAAAAAAAATAATTACGTTCAATGATAGACTGTTGATATTTATTGATAATTGCCTTTTTATTGATTTATCCTGGGCGATATCCCTTTTTTAGGTAAAAATTAATAATTTAAACGAATAGTTGCAAGTAATTTTGTGTCAATAAATTAAAGATAATTATTTGCATATATCCTGTTTGTGTATTCTTCACGTTTTGTTATAATGAACGGACTTCTATTGCTTGATTGTTGATGATCGCAAACACGTATATAAGATGTTAAAGGTTTCTGAAACACCAATCAGCTTTAGTTGGCAAGTAGCTTTGAGATATTAATAATTTTAACGCTATTAACATATAATATAAACAGAAATATATACACTTATTTCAGTGGCGTGTAAAAGTGACTGGGAATGCGACATCTGGAATCCCCACTGTGATTTGCAAACTCAAAATTGCAAAATTGGTAAACACATAAATAACTAAACAACACTCGGAGAAAACAGACCTCTGCCGAGGCAGCACAGCATAATGTGGCAATGTGCCCACTCATTGACCAAAAGTAAAGAATACAATCATGAACCAAGACGCTGCCACTATTTTATTCGTTTGCCTGTTTTTAACCTTCCCATACAGTTTCATGCAGATAAGTGTTTGCGTTATGGTGCGATCTATCAAATAAACAAATATTAACCTTCGTGCAAACCATAGCCTCCGGGACGAAAGTAACAATTGTTAATAAAAATCTTTCATAGGAAGTTTTAAAAGATATTTTAAGTAAACATAGTGATATGTTTTATCGGTACAGAACACATAACGAAGGAAATCTATGTAGTTTATAAGCGAAGATATTCGTTTTGTCGATGATGTATAGAGATGCATTAATAAATCTCTATTTTTGTCGTTATTCTACAACGAACACGTATACTATTTCATGGTGCAATAAGGACGGTCCGTAGATATATCCCGGCGCTCTATATTTCTTTTAATTCTTTTAAGCCCATTGCACAACTGATGCCGAGTGTGATGGCGTCCACAGCTGCAATGTTAACAACTACGATGTCTATGGCAACGCCACCAATGGACAGTGCAATCCCAGTAAGTAGCAAGATACAATTCAACATTTACAAATATCAAAGTACATGTATATAAACAACTTGATTTCTATTATATTTAACGATAAAAGCGGCTGATTAAACCTTAAAAGAAATTATAAATATTCATGTCATTAAACGTTATAGGTTAATTCAGAAGTCTGAACTTTTAAAGAATTATAGTATTACGTCAGAAGTTACAAATCTACAACAACTTATTGATGGTGTATTTATCATGCAAAAATTATAACGTTGACTTTTTTATATTTTAGATAATGTCGTTATTCTATTTAGAGCGTATTAACAATATTAGAAAACACAATATTATCAATTGTTGTTCTGAATATTAATATAGGTAGATCAAAAGTTGTCTTTCTATATAGTAGTGAAAAAAACAACAATTTACAAATGTCAATTTTACATGTATTGTATCGTCGATATTGCACCGTTATGGCTTTTATGAAATAATCTGGTTGCCGAAAACATTTGCCTAACCAACTATGTTTTACCCATTATGCTATCGGTGTTATTAGAATAGTTATCGTTGCATCAACTAATTAATGATTACACTGATATTAATCCAGCGTGAAGATACATGTATACAGGCGATTGTAGCGCTGTTATTTATTTCCATTATTTACATTTAGTGACATAATTATTTCAGCAATCAACTACTAGTAACACGTGTCGATATTATAGTATATTGTAGCGACAGCAGCTATAACTGTCCAAGTATAGACAAGGTGCAATGCGTAAATGGAAAATGCAATTGCAAAGAAGGCTACCGTTGGATCGATGGACGTTGTGAATCGGGTAAATGTTTGTGAAAATGCTTTGCCATTATCGTACTTTGTACATTGAACGTCTTGATAATTTATGCTTCTTTAGCAATTTTGTCCTATAACAAATACAATGGTTGACAAATGAGATAATGACATAACTTTCAGTCAATGTATAAATAATTGAAAATATAAAATAACTATTGTAGTTATTGGTAAGCCATGCCAAGGGCACTGGAAATGTGGTCAGCAAGGAATCGAAATGTACAATTGGTATGGATACTACGACTTCTTCTACTACTACTCTTGTGAGGACGAAACATGCAAATGCAATCCAAACATTTGGAGGGAACAAGACGGCGAATGCGTATCGTGTGAGTTTACTTGGTTGATTTCCTTTTTACTGTGCCAGATATTTGTCTAGGTATTGTAATATTTTAAAACACTTAATCATTTACTCTAAATTAACAATGTCAATGCTATGAAATATAATAATTTTTATGCATTTATATATGTCTTAAAATGTTGTTTCAAGCGCACAAAAATTAACTTGAACAAATAATATATCACGATTCTTTTAAGTTATCATTGGGTTAGTTGTTAGGTATGTATATTCAACTTCTCTCTTTGTGAACCAAAATCAAATGTGTACATACATTTTGATTTCAAATCAAATACTGTGTTAAAACTAATTATCTTTACAAGCTACATATTAAATATTAACTAATCTAAAGGTAAAATATAATTTCGTCACAGACTGTTGTACAAGAGACTATCGTAAATTTTGCGATTATATTTGTTCTGGCATTTGGCAAATTTATTAATGCATTTACCAATAAATATCAAGTATATGTACATGTACATGAATTAGGAGCAGTATGTATTTGCATCACGAAAAGTGTGATATCATTTAAAATGTAAATGAATATAATTATTACTCTTAATATTTTTTCAGCTAAAGGCAATGGGTGTGCCAGAGACTCCGACTGCGGTATTGCGTCCAACACCACCTGCAACAGCGGAATTTGCTCCTGTAAACGGGGGTACCTGGAGCAGAACGGTGCATGCGTTTTCGGTAAGACACATAGCAACGCATCGAATTGTCTGATTGAAAAGCTTCCGAATGAAGGTCGTGTTGAGAGTTTCTGTGTACATAAATTTGGAGCATGCGATCATTTTATCATGTAAATAATAATGGCGTTAGATGACTACCTGCGTAGTTTGAAGTTTTTATTATGTTTACAATGTTTAAAAACGACTGTAATACTTACAATGCTACTCTGTTACGGCAACACACAATATTCACATGTTTGTACTTTAGTTTACTAGTTACGATCAAAAGTATTATCTTTTAGTTTGGGATATCGATTGCTTTGCCGATGATGGCTGTGGAACTACATTTGTCTGTACCGACGGTAAATGCCGTTGCCAAGATGGGTTTGGTATTAAATCAATGGATGACGTCACATGTGGTCAAGGTAAGCGATCTGAAGAAATAAAAGTATATTTTTTATTAACCTAGTTTTATCTTCTCATTTTCTTATATTCATTATTGATCGAGAATAATCATGTTCAAACCATATACTAGTATAAAATGAATGATTTTACATAAATGTAGAAGTACAATTATTAATTGGCTTAAAAAGTATGATTAACTTTATACAAAATATTCGTGAAAGTATTAGTTTAAGATAGAGGCCTAAATAATCTTTAACAAATTGACGTTTAATAGTTGCTCTGTTGGATTATCACATTGTCTAATACTGAGACGTACAAGTACCATTTGTTCTTGAAGTGCTTGATACGCCCTGCAATGAGCTTACCGTTTGCGAGGATCCTAGCTTGAATATATACATGGACAGGGTGCGTCATCCTGGGAAATACTTCGGTTATTCGGGCTATAGACCTCATTACTGTAACATAGAGAACATCTGCAAATGCGCACCAGGATACAAGCGATCTGAAAACGGACTGTCGTGCCAGACAAGTATGTTGTAATTTGCTCTTATCGTACTTAAATAATGCCCCCTTTTTATAAATAGTTCAAATAAGTCTTGTGCAGACACTAACTTGAGAAGTTTTTGCGCAATCATTCTGAAACTTTAGGGAAGTGTTAGTTGGAATAAAAGCAAATTTAAGTTCGGTTTTCGGCATAATTGCCCTTACGGTACTTGTTATGCCTCGTCAGGCGACACATCCGACTCGCTGAGTTCTAGTATTTATTTTTCTTAATTACATGTATTTAATCATTTCAGTTTACGGTTCAAACTGTACATCCGCAGAGGAATGCAAGGGGGATTCCGACATTTATTCACAGGCTTACACGTGCTCCAATTACAGCTGGACATGTGAATGTCACCCCAACTACTTTGATGACTACAGATTATACTATAGTGGCAACGGTTACAATAAACTGAGAATGTGTTTGCCAAGTAAGTGTTTAACAACTTTTAATCACAACTTTTAATCACATACAAACTCAGTATTGAAATATTTACGAGGTAATGAAACTGTGTTCTTTATATGAGCATTAAACAGTAAAAATCAGAAGCAAGTGACCCTTTTATTCCATATAAAATGGCATTCTCAGCTATAAATACACAATCGCAGCAAGAACAATTAGTAATTTATTTTGCAACAAAACAATAAATAAAACTCGGTAACAAACCAGTTCCGCCCGAAACGTGGGTGTTTTATTCCGTGAAATGAAATTTGGATATGTAACCGATTGAAGATGATAGCTTAAAATACGACCAGAAGATTTTATAACTCAATATAAACGCACACATACGTATATTAAATTCTTTTGGAAATCTCATTTCAGTTATCGGTAGCCAATGCAACCACGGCACGGTTGATGGCACATTGTGTCTCTCGGACGAAAATCCAGAAATCAACTACTACTACAACGACATTGTACAATGTACTTCTGGTGTGGAGGAACACGGACGATGTAGACAAAGTAAATAACCCTTACGTTGAACATACTCTAATTCGAATACGATCAATATTAGGCAGTAAAGCATAGATACAACAAAAATCCCCATTTTGGGGCATTTTAGATTCATCGCGCAATACTTGACTTCTATCACACGAATCTTTTTATCAGAGAACAGAGATAACCAATTACACGTGGTAATGCATAACTTCTAGAACATTTTCATGAATAAAAATGCAGATAAAAAATAAAGATAAATAAAGTACATGTACATGTATTTTCGTTTTGCAGTAATAGGCAGCGACTGTTCCGGATTTGGAGAGACCTGCTCGCTGGCCAATGCAGAGTGTAACCAAACAAACATATGCGCTTGTGCAACTGGCTATATGCAACAAGAGGACAAGTGTGTAAACGGTAACGTCATGTTGTTGATTTACTTGCAGGTCTGTTTAAAAAGAACAACAATACGCATTGCAAAAACAATATATCGTCTATTGAAAGCCAGAAATTGTCAGCTGCATATGTTCAAAGAAGGTCCGTAGTACCTTTTGGCTTCCAAGCGACAACATACCAATATATTTTGAATTACTTATTTAATTAGAGCAACGTACTAACCTATACAAATGCTTGAACTATGAAAATATAACATGAATACATTCTGTAATTCATATATTTTTTCCTAGCTCTGAATAACACGTTTTGTACGGCTGACACAAACTGTGGAGGTATCGCGCATGCTAAATGTGACTTTAATATGACGTTCAAATGCATCTGCGATGATGGGTACACGGAACAGAATGGAGTTTGTACTTTGTCAAGTAAGGGAATGAAGAACTCGGGGAGTCTACATCACATTACATTCGACATTATTGTTCTTCAATGTAGATGGAAAGATATACAGAAAGCTACAAAACAATTGTTAAAAAGAGAACTGGAAATTAGCAGTATTAATTCAATATCAATTTTCAAAAAATGTGAACCAATGTTCATTAACATGAACTGCCTGAATTATTTGCAAGTAGTTTATACTGAGATTATGATTATAATCACATGACATTAAAGACAATATCAAATTAAATAAAACAAATGTGGTATGAAATTGTAGAGTCGTTCTGCAGTTGTTTATTACGTATTTCAATATATATTCAGGCGATATCGGAAGCGGCAACTGCAATGGTATGACTCCGGAATTACCCGACCTCTACCGACGATCTCCGAGCTACAAGCTGGCAGATGGTGAAGTACCTATAAGAGATGACCTGCTTCTAGAAGGCTGGTACGACATTGGAAGAACCAACTCTCCTGTGTCCAATAGCGGAGTAACGTCGGGATTTTGCGGCACAAAATATCCTACTGTCTTGAAAGGTAAATTTAAGCGACCGGTTTAACAACAGAGCATGTAAAAGTTACGTATTTGGTTTCAACGACTTATTGATTAGAGAGTTGTGTTTAAGGTTAATTATTTTGCAGATGACCTGACTGCAACAGAACAAAGTGATCTTGCGGCGGGACTTTATGTAACGAAAATCATGCGTGTCAAAGGCCTAGCTGAATTTGGTGTTAACAAAGAAACTGAGGTGAAAGTTCGGCTATGCGGAGATAGGACACATGTGCATCTGAAACCAGCACCAGTCGCATTTTCAGCTTACTGCATTGGTATGATTTTGTATCTTTTTGTAAATTATCACACCTGCCTCATTACACCCCCCAAAAGCTAAATGAGGACATAGATGGTGTATCATAAATTATTAATTGAACGCGCTTTACACATTTAGGTGCAAATGTTTTTGCATCTGTCACTGTTAGCTCATAAGTAGGTTTATAGGAATTGATTATTGTAAGCGACTGCGTCTGAAAGACACATTTTTTGTGGCATTGTAATTTGGCAGTTAATCAGTTCATAACTCAGTATAGTTATGTAACTTAATTGAAGCGAATGAGATATATGAAAACTAGGGATGTCAACGGCTACCAAAATTGCTATCCGGTTATTCGTATGTAATATCCGGATTCTATCCGGATAACCGTATAGATCGGCATTGGCGGCCGGAATCTTGCACATGTGAAAGTTGCAAAATTACGTTCACATCTAGACGATACTTCTATTTTGAAAACACAATATTATTTCATTATTGAAAAATGTACATGTAACAAACTATGTTGATTTCTGTTCGTAAATTGTGCGTTTTGTTTGTTTTGTGTAAGCGTGCAATGTTGCAATTGCCCTTCAATTAAATACCCCAATTAAACATTTGATATGCGTAAAGTTAAGTAGGTGTTAAGGCTGACTGGTGTATGGTAAACCCGTAAATTGCGATGTTTGAATAAAACACGCAATGTGCTGATCAAATGCACATAAACACAAAAACAAGTATGTATCAATGTTACTATATATATTATTTTAATTGACATTGTTAACTGGTAGAAAACCATCTCTTATCAAGAGAGACGCACCTAATTGGCATAATCGATTGTGACATCTTGTTTGTTTAATAGTCCTGTCAAAGTTAGTGTGGTGTGAAAGCACCACCTGTTGTTTTATAATATTCCGACCGAGGGGTGTGTTTATGACACGCCCGCAGTACGAGGTGGAGACCTCCTGTAGAGTCCTATAGCTGTGTTATGTTAATAAAATACATGCAAGAAGGGCGTTTGTATGCCTAAAAAAACGAGAAAAATCGGAATTTCAATTTTTATGCGAATAGTCGGTTACTAACTTGGTAACCGGATATTAACATAGTAACCGGATAACCGGTTATCCGGATATTCGTTGACATCCCTAATGAAAACATCCATTATTTTTTTCAGACACCGGGCGATCTTCCCACGCAGCTGGTAACTCTACAAGTCGACGGGCTGAACTAAGACAAGATATTCGTTTCAAAGAAGAATACGATCAAAACAAAAGAACTCTTGTCAATGTGCCGTATTTGATATACAAGTGTTTGGTTTTTGATGAGGAACATTCCTATTACTCCACGTGCTACGGTTGTTGGAACGATAATTATTATATAAACGACGGCGTTTTCTTCACAATAAATTGGTAAGCAGAATAATAAAGTAGTATTGCAGCTTCTTGGAATGTTACATACAATTTATTTTTGGCTCTATTGACTGAACTGAAAAACGCTTTATTGTAAAAGAAAAATATGATAATAAAATACATTACACACACCATTTCAATAAATAATGTGAAACACCATTAAACATGCAATTGCACAACGGTTGAACTGTCTGAAGTGTGTATATTATTGGACTCTTGATTAGTATATGCCCTATACTAGTAGTTATTTTTACTGAGTTATAAAATGTATGTGCATTTAAAAATATAAATAAACATACTTATATAGCATGGTAGCTCTTCCTTCTCAAATTAAAAATAATAGGTCATATACAACTATTTTTAGGTATGTTTCGGGCAGACACTGCAAGCGGTCCGGGCCTTACCAACGATCGCATTTGTACACAACAGATTTAACTGAAATGCACATTATTGAAGACTGCGGACAACAAACCGTCGGGTTTGATGTAAATATTATAATGATGCATGATAGTTTGCTTGATACAATATCTTGGCAAAACACATGTATTATAAAATACACTGAACCTATGCATAGATGTCTACATGTATATTTTGAAGCAAAGACACGTATCGCTATCACTACTGTTATATGGTATATGTAAAACGTTTACAAAGTTTTAGGTAAAATGTGTTCTTTCTCTTTTTTGTCTCTCTTTAGTTGACCCAATATAAACATATATACCTTTTATTTTAATTTACCAAAATTATTTTCCACTATTTTAGCTTCAGTGTTCATTTGAGTTGTCCGAAACACTCTTTGGTGTAAGAGGAACACCTGTCTTCAGCGAATCTATTTATGTGGGACTGCATTCCGTACGTATAATACATTTTTCAAATAAAGTGTAAATAATGTAATATCTATTTAACATGTCTCTGCTTGTGTAACAACTTTTGTATTTAGATAATTTGTTTGACTGATTGCTACAGCCTTAATTGATTTCACGCTGTATTGTTATATTTTAAGTCATTAGTGTAATAGCGTGACTTCGTCTAATGGCAAATAATTCCTTTTCCCAGTGGGTCACGACCATTACCCCTGACAAAGGAGGTTTTCTCATATCCTGGTTGACTGATACACCAATTGGATGTAAGACATCAAAGGACGTCACTGATAGGTCTTGTTCCGTTGAGTGGGACCTTGACACAGAAGGCGTTTGTCCTACTCCTAAAACTACAACAGATCATAGGCTCTGCGGTGCAAACGGCAACGGAACAACCAAAGCCGGACTTGATTATTATGGTCGAATGCCACAACATAATGACATACACTTTAGCAAATCTTGGGGATCTGACGGAAATGGAAACTATCATTCTAATTACACAACATACGGCCTTAAAGTGTTTGTTTCTGAGGACGAGGCCCATGAATTTGGAAGTATATTCAAGGCTTCATTTGGTGCCGTTGAAACAGGTCACGTAATTTGGAACGGCTACAAGATGCCTGACATTAAGGTAAATTTAGCTATATCGTGATCTCATACTATTTATTAATACATGAAATAAATAAGTGTGTTAAAATAATTGACAACCAGTTACAATAAACATAAATCTGTTTTAATATTGTAATGGTTAAGTGTTTTAAAAAGTTCTACACGCGTACACATACGTGTGTATTTCATGTTGCACCAACTTTGAACGTATGGTTTAGAGCCTAAAAGCTCCATTTTGTTACATGTACTCTAGTTTTATTTCTACGACGAAACTTCATCCGACAAAAACGTGTCACTTGTTCTGAAATGGGACGGTGGACCAGTGCTCGAGAAAATAAACGAGTGGTAAATTTTCAAATTGTATCTTGATATGTCCATTCTACAGATGAACAGATTTGTAACAAAATGAAATACAGTGTGTCCTAATGATGAATTGTGGCAGTATAAACAAGTTAAAATCTTCTGTTCAAAACGTGATATGTCTAGCAAATGTAGATCCGGCTGAATGAAAATAAAGCAGATCAAAACAAACTTACAACAAAGTATTAATTTTTCATAATTATGATACAATATTGTTTTAGGGATGAAACTACATCTTTTGCGCTTGGAGAAGTCGGTGAGTTCTTGCTATTTCAAGGAACTAACTACATTGTCGAGGTAAAAATTATCACGTACAATATATGTGTGTACAAATGTAACCGAATAAATATATGTTGAAATATGTATGTCTGAAATGACATCTGCAAAGTCCATTTCTAATTTACATACATATTTTCACTGACTTGTGTTTACCTTTGTAACCTAAGTGCCAATATTTGTGTTCTCGACCTATGGGGCAATGGTTGTTTCTACAAATGACATCTTATTAATATTTAATATGTGACTTATCCAATCAAATCTTTTTCCCATCCTAAAATCTTGATGTGATCTGGGCTGGTATTAATTGAGGATCTAAGTACAAATATATTAAAAGTATAACATTTTTATACATTATTTTTCCTTTTTTCTGACAAAGAATTGCAGTGTTTGACGATTTTGACACAAAAGTTACAATATAATTACACATGTATTTATGTGCATGGGTCTGTCGTGTACATGGTTCAAGGCATACTGTTTCGTAAATAACTTATAATTTGAATTAATTTCAACATATCAGTAACCTTTCATAACCTTGACTTGGTAATTCATGTGAATGACATGCAAAGCAATACATATATATAAATAAATCTTACTGCCAAAGCATGGAAGGAACTGAAAAGGTTTGTACATAAAGCAATATCTTTGGTAATGTATTACCTTTCATGTTGCATACCAGTTGTCATGTTACATGTTTACTTTCAATTTCACATAAAATTATTTCTGTATTACATATGCCGATGTTTTAGAGAACTTGTGATGACCATGAATATACTTGCTTTTTCAGATCCAAATGAAAACTCAGGCGTGCGACACGTCCGGCAGCAAAGTTTGCGTCTGCGCAATAACGTTTAGGAATGGGAACGAAATCTACACAGTTGACACTTGTGACTCGATCCAAACGAAGGGTTTCTTATACGTCGGCGAAAAAGAAGACGGGCTTATTGATTACCTGTACACGTTTGAATACGTACGTATACACTTTCATCATATTGCTTGGTAATAATTGTGGCTAAATAAAATGATCTGTGCGATCGTATACTTCAGTAATAAAGGACATAATTATGATTTCCATTAGATAAGCACATACATTAGTTTTGCGTTGCTTATCCCCATTAAATACAACAAATAAAACAACGAGTACAATACAAAAGTTATTTAAGAATAGTCCGTATGTGACATTAAAAATTACCATATCAGAAAAATATATCTTTTGAATTTTCTAGTTTCAGATGTATTATGGTGCACAGGCACTGAGTGCATATAACTTCATCGTTTTGAAGAATGGACTTGTGTTAAGGATATACAAAAACACTCACACTAGGTCCTTGCAAATGACTTTAAGCAATGTTGGTAATTTAGAAACGTTCGAGAAGCAACCTGGGCTCGCCTCATTCATGTTTAAGCAATATCGCCATAGCAATGGTGAATTCAAGACGGGCAGCACTGGTTTTATCGATAGTTGGAGGTTCGTTTTATCTTTCATAAAATTTATTATCTGACTGTTTAAAAGTAATAAAACCATGAAATTGATAATGCACCCATTCATACATTTGCTGTGGTATATGACACACTGTATTTAATTAATTTCCTATCAATAATCATTAGCGAATGGAAATCATTTTGCAATAATGCTAATTGCGTTTAATAATCTTTTTTGATGAAGATAGAAACAAAATTAAACCGTTGTCAGAAAGACGGAACTCAAGTTCCTTCAAAATTCTATTATGTTGAACATTGCGCTAATTTAGTTGCATTACCTTTAACTTTACTTAAACCACATCCAAAAACTCCTGAGAAGGAAGATAATGCAAATTTCTTGATTCCAAATTTCATTAAGTCTTGAGGCTGCCGTAATATCATACAGTGTATGTTATTATATATTAGCATGTGCGTAAGTTTTGGCTAACGCATGTTGTAATGATTGTTTTCTCTGACGTAAAAATTCTATATGCTTTATCTTATAGAGTGACGAGCAGCAACAGCCTCTTGAATCCAGCCAATCACCACAGTTTCGCATTTGCCGAGAGCTACTTTAAATGTAGTTGCCCGACAGAAAGTGAGGTACAGCAAGAACATGAACTAGTAGACATGCTAGCTTTTGATAAGTATTATCCAATGGGGTACTACACAAACAATATCCATCACTTCACCAGCACGCTAAAATGCTCTCGCCAAGCGGAATGTACCATCTCCCATGCTGGGACGTCAACTTGGTCGCCCTTGGTACTTCCAGACTACATTCAAGTTGAAGACGTTTCGGTACTTATCGAAGACGGATCCCTTGCTTGTCACTTCGAGCCATTTGCTGACAAGCTTCACAAGGTGGAATGGTACGTAACGTTGGGAGTGAAAATGCATTTCCATTCTTTAGGTCGTATTTTTTATGTTTAACCTTATTCAAGTAAAACATGCTTTTCCAAGATCCATAACCTACAACATAAAAACAACTTTAATAAATAGATCAGACTTTTAATTTAAATCACAATATTTACATAGTTCTTTATGTACACGTCTGACTTTTCATGTGATTATGTACGTGCTAAATTACCTGTATACCTGTAAAACTGAAATTGGGGAAATCGCTATGATTTTAAATTTTAAAATACTTTATAGTTTGATACACAGCTATGTTTCGCCGTAAGGCCGTATCGGCGCACTTTCGGCACGTTCGAAGGCCAATGATTCCTTAGGTGCGCCGATACGGCCTAAAGGCGCACCCGTAGTCATGTTTAAACGTTTTATTACATACCTTCAACGTAAGTAGATTAAGCAAGATTTTTATTAGTTACATACATTTATTAAACCAATACACTTTTCTAATTACAACAAATACGTTAAAATACGTTCAGCACCTCTGCCGGAATTTTAGACAGTTCTTTCTCTGCACCCTTACTTTGCAGCCAGTTTGTTTACCCGATGAACGTCCGATTTCGCTTTTCTTTTGGTATTTTCATTTTTCATAGAATCAACAGATGCGTGGGTATCAATTGCTCGCTCATTGTCTTCAATATGGCCGTCTTATTTTAAGATATAAGCTGATAAACTTTTAGCGTACGCTTCGCGGCAGCCATTTTTACATAACTTATGACGTCAGCGCGCCATTATCGACGGCGAGTGAAATCGATCGTGTGCCATGTCCCATCCATACCGGCACACTTTCTGCAAATGTCCGGATTTTGTAAACCCATATCAGAAAAAAATCAACATTATTGTGTTACTGTTTTTATAGTAAGGTATGTAATAATTGTACGAATTTCAGTTTTATAAAGCACATTACAATGCTTATCATATGCTAATGATGTATGATGTTTGTTAATATATGTAGTACCAATGTTTCTAATTGCGGGATATTTCTGGTTTAAGGGTGGCCGGCGAGGTTGCAGATGTGTCCCTGTACGTCCACGATAAGATAACAACAGGCGTCGCCAAATACGACATACTCTCTAATTTGTTTGCATCCTCAGGTGACGTCTGCAGCTTGGAAAAGGTTGGCGTTTTACCTTAAGATTATGTTTGTATTTATATCGATTGTATTTGAGTCTTGCAAGCCTCTTTGCTCTATTCATAAACATATGAGGCGTGTCGTGGGAAAACCGGGCTAAATGCATGTTCGTAAAATGTCGTCCCGGGTTATCTTG
Organism: Congeria kusceri; assembly: GCA_027627225.1. Lineage (NCBI taxonomy): Eukaryota > Metazoa > Mollusca > Bivalvia > Myida > Dreissenidae > Congeria > Congeria kusceri. The sequence goes on from CM051029.1 coordinate 25,800,327, forward strand.
TGCAGTCCACACAGGCTAGCTGATCCAGGATGACACTTTCCGCTGTTATGGCATTTACTGTTTCAAGAAAGTCTCTTCTAAACATAAATCCACTGTAGGCGCAAAGTGCCGTCCTGGATTAGCCTGTGCAGACTGCATTTGAAAAAACGTCCGTGAAACACGTGCAAATATATGAACACATACAAATGCAATCCAAATGTGTGTACATAAATCGGTAATAATGAACAGATTTGGATAAAACTGAGAGCGGGAAAATCAGCCTCACTGGTCATGCTATTTATTGTGTCATTTGTTTTGATATTAATGCCAGGAGGGCGTACTGAGACCAATGTCTTTAGTCCAGTGTAAAGATGCCTTCCGAATACCCGAACACAATTTAAATTTAAATTATCAAAAGTTATGTAGCCATAACTAAAGCGAAAACAATCAGCATTATGTCGACAACAGTACAGTGTAGGAAAACCGGGAACATCTAATACAAGTAATTTTCAATTATATCCTCTTTATGCACTTTATAAATTAAAAATTAACAGAAACTGAACTGACTATAGTCAGAGTATATATACATTGATATTTACAATTATAATACTTTAACTGCACATATCGCACTATCGGCGTTACACAGACGTCTAATACCAGTCATCGTCCTCAACAACAACAAATGGATGATAATGGAAATATAGAAATCATAGACAATTAAGTGACGACCTTAACTAAACAAAATATGTTTATTTCCTCTTTACACAGCAAAAATGAATAGTCGAAAGATTCTAAATATATTTAAGATATGTCAAAGATTCAGAATGTCCACCAGCATAACGGTAGGAAAAATTTATTCTCAAGTCGATGGGCGGTATATTAACGGTATAGTAAAACCTAAAACAACTTTAAAGTAAGTCGCCAGCTACATAAAATTATGGATCACTGCGTTGCAGTTCTCAATACACGTTTTATGGTTTGAGGCCGAATGCAAGGTACAGTAAATCTTACTCTTGGTCCAGAATTAATCTATGCAAAGGCAACATATTATATATATCTTTCAGGTTCGGTGCGTCGTAACGGTGTATGAGAACAACGGCGTCACTGCAGCTGGTCCTTCTTTCTTCAGCCCATCATTTGATCTTGAAGAAGATCTTGGCTCGGTAGGACAATGTTGAACAATTGTCATATCTTACCAACGTTCCACAGATAATGTTCATTTTGAATGAAAAATATATTATAACATTATGTAGGGTTGTAATTAATTGAAGACAACTAATTTTTTTCAGTCGGTTTTGGGTAGTTGGGACGTCGAGATGTAGATTTCATTAAAATGTTATAAATAAAATAGTGTTAAATATGTTACTTTTACAGGCTAACCTGTCGTTCTGCGTAATTGATGGCCATTGCTATTTTGAAAACGACCCTGACCCCACTGATCACGAATACCTATGTTATCCATTCATTGACCCATATCACTGGATAAGAGATCTTACACTCGATAGAGGTAAGTATTAATCTATTAAGTACAAAAATACTAGCCACTTCTAAAAATGATGTACATGTATAGTGTTTCTCTTATAACAGATCTTTGACAAACATAATTATACACTTCGTGGAACTTTCAACTGCTTCCAACCGTTTATATACGGAAGATGTTGAACATGCTAGTCTTCCATAAGTATATTTTGTATGTACAATCACTAATTCTATATATGACAATTATCATGTTTGTTTTTTCATTGGGTACTATTTCAAATAATGGAAATTTAAATCGTACCGCTGTACCAGTTAAACTAATCACTTGTTCATTAGGTAAGTACGTTTGTCTCAAAGGAACAGTGTTCTATGACTTTGCCAGTCTGCTCTTGGAGCAAATGCATGCATTGTTCATGTGTTTCATAGTACCCGGTGATGAATGCAACCAACGTTTATCTATCTGCGACAACGTGCCAGGGGGAGCGTATTGTAGCAATGTGACCGACACGTGTCAGTGTTACCCTACTTTCAAAGCAACGCCCACAGCATGCGAGCCAATTTGTATGTTCTTATATTGTGTCGTACACAGTGCATTTAAGACCCTCTATATAACCATCTGGGACCCGAAATAATAACAATAAAAACATGTAAAAGCACATGTAAGTCTAATAAAACATTGGACAAATGGATTAACTAAAATAAATAGAAATATTGAAGGTCTAATAAGGGTGAATCGAACATAGTTTAATCTATAAAATAAGTAATATTAGAGCCCTGTTCCAAAACGATGTTTGTGTTGTTGTTTCCTTTAATGTGTTAATCTAAACATTATGTAAAACTAGAGCACCAAGAAAAAGCACAGATTGTTGTCTGTTATTTTCTACAATGATACGGACATGTAAATGTAATAATAGTTTCAGCCGTTCACTGCATTTTTTTGTTTTCATAGCGTGTTCCAGTGTTATGAATTGCTGGCAATACACCTACTCAAATTACCTGGTGTGCACCAATTCTGTCTGCGAATGCAACGTAACGACGGAACTTACACCAAACGGATGCCAAAAGGTAACGCCATTCTATATTCATACTGAAGGTCCATTGTGTTTAATAATAAACGAGGAACTTTTGCGAAAACACGTTTTTAACGTACGGATTAGCCGTTGCTTTACAGTGAAACAATTAAATAAGCGAATTTTGATTCATTTAGAAAACGAAAGTAAAGAGTATAATAATGGATAACGACTATATATTGCACTATATTGAGAGAATATGTAGTAATGCAGAACGTCCCGTTAAAGTGAATACTACATTAAACGACACTGTATGAACTACAGGCCTCGGGAGCCCTTGTGAAGAAGACATTGCGTGCTCTCTCCAACCGGAAGCGGTTTGTGGAGCAACCGAACCCAGAACATGTGTTTGCGTAGAACATTACAACAATATACAAGGAAACTGCTACCCAAAAGGTATATACACTGCGAACTTAACTATAGAATAAAGGTACCATTCGATATTCAAATAAACTCTATTGTAAAGGAAACTGGGGTAATGACGTTTGAAAGAAACACCTTATTTTGGTGTAATAAAAGAACCACCGAATTCCAAACAATATGAAGTTGTCTTTGAATAAGATCAATGGCGCTTGCCAAATACCTGACGAATTCACGCAATTATGAAGTCTTACTTACTTTTACACTTACATTGACGATGTCTTTATCAATTGTCGAACACTTTATACTTGTTTTGAGAAGTGTCAAACACTTTTCAGGACTCGGTGATTCCTGCGACGACGACGAAGTCTGCAAACGTGTCGAGCATTCGGCATGCTATGACTTACACGGCACAGGATACACGTGCCAATGCGACTTTGGATACTCGGGGAATGAGTTCGGACTTTGCGAAGCGAATGGCGGTAATAACATTGTTTGTTTGTCTTTTAAATGGTTGATTGTTATTACGCTAGGTGGCGTTAAATGTAAGTTGAGCTGTCTGGTTTATTTGACTATTCTGATTTACTTAAGTGGATAGTATTTGTATTATCACTTCAAGTATTATTTTAACATGCAACAAATGTCAATGGGATATATTGTTAACATATTTTGCGATACCACACAGGTGTAGGTTGTTTTATTCCAATTTTATTGCATCAGATTTCATTAATAAATACAAGCTTATTGCAACACCTACCTTTGCACAAATAATATTTTTGTTCTAGACATAAAAATTCCGGACCCATACTACGGTTCACCAAACTCTTGGTGCTACGAAAATGATCAATGCTCGCAATACCTTTGGTGGAGTGTATGCGACCGCAGCATGTACTGGCGTTGTGTGAGACGTACGTTTTTACGTGCTTAATTGTCCCAGAAATGTAATTGTATTGTAATGGTGTACACTTGAGAATCAGTTCTTTATTTAATGATTGATTGGTTGTATCAGCGTTCTTTGATTAAATGGTCTCATTAGACGTCATTAGAAGTTTGATTCCATTGTGATCCTTTTCAATTTCTTTATTGAATGCATCAACGCATTTGACAAATATTGCATATGTCAATTATGTTTAGGATTAGTTTTTCGTTGTCATTGTCATTAGAGGTTACAACGGTTTCACTCTAGCCGATTACAAGATCCATTTAAGGAAACGTTTTTCTGATATTGGAGAACCTTACCACTTACGTTTAATGTGTCATTAGAAATGAAACATGTCTTGTTTTTTTTACAAGTTCCTTATAAATTGCAGGAACGTGCTCTGCAAATGACACGAATCCCGATGCGTCTTGTATGTCATCACTTCTACACTGCAACCTTACAAGCGAATTCTGTGAGCCGGGTATGAAGTTTTATTACTCCTTTCATTCTAGTATTACATAAACAATAAAATACAATATTCAAGATCAATGTTTCAAGAGCGAATTACGAACTATATTTGTATACAGCACAAAGTGTAACGTACAAAGAAAAGTAAGGGCTCGGCTGTTTTTTATCAAGGAATGAAAGCTAATGTTAAAGATTCTCAATTGTAGATCTGTGCTCTGCAAAGGACCAGCGGAACTGTGTGCTAGAGAATACAGAGTGTAACGCGGAACAAGGCTACTGCGATTGCTCTGACGGGTTCTCCATCTGGAACGGAGACTGCTCTTCTGGTAGGTTTTGGATGAAATAAAGGCAGATTTATAATGTTGAAAGTTCAATACTCAGTCCTACTTATAATTTCCAAGTTCAATAAAGGCCTACTTATAATTTCCAAGCTCAATAAAGGCAAACGTCTACTTTCCATGTTGAATAAAGCAACCTTATAATGAACACATTCAGTAAAGGCAAAGTATACTTCAATACAAGAAAACCTACAATTCCCAAATTCAATAAAGACACATTTAGTTTCCAACTTAAAAAAAAAACCAATGTAATTTCCAAATACATTAAAGGCAATTTTAAGTTTGCAGATGTGTTTGACTGATATTTTTCCAGTTTTATTATTATTTACCCTTTTTAATTTACTTAAAAATCAATCATTTTTGTTTAATGCGGTGCACCTGAAAGTCCCATCAAATAGGGCCTAGAACAAATTCAACCGCATATTCATATGTTAATTGGCGTATTGTAGACTCAACCGCATATTCATTTGTTTATTGGCGTATTGCAGATTCAACCGCATATTCATATGTTTATTGGCGTATTGCAGATTTTAATACCCATGTAGATACGAAAGTAAATGAAACGTTCGCTGATTCAGAAGTTTAGGAAGAGTCACAAGTTTGGCTTTTTACGAATAGCGCCCATCGTACAATTAAGCAAAAACGCAGAAGACCATATTCTGTGACAATGTACATGTATATTGAAATGTTACTATTGGCACATCCGTTGTATTGTTTATTCCTCATTAAACTACAACTATTTGTGTTCCTAGTTCTGGATCGAGCGTGTGAAATAGACGAGGACTGTCACTCAAAGAAAGGGCGATACGAGTGTATGGACAATGCCTGCAAATGTAACCCGGACATGTGGGTCGAGGAGAACGGACTTTGCATTTCTTGTAAGCATGTTGACACAGTTGTACCAGTGGTCTTAAAATTGCTAGAGAGAACACTCATCAAAAAGCGTTATATAAATGGACAACCTGTAATGGCCTCGCGACTGCGAAAGTTCTCAATCTGAGAATAAGTTTTAAGTTTTATGTTTTGTGTTGTGTTGTATGTATTGTCCTGCATTGTATAGGCAATTGGTCACTTGCCTCAAATAAAGGACCAGCGGATGGTAATAAGGGTTTCTCTCCTGATGACGTATCTGGAGTTTCATTATTCCTATATTTATCATATAATATAAGCCAATGGAATACAAAGCCGATGAGTAACAACGTATTTCATTGGGCAATATTTTAATTTAAAAGTAAAATTGAGATAAAGAACTGAAGCAGTCAGAGGGCCTGGTTGTGTTTCATTTTGATAATCTAAAATGGCTTAAGTTAATAAAAGAATTACGTGGTTTAGACGAGCTTAGGAGTTTGGTTAAGTAGAAATATTTTGCTGTGCTATACCTCTTTGTTTTGTGTCCTTGTTTATGAAATGAAAATTGCCTAATCCACATTGTTGCATACATATGAACGTTCACAATATTGTGTGCGTTGCAGATGTGGATAAGCACTGCAGCGCCTCTAACCCATGTGGCAAGCTGTCTAATACTACGTGTAACACAGCCGGATTGTGTGAATGTGAGCCTGGCTTTGTGGTGCGTGATGGCGCGTGTGTTTCAGGTTAGTGATGTTTGATCATACGAATGGTTCATACAGCAACGCAACCAAACAATATTGGACCTTTCGGACTGGTTAATTTATATTAAATACATGAACACTGTCAGAACATACAGTACATATGGTTTATATCTCAAGGATAATTCAACAGATGGTCATATACCAGTTTAGATAACGTAAAGACACTTGTGTGCAACAACATAATACTTCAATTCAAAGCCGTGTTCTACTGATACTACAAATATACATGTGAAGCACAATATTGCAGCATACCTTTCCGGCTGCAACAATGACCTTGACTGCGCAGCCATTTCCGGTCTTGGCTGCGGCTATTGGGCCTATTACGATGGCAAGTGGTTTGACAACTGGAGAAACACAGAGTACAACGGCATCTGTGTGTGCAAGCCTGGATATGCTGTTCACGACCTTGAATGTACAAAAGGTTTGTATTTATAGCGTTTGATTAACAATAATCCGGAAAAAATATTTCGATATTTTTTATGCAATAAAACTATCATCTGTCCAGGTTATTGAACATTTATTTAAATTGGCGAATGCCTTGGCTATAAGTAAGACGTTTATATATTTACGTTGCGCACAATAAATTAGGTATCTGCCTAATATTTCAACTGTTATTTGTACAGTGAACCCTAAAATATAAAATTAGAAAGCAAACACAATATTGTCATGTTTGTATGACCACGGTATTGATGGCGTGTGTTATCCAAGAATTGGACAACTGTCCAGAAATTGCTTACCTTGCTGGTATATCCTGACGAATTTTACAGTATGCATCTAACCATGCAATTCATTAATGTGATGATTTTTGCCTTAGTATGTACATGTATATATTAATTGTTCCATTTTAAAGTTTGTATGTACGATCTTTCATAATAAGCAGATGAAAGTGACAATAAAACTGGAAAGCAAACTGAAAAACATAAAAATGACGAAGGAAACATTTCAATATGAAATAAATCAACACGTACTACTGTCGACTTTTGCATCGTTTATTAGTGTTGTGTAGCCTAAACCAAATGTTCAGTCAACGTACATGTATATACATGTATTTGAGTTTCCGCTTTTACAGACGAAAACTATTTTGTGATTAAAAACTAGCTTATTGTGCGTTTCAAAGCAATGATTGTTCTGAACTTTTATTCCACTTTAACGATAAATAATTGTAAATTAACATTATTTTGTCAGTTGTATTCATGCCACTGTTGTAAGATCGTACATACCCACTTTTAGAAATTGAAATAACATTTATATTGTTTTTTGGAGAAGACATAGTTGCGCCTTCAGAAACATCAATTTTCTTTATGAAAATGTCCACGACCTTATCAAACTTCATTGCTGTATGACTACTCAGCAAATAACAAATATATATTATTTGCAGTACTCGGTTCAAACTGCGACAACCTGAAAGCCTGCGGCAACTCGAGCCACTGGAGCTACAGTTACCACTACTTCTCCTGGTGGGGACAATGGTACGTTAAAAACTACTACAGCCATTACCACAGCGCTTTCTACTGTGACGTCAACAACCTGTGCGAATGTACCCCTGGTTACGAGAAGAACGCCGACGGAACGGACTGCATCAGAGGTGACGTATTTTATGCTGATTGCCTTTATCCTGAAAATTTCTACATTTATGACCGATCTTATTAATCTCAAATCCCAACGCTCGCTCTAAAACATTTCGTTGTAGGGCAATATTATAGCAGCGTCAGACGAAGAATGATATTTAAAAGATTGTATACATGGCGAACTTCACACCTTTTTACCGGAATAATATATACTAGGGGTATAATACTGAGAATTAACAAATCATAATACAATGACTGTCACATAGTTAGCACTGACCTCATTGTTCATTTAAATGTGTTATTCAACTGTCTAATCGTGCACTTGTATCACATGATATTAACGACAAAGAGTAAAACGTGAATTGTGTTGGTTGAGAAAGCAATACATTAAATAATGCTGTAATACAACTCGAAGTTGAACATTTTGGTGAGAGCATTCACTTAAGAAACACTTTACTTTTTTTCTTGTGTGAACATTATGATTTGCTTTATTAAAGGAAATTTTATAAGTACATTTGTACTTTTCAACAGCTTTTAAAGAGTTGATCATTGATATTTTATTGTCTCAGTCTGGGGAAGCCGTTGTAACAATGATGATGACTGTGATGGCCCCATGTTCAAATGCGATATCACGACCGGAAGTACTGGGGAGTGCGTCTGCGCAGATAACTACGTCAAAGTAACTGGCACACAAAACGGATATTACTATTACTGGTACTATGACTACTACGGACATCAGGAGATCACCTGTAAACCGTGTACGTGACCCAGTTTGGTTTTATGATTTCTTGCAATGTATGGTATCTAGTATATCACTCTTTACATCCACGGAAACCAAATAAATCAGTTTTAAATGTCATAAATATTAGCTCCTCACTACCTATTAACAATGGAATAATTCCCATTCAAGACTTCGGCAAAAGCTTGACAAGTATTATCACTTTCTTTTTGTTTAAGGAAGGCTATTAGTGAATCTAGTAATAACAAAGTTCTCTGGTCGGAAAAATCTCAATTATTTAGAAAATGATGTCTGTGTGCCTTTATAGCATTTGTAATCAGTAAACCTTAAAGCTCTACAACATATATAGAAAATGACATTTACCAACGATTCCAAAATATTCAACACAAAGGCAAGCAGAGCCGGTCAATGAAGAGACTTACTATATCAGCAAAAATATATAAAATACCTGTAAAAACAATATGTATGCAATGCGTATGTGGTCGAATGTGAATTGACTAGTCAAAAATTTAGTTATAATTCAAAGAAGCTCTCGTGGCAAACAAGGTTACCCTATCCAAACAATAATAGTTAAACAGATTTAAGTGAATTTCTATGAATGTTTTCTATTTAAATATAAATGATTACTGTCCTTCAGATACATTTATTTATTATACCCCCACAAACGAGGTTTAGGGGGGGGGGGGGATTATAGGAGTGATCTTGTCGGTCTGTCGCTCTGTTGGTTTTTGGTTTCCGGATGATAACTCAAGAAAGGCTTTTCATATTCAAAACAATTTTGGTAAACATGTTTAACATCATAAAATACAGGTAAAGTGTGAAATTCGTTATAAATCACTAAATGTTGAAAGGGTTATGGCCCCTTTTCGACCAGAATCCTAAAAAAACACGGTTTCCGGATAATGACTCAAGAACGGCTTGACATATTCAAATAATTTTTGGTATACATGTGTAGCATCATAAAATACAGATTATGTTCGACTTTGGTTACAAACCACTAAATTTTGACAAAGTTATGGCCCCTTTTTGACTTAAATTTCCTAAAAACATGGTTTCTGGATGATAACTCAAGAATGGATTGACATATTCAAATCAGTTTTGGTATACATATGTAGCATTATAAAATACAGGTCAAGTTCTACTTTGGTTACAAACCACTAAATTTTGACTGAGTTATGGCCCCTTTTTGACTTAAATTCCCTAAAAACACGGTTTCAGGACAATAACTCATGAAAGGCTCCTCATATTTAAATTATTTTTTACACATACCAAGTAGGTGTAACACCAAATAATACAGGCTTGTTTCGACTTCGGTTACAAACCACTAAATGTAGACAGAGTTATGGCTCCTATTGAAATTAAATTTTTCCAAATGCACTCTTAAACATTCACAAATTAAAGCATTCTCATTGTGTCCATTTCTTTCAAATGGATGCCATAGTTTTGCGACAAGGCCATATTGTGGGGGTGTATCCGTCACTCATGTGACAATTATAGTTTATTATTATTTACTAAATATCGCATTCTTGCTTCTTTCAGACATTGGTTTATCGTGTTCGGAAGGCTGCCCTGGTAACAACACACACTGTGACGAGAACTACATTTGCAGGTGTAATCGCGGCTATGAGAAAAACGGCGTCTGTACGGACTGTAAGTTGGACAAGTTAGTCGTTTGACATGTCATATTCATATACGTAAGTGTTAAAGGCAACGAGAACATTATCTCCTATAGAAATGTGGTAATATTATAAATATTACAAAAAAGGTGCAGTGGTGTGGCGTGTAAATTAAATAAATTTATTTCTACCAGTATAATTTATTATATGCCATTATTCATATTTATTATTTGTTAAAATTCGTGTTTGTCCGGTATAGCCCCTCTGAGGCAATTTTTGATATGCATTTAAGATAATTGTTAATTCTTAATTGATGATTGCAATTGTTAAAATCACTTATACTCGCACAATGGTCTTTTTTCAGATCTCGGGTCAGAATGCGAATCGGACACACCTTGTCAACACGTGGCAACTGCTCGTTGCGATTCTGCAACGCATATTTGCGTATGCGCGGATGGTTTCTATGACAACGGACAGGATGAATGTCTTCCATGTATGATTAAATAAATGCTCGAATACATGGAATATTATTTTTCTTAGAAATTCTCAACCAACATCAATGTTCTTATACGTTTGTCAATCTTATATGTTACTGTAAAATTTACAATAATTGTACAACGCCTAAATATTTGTAATCATAATCGGTTTTGCCTCACGGATGATTTTGTCATTTTGCTTCAGTCTTAGGCAAAGACTGTTCACCAGATTACTACTGCGGATCAGACGAATATGTCTGTGACGGAACTGTCTGCGTGTGTGCAACACCTCGAACTGAGCTTAATGGCAGATGCATTATTGGTAAGTGTTTAATTATTTTTGTTTATCTTACGGGTTTCTAGCTTCTAATTCTACTACTGCTACTAAATTTACTACTACAGTACTACAAATACTACTACTGCTTCTTCTGCTGCTGTTGATGATAAATATGATGTCGATGATTTTAATAATACTAGACAGAAGAAGAAGAACAATAGTAATACTTTGTTGATGTTCTTTTTGTTGCTTCTTAAGCTACTTAGTTTCTTTAATGTACGTTCAGATACCGCATGCGACGCGGAAGTTCCAACTTTGCCCGATATTCTACGCAGATCTCCGAGCTACATTCTGTCCGAGATGGAAGTGGTCATTCGAGACGATGCCCTGCCAGAAGGCTGGTACAATATCGGTCACCACATGCTGTCCACGCAGTCCAGCGTCCCCGTAGGAGGCTGTGGAACAAAGTGGCCGATGTATATGACATGTAGGTAGCCTTACACAAAGTGGACAATGTATGTGACATGTAGGTAGCCATGCAGGAGCAAAGTGGCCAATGTATATGACATGTATGTAGAGATGCAGGAACAATGTGTCCAATGTATATGACAAGTAGGTAGTAATGCTGAAACAAAGTGACCAATGTAAATGATATGTAGGTAGAAATACAGGAATACATTTGTCAATGTATATGACATTTAGGTAGCTTTACTGGATCTAAATGACCCACGTATATGACATGAAAGTAAACCAGTGGTCAGTGTATATGACTGTACGTAACACTACAGGAATACATTGGTCAATGTATATGACATGTAGCTTACAGTAACAAAGTGTCCAGTGTATACGAAATGAAGGTTTTCGTACGCTGACACAGTGACCGATATATATGACATGTAGATAACTTAACAGGAACAGATTAGCCAATGTATGTGACATGTAGGTAACCTTACAATAACAATGTGGCCAATATTAATGTCATGTAGATTACCTTACAGAAACAACTTGACAAATTTATATGACATGTAGCTTACTTGACACGAACAAAGAGGTCAATGCCAATGACGTTTTGGTTACCTTACATGAAGAAGTGAATGATGCATGTTAGCAACATTTGTAAGTCATACATAGTCGTATACAACATCAAACTACGTATTTGACATTAATGTTACAAACTGTGTGCATTTTTCTACTAACATATATAATTAAAGTGAACAGTGTATATGAACTGTTGGTATTATCAGTCAGATACCTATTTTGCATTACTCTATATATGTTGTTTAAATATAGGTTCAAGAAAGTATTCTGCATACATGTATATGCATGTATTGGTATTATCTTTGTTCGAAACAAAAGAAACATTTTACTCGCAGCTTTTGAAATATAGGTAAGCATAAGCAAAGACTGGTGTCTCAACTGAATACAATATTGTGTTGTGTGTCGTTTCTGTGTACTAAAACGTTTTGTGGTTGGTTATAGCCCCTGTTACATCTCTCGCCGACGGCAGTGAAGTCACACGTAATGTCCGACTGGTCAGTAGGAGCGGCATCCCAGACGAATTTCCGGTCACCATTCGCAAGTGTGGAGCTGACCACCACATCTACATCCCGCAGACGCCTGTTGCATTTGCTGGCTACTGTCTTGGTATGTACAATTGTGTGCGGTTATTGATATGATGGTAATGTTCATATTTATACCTTTTCACTAACATAAATATATGTCCCAGTAAAATGTATGCATTTGGCATTGATTAAAGTTTCACTTTTCATCTGTCATATAAACCACATATGCGATAGTGAGTATTTGATGTTAAAATGGTATAACACGACGCAATACACTTACCACATAGAGTTTCATGTTACGTAAGAATCAACCTCAATGAACATTTGTCATGAATACGCTAAATTAGGATAAACGTTTTTGAGGCTCATGTATAAAACGAAGCCGTTTTATGACGGACCAACGCATGACACATATTTATAATTATGTATTTTCCTGTGCGTACTGGTAAGAAATAGAGTTCATGTTGTAGATAACCGTACACATATTTCGACAATATTGTAAATGTTTAGATACCGGCATTGTTTCAAATCCTGGGAGAAATTCAACCGGTAGATGGGCCCAGCTCTCGCAAGATCTCGCTTTCACCACAAGTGTACCGGAAATAAACTTTACTTGTAATGTTCTGGATGACGAACACAGTTATGTTCCGTGCAGAAATTGTATGACTGATTTTTACTACATCAACGACGATTTCTACTACACCGTAAACTGGTAAGGAATTACAGGAATTATGAAAGTGCCTGTTTCAGTGTCCATAATATTATAACAGTTTATGTTTAAAATAGGGTAAATGTTGTTTTAATTTGTGCACATATTGGTTCATATTGATCATTATTATTGCATTCTTGCTACAAATTAACTTACAAATACGTAGCAAATTTTATGTTTGCTGTCTTGAGAACCTTCTTTTGTTTCTCAATCAACAATAGTAATAATTGTAAATGACCCCCTTTTGAAACAATTTGCATGTTAGTACAAAATATTTAAAACCATGATTACAGGTGTGAAAATAAAACAATTAATATATGTTAAACGTTGTATGTTGTATTTTGTACTATTGGTTATTTTATGGGTAATATAATTCAAATTTACTCATAACGTCCCATTGTTTGTGTCAGTAAATGACATCTTTTAGTAGCAACCTAATTATACTTTGTTTGTTTTGTAAAGATAAATGAAACATATCCAGTGAGTTTTATACCAGTTACTGTCACATTTTTAAGCCAAATTTATGCTGAGTTATCTATCATGATTTCCCTTTTTTGTATTGCCCTTTTTGTTGTACGATTGTGACAACTACCTGTTTCTGTTTATATGACTTTTTTGTTTTACATTTAGTTATACATACTCGTATATACGTACATCTATACAGTATTTGTCTTGGAATATTAATGACCACATTTGCACGTTTCATGACCCTTAATCACTATTGTTTTCGATTTTATGATCAGAGGGTATTTTTTAGCTACACCAATGACCATATATGTATATGTATATATGAACACATAGTATGTTCTAGCTACAACAATGAACACATGTGTATATCAACGCATGTTATGTTCTAGGTACATCAATGACCACCTGTGTACGTCCCTTGGCCCGTTCCAGCGACCCTATCTAAGAAAGTCACATTTGACTGAAAGCCTATTGCGACACAGGTGTCAGCAGTCAACGATTGGTTTTAAGGTAATTTGCTTATCAATGTACGAAAATAAAAAGATCGTGAAAGTCATTCTGATTGCATTGCTTACATAATTTTTTATTATAAAACTAGTTCATTTCATCAGTACCTAGAATTGGCTTCAAATGTATTATGCTGATAAAATGTTTGAAACAACAAGAAAATTCTTAACACCACTCACTACTCCATAAAGCTTATTCAAAACTATTTATATGACGACTTTCAGGTTCAATGTTCGTATGAGTGGTCGTTGGCTATGTTTGGAACTCGATCGACACCCGTAACAAGCAACATCATAGACACTGGAGTACCAGCAGTAAGCGTATTATACAATAATATGTATGCCCGTGTTATATGTTTACGACGTTTAACGTAGATTTCAAAGGCAGTTAGTACTTTCTGGTTTTCAACCTTCGATATATACATAATGGCCTGCCTTAAAAGCGTCATTGATATATTGCAGCAATTCCTTACCGTTCCGACTGATGGTTCAAGTCAGGTATTCATATCATCCACACCGATCGGCTGCACGAATGATACCTCCACGACCTCTTTTTCGGTGTCATGTGAAATCGAGTTCCCTCTAAAGCGTTCGCACTCCGACACTTGTCCTCCATCAACAAACACCAACGACCACCATCTTTGTGGCGCCCGCCTTGTTGGTCTGACGAGTTATGGACTTGATCGGTATGGATCATGGGAAGCTTTCGTTCACAATGTTCGAAATGGATACGCATATGATTATGGAATGGGAAGGACTATTGCTACGCACCACAAACGAATAGTTTCTCAGGAGAGTCACAGTTTAGTAGATCGGTACACCGAAGAGTATTGTCCTAGCTCCGGAGCACAGGGTACCATTTGGGAGGGATACACACTGCCTTCACAAAAGGTAAATTTAGTCAGTAAAATAGCTGTAAGTATGTATACCAATTATGAATTATGTTACAAAATAATATTGAACAAACAGTCATTCATAAGTTAGTAAAGCTAACGTTGATGTCCATAGTTTACAGACTGCATTCAGTTGACGTTAACTTATGATAAGATTTTAGTTTTATGTCCATTCCATCTGTGATTTGTTTTCATTTCATGATTTAAACATGTTGTACTTTGTTCTTGAGGGTTTGGAATATTATGCTGCTTTTGTTGTACATTTGCTTTTCTGTTAGTGATACATTCTCTAGTAGAAAGATCGATTACATACATGTTTTTGGTGTTATTTTATTCAAATCATATATGCGGAAATCCCAAAAGCCAGTTGTACAAACAAAATTGCTTAAGCAGTATTGTCACGTATTAAGGGTTTATTTGCTCTACGTTTCAGATTATTGTGAACAATCAGAATACAACAAACAGTACATGCTCAATTCGGTGGAGCAACGACGATAAACAACCCATGCTAACTAAAACAAAAGGACAAGAGTAAGATGAACACGTATGTTGGTCTGCTGAGTGTGCTGGTGTAATGTCCAAGCCATTATAAAGCATATTTCACGGATTTGATCGGAGGCTCTAAATGATCATTATAAAATACCTTAAGTCATGTAAAACAGTGCATATTTAAACAAAGAATTCATAAACCAGAAAACAGTTCTCAATCCATGCATATTCTGTTTGGCTTGAATATTCAAAGACGTATTACACATGTATGTAGGACGTTATTACATTTCTACCAGGAGCCTAAGTGAATACGAAATGACGTCATCAATGTACATGAATGCACGTTGTTGAATTGCTTTTATCTAAGATTTAATAGAACCAATTGGATTGACATTTTAAATGTTCACGACTATTGAGTTCAATGACTAAATGGTAATACATTATATGTTCATTTAGACTTATCATGGAAGAGCGCCAGTTAAAAACATGCACGAGTACTCATTTATATGTTTATATACTTCTATACTTGCATTATATACATTTGCATGAATTGGTACACGTATACAGATCCTGGAGCATTCCCATTGATGTGACGGGCGAATTTATGCTATTCAGAAGTTTAGCATATCCTGTTGAGGTAGAAATTTGCACCACCATGTTGTTTTTCTTGCAATGGCTAAGCGGCCACACATGTATGCTACATGTAGTGCTTTAAATTGCATGAACAAAAAGTACACCGACTTTATATTTTATAGACATTTTTATTGTTTGTCTATATTTGCTGATGTAAATAATTGTGTGTACTATTTCCACTCGTAGTACTAGCTGTTTCCCCTATTATAATATGCAAGTAAATGATGTACAATGTAGCTTAATTGCCATACTACTTGTAAGTCAATACCGACAAAACAGGTACAATATCATTTGTATAATATACTACAATCAAGTTCAGATTGGCAAAACATATACTGTTTATAATGCTCGTGATACAGGTCCAAATCAAGACGGAGAGATGCGCATCTTCTCACACAGTCTGTGTGTGCGCCCTCACCTTCCGAGATGGCAACACAATCTACACCGTTGGTATCTGTGACGGAATAACGACCCAGGGATTCCTGTGGGCAGCGGCCAATGGGGAGCTCACTTTAAGATACACTGAAACAGGATCGGTACGTTTTAAATACAGTACAGTTTTATTTTGCAGGCATTCTAATTTTGATATTAATAAACTTGTATTCTGTATACAGAGTATACTCATCTCGTCTGACCTCCTATAAATCGTAATGTGCATTCCATCATGGTGTGATTTTGTGATCGCCTTTTGTCGCTTTTTAAAATGTGTGTATATAATAAATACTTCACACTGTTATCAGATCCGCGTTCTGAACGGTATGGACGGCTCATTGATCAAGGACTACTCTCTACACTCACTGATGGTGGAGATATCTGACTCCAGCAGTATGGAGGACTTTACACTGTTAGACGGTCTCTGTGCCTTCGAGGACAACACGTTCAGGGCAAGCACTGGTGGCCTGATGCTCAGCAGTAACGGCTTCCTGGAGAGCTGGAGGTAATTGCATATTAAACTGATGATTTCCCTACCTTTCCTACCTTTAAGGTTGTTTAGGGAGTTGATGGTATTACATTGTATCTAAGCTAAGTAGGGAACAATAGGTTCATGGTCAGCACTGGTGGCCTGATGCTTAGCAGTGACGCTGCCTTCCAGAGCTGGATCGAAACATATTGTTTTGGATGAAAAGGAATGATATTATTTGCAATCCATATCAAATGGAAATATGATACATAGAACGTTAGGCAAAATAATTCATATTGATTTGCACTTGATTATTTGACTATATTTACGGTTTCTTGATAATTGGAAGGTATTTCATTGCATCTTCATTGGCAATTATATCGAACGTATTTATTTCGTAGAAGTACGTGTTTTGTAATATATAATGGTAATCAATGACTTTAGAATTGTAAATGAAATGAAATTTAATCCAAGACTACAATTGTTTTCAAACATTGCAGCATTGGCCCGCAGACAACCTCAAGTTTGTTAGCTCCGAAGCTGATCCACACACAGTATGCCTACCAAGAGACCCTGTACAGCTGCAGTTGTCCACTCAATTCGGAAGACATTTCTGCCTCCAACAATAGCTTAACCACATCATACAACATGCTGTATGCTGGCGTTACAAAATGTTCCAAAGATGACGCTTACAACGTTACCCATGACGGAGAAACCTGGGTAGGAACGGTCGTACCTGACTTTGCGATCGAGAATGTGACGCTGGCGTTCGAATTCGTGAAAACGTCAGTTGGCAACAAAATATACGAACGTATAGCAGTCTGTCATTTCGATGGCTTCGACGGATTCCTTTATGATATTTATTGGTATGTCACACACTTTGTATGCAACTCTATTAATGCATGCAGATTACGTTGGATTCCTACTATTTGGTGTGCATATTGAATATTTGATGTGTGTGCTTATATCGCGGAATATATTTAATAGGGACTACTTGTTATGTCGTGACAAGTTTTACAATTCCGTAAGAAATATAACGGAGTTATTTTACTTCTAATGGAGACTGCGTTTCATTAATCGTTTCATAGGCTTAAATATATAGAAGTTTTCCGATTTACTGCTGGATTGATTAACAAAATATTTTGCACTATTTGCATGACATCATTGGCTATTCATGTGTATATTCTTGTCCATGTATAATTATTAAACATTTTAAACTGAATGGTTTGTAAACATGTAGTTTCCTTAATAACAGCTTAACATTCACTACGGCAGTGACAGATTGCAATGACGAAGACTTAGTTTTCATAAACAATTGGAATATACGTCATGCATCGATGATACTAGTAATATAGCAGTGCTCTTATTAAAAGTAGCAACAAAGATGATACATTTATATATAGGTACGCCGATGAAACCATGCTCCATAAGACTTCCAAACAATCGCGGACAACTGCGGGTTTCAATAAAGTTCCATTTCAAACGCTTATGACGGCCTATAACTCTCACAGTCAAGGGGTGTGTGCAGTTAACAAATTGGTATGTGCATTACGATGAATAGATTAGTTTACGTACATATATCTAATACAATTGGTATAGATATAAGTGTATTCTACGTAAAATAAGCTTTGGCATTATTAATCACGGGAAACACTAGTGTACAAACAAAACCGAGTATAAGTATAGAATATAATTCAAGCGTTAAGCTATGCCTATCGTGAGTTCATTAATGTCAGGTTAATGTGCCGAGCTATAAATAAAAGTTGCTGATACTGTGCATATTGGAAACTATTGTTCCACTATTTCAATATTTCTGTTTTGCACCATGGTCTGTTATACAATTACAGCTTACATAAAAAGAGACTTAAATTGCAAATATTGAAACACGTTATTGAATGTAAATTTTAAATGTTCCCATCGGTTTCAGGTGTTACGCCATTGGTCAGAATGCAGAACCAACTGAATTTATAATAATAAAATCTCCCATTAAGAATTTTTAATCGCAAAGAATGGTAACTAACAGAAAGTTAAAACTAAATAATTGTTTTTTCCACAGTGGCGTTGCGCCGTATCAGTGCTGAATACAAATGGCATCGAAGTTCTGGCAGCGTCCTACAGTGAACCTTTTGAGTTCATAACAGTAAGTCCAGACATTTTGTGATCGTATTAAAACATATGGACAAGTTCAAACAACCCGAGAGGATAATATAGTTTTCTTGATCTAGTATGTAGTCGGCCAATAAGTTTGATCTCACTTTCCCTCCAAGCACCGTATAAGCATTGTATCTGATAGCAAGTTGAATATTTTTAGTGACATTATTGGTCTGGTTCCTTAACAAGTGACATGTATGCGTTGCTTCAAACTTAAATAAAGAATAAGTCATAACATATATAATATGAAAGGAGAGGTTATATATTGGTCTTTACTGGTCTTGAATTGAAATTATATGACAACCATGCTATAGAATATATTACATTTGTTCATTAAATAATTATTGTGTTGATGTTGATCATCTTTTATTTTGTTTCAAAGGACTATACACACTAAATACATACCATGGTTATTTTTCTCTCGATGATTGTCATTTGAAAAATAAATCATTACGTTTTTGACCGATTTACTATTTCTTGCAGATACCAGACAGATTCATTGCTATGCCAAGAGGAGGCGAGGTCGACTTCCATTTCACCGTCAATCTACCCTTGGTTTGCTTAGACGGTAAGGCGTGCACCGTGGAATTGAAGGTGATCGACGAGAGTGACGACTACCAGTGTCAAGACTCGACTCTGGCAGTAAAGGTATGCACTAGATGGCTACCACGGGTTTCATTTTCAAAAGTTTGATTTTGATACGTATCTGCATCGGGTATATTTGATATATATGTGAAGAGTTTTATTAATGTTATAGTCACGGAAATAACGAAATAATATTAAGTATGTTTCGCTTTTCTAGTGTCAGTACCTTAGATTAATTAATTTAGTAAAATATAAGTCAATTTTTGTTACAATTGTATATTAAATAATTGTTTTTCTAAGAGAATATAAGTTATTTATGACCGAGTTTAACACATGAAAATGCTGAGATATTTGTTTCAGAATGCATCGTTGATAAGATATGGATAAAATGATTATATAAATTGGGAACTGTTTCAGAACGAGCGCACTTGTGGCGATTTTATCAGCGGCATCCAGTTGTTCAGGAACATTGGCACATTCAAAAAAGAGAGGTCGATGACATTGACGACGAAGAACAACAACAAATACTCGCTGAGGGATGCGTTCGCCATGACAGTGTTCATTGAGTCAGAGGGGGTCGTTGAGCCATTCTGGAACAACTGCTACTTCACGGACAAGATAAATGTACGATGATGCTGTGGTTATTAATGAACAAAAAATGTTTCAATGAATTGCTGTATATTAAAAGAACAACGTTATGAATATCAGAAAGAAATGTTTTTACTTTACTCGTCTTGCATATTGTTTAAAAACAAAAGAAAATAGACGTCCGACCATATTGTAGTACGATACATGCTTCCTATCCCAAAGAATCGGTTATTTTAACTGTGTACACGATGCAGTTATAAGATTTAATATAATTGAAACGCATTTAAATGTCCAAAGTAAGAAAATAAATTTAATGCAAACCTGGAGTTTGATCATATTCATTAAATTGCAAATTATGTACACTAATATTTACGAAACTCGATGCTCTTACACATGGGCCAAATACATCCTATACTTTAAAGTGGTGTTAGTTGTTAGTCGGATACTTTTTTGTTTCCTCCCAGTTGCAATATTTAATTGTTGCATTTTTTTATTTTAAATAAAAAACAGAACTATATTTCTTAATATTTTATGGATTTGTAGAAATACTTTGTTTCACTAATACTCTTTATGTTTGTATGATAACATTATTTTCTGCTTTATAAGTGTTTGCACTAACCCTGAATGTCACGTATATTCCAAGAGCTTCTAATAACTCTATTTCACTGATATTCTAGGATTTTGTAATAGCACTATTTCACTGATATTCTAGGGCTTTGTAATAACACTTATTTCCTGATATTCTAGCAGTTTGTAATAACATTATTTTACTGATATTCTAGTAATTTTTAATAACAATATTTCACTGATGTTATAGAGC
The DNA here is from genome assembly GCA_027627225.1 of Congeria kusceri. Lineage (NCBI taxonomy): Eukaryota > Metazoa > Mollusca > Bivalvia > Myida > Dreissenidae > Congeria > Congeria kusceri. Next base: position 25,821,534 of record CM051029.1, read on the forward strand.
TTTGTAATAACACTATTTCACTGATATATTAGGGCTTTGTAATAACACTATTTCACTGATATTCTAGGAGTTTGTAATATCACTACTTCGATGATATTCTAGCAGTTTGTAATAATACTGTTTCACTGACATTCTAGGGCTTTGTAAAAACACTATTTGTAATATTACTATTTCAAGGATATTCAAGGAGTTTATTATAACAATGTTTCACTGATATTCTAGGGCTTTGTAATAACACTATTTCACTGATATTCTATGGCTTTGTGATAACACTATTTCACTGATATTCAAGGAGTTTATAATAACACTGTTTCACTGATATTCTAGGGCTTTGTAATAACACTATTTCACTGATATTCTAGGGCTTTGTGATAACGCTATTTCACTGATATTCTAGGAGTTTGTAATAACATTTTGTCACTTATATTCTAGAAATTTGTAATAACATTGATATTCTATGGCTTTGTAATAGCATTATTCTAGGTGATTGTCATAAAATTATTTCGCTGATATTTTATACGTATGTACTAAAACTATTTCATTGATATTCTAGGTATTTGTTCGTGACATCGACACCTTCTGGAAAGGCGTCTACTGCTATACCACCAACGATCCACGGCTGATGACATTCGATGGACAGTACGTGGAAAACTTAACAATTAGATATTCAATTACGTTTCATAAAAGTACAATTGCAGTTGCAATCGCTTCTCCATTCCCTATAATATAATATGAAATTGCCCCAATATATAAAAAAAATATCTTATGTAGCACTTATATTTGCTTTGAAACAGTTTATAAAAGTTGATTCCGTATACATAATATTTATTATTCGGTGCAAAAAATTATTTTAGCCTCTATTAATAGATTAACTACATTCATTGAATACGAAATTCTGTATTTGTCCCAAGTTTATGGACTGATTTAATGACACTAATATACTAATGCGTTAACCCTTTGAAGACATGTTCATTCGTCCACCAATTTGCTATTGAACATTTGATGAGTAGTCATACCGCTCAGACAAGGCACATATGAGGCGTGTCATGAGAAAACCGGGATTAACGCATGTGTGCAAAGCGTCGTCCCGGATCAGCCTGTGCAGTCCGCACAGGCTAATCCAGGACGAAATTTTCCGCTTTTATGGTATTTATGATATTTTCTGTTTAAAGGAAGTCTCTTCTAACATAAATCCAAGTGGTAGGCGGAAAGTGCCGTCATAGATTAGATTGTACGGACTGCACAGGCTCGTCCGGGACGACACTTTACGCATATGCATTAAGCCCGGCTTTCCCACGACATGCCTCATATAGATGTAAATTGTTTCAAACCCAGTAGACCAAGAGTGGAACATACCAGCGAATAGTTACCTGGCATCAAGGCCACGAATGTTACAGACTTTCCGACAAACATAGTCTTTACTATACCTGGGTCCGTATTCACCAACCGATTCTTAGAGCTAAAAATTAAGAAAAATAGAATATGTTTGAAACTGCTCTATTTTTAATAGGCCTTTGGTTTGAATTTTACTTAGTATTCATCAATGCAGATTTTAGCATTCTTTGTTTAGAATGATTTAGAAATGACATAAGCAGCATTGGAACATGACGTGTTTGTAAAAGCACTAGTGATTGATATTTATTGAGTTTAAGTCGATTCTTTATTAATCAGTCTATGAATGGGATTGGTAAAAATGGGCCAAGAACATTGCAATGTGGTTCAGCCATTAGTTAGTTTTGACAGATAGTGATTTTAAACAAAAGCATTAAATTTTATTCAAGCAATGCCATGAATATAACAAATATACATAAATACATGCAATCTATTGAATATTCCGGTAACGGTATATATTTTAGGTATTACAGCATGCAGTTGTCTGGAGAATTCACACTTTATAAACATCAGAAATATCCCATAGAAGTAAGATTTATGATTATTCAACAATAATGATTTTTTTTTTACAATAGTTTCTTCAATATTGAACATAATTCGTGTCTGATGTATTTAAAATTACAACATTCAGCTAGATGCAACTGCACTGGCCTGTATCATCCGGTGAACGTAGTATATTTAGTATTCTATAAGACAAAAATAACAAGAACGTGCTATAATTGATAAAATATTTATATTATACGAATATTCATTTAAATATTATTCACATTCTTGAAATATGCATACATGCATATATGTAAAATTGTTCTTTTATTTGTTGTTTAGATCGGTATATATTTACTTATTATTACCATTATTATCATATTATGCTACTAATATAATTTATTTTCCCTGTATCTATCAAATAACTGCTCGTTTTCTTTTCAATGTTTCAAACACTGTGAATTTTGTTTCCATTGTTGCATCAAACAGGTCCAGACCGAAGTGTGCATTTTATTTTATTTTTCCATCAAATAGGTCCAATCGACGTGTGCATTTTATTTTATTTTTGCATCAAACAGGTACAGATAGACGTGTGCATTTTATTTTTATTTTTGCATCGAACAGGTTCAGATCCAGACTGAGCCCTGCTGGCCGGGCGGCTGGACCACGTGCACGTGTGGAGTGACCGTGCGCGCCGGACGTGACGTATACACGGTGACCCACTGTGAGGGCATGCACCTTATCGAGTGGATAGATCTAAGGGATGATTTACTGGAAGTTTATATAGAACCAGGCTATATGCACAAGGTACACGTTACCCACTATTCTGATTGTTTGAATTGTGCTGTTTTATTCATCAATTATGTTGGTAAAAGATACGCTGTCTTTGGGACATTGAGATCCTGTACGGTTGATGAATATGATGTGAATCGTAGTTCAAATACGGAAGGCCTTTTAATGTTAAAAACGATAGCCTGTCAGATGTGCTCTTTCATTAACACGAATAAAAAACAACAACAAAAAAACAAATGCCCCACAACCTAATTTTTTCACAGCTACAAACAATACTCGATTTATTAAAACATGCCTTGTATACATCAAGTGCTTGCATGTAAGTTGTAGGCGTTTCAAACGCATATATTTCCATGTGATTACTTTAGCTTGAGAGATACCAGTTTGCAATGAGTATTGCCAAGCCAAAAGATTGTATATCGTCAGAGAAAAGCTATACTACATATCTTTTTTACAGTTTTACCTTCCGCAAGGAACGATAGTTGAGGCAAGTTATTATATCAGTCCTTGGTGGTCAACGATGAGTGTGTATGTGTACCCGTCGCCCAACGATATGAATCATGTGAGAGGACTGTGCGGAACGTTCAACGGCGAGTGGCAGGACGACTTCCTGCATAGCGACGGGGTAACAAAAACCGAATCCCCTGCTAACGACTGGGGATTCTGGTGGTGGTGGAGATGGGGTGGCAATCCTGATGTTTTCTCACAATCTTGGAGGTGATTATGTTGGTATGGATTCTGCACAGTTAATGCAAAGATTACACCTTTCACTGGAGTATGTATAAACCTTTGTTCTAAGATACCTACTTTTACATCCGTAAAAATCACGTTTCAACGTTCGGTATTTTCCCAGTTTCAATAGATATGCATTGAATATTGACAGGAGTAAATTAAACATTAACTCGACAGATGATTACGAGATTAATATGAATAGATCAGTATAGCTGTAGGGCACGATGCGTATGTTAATAAAATTCATTTTTTGACAAATTCCAGACATTCTGCGGAATTAATGTATTGCAACTTAATGTAGCCAATACCTTCAGTTGGATTAGCACATGTCATTTCTTTCTGCACATGTTTTTGTTTGCAGTTCGGCGCGTCTGTAATCCGGTTTAAAACCCTCAAATGTGTGCATTGACCATGGCAGTGTCCCTAGTTTTAGTTATGTGTTTTATGTAAAGCCGATTCAGCTGATTATGTGTTCCGATTTAAATGTCAATCAATAGCAATGTGATATGATAAACTTTTACTATAAATTCTTTGATATTACATGATAACAAAATTGTAACTATATATGCAATTTTCATTGTCATAGGTTGTGACGCATGTCAACGGTGCGATTTTGTTTTTAATTTTTTTTTCATGCAGTGTTCCAGAGGAACGCTCTTTGATGAACCCTGACTACGTTGCAACACTGGAATCCTGGAACACCAACGATAAATTATGTGTCTGCCCACTAATAGTCAACAAACGAGAGAAGTGGTGCTCCAGGAATGAGGACGCAACTTGCGTCGATTTCATATGTATGATTCTTTTCATGTTTTAAAAATATCAATTACTAGTATTTTAACCTAAAAATTTTGCAGGTTTTTGCCACTAACATTTTTACTCCTCCTGTTACTCCTTCCTAGCTTTTGCTAAAGAAAACTCATTTATAATGATCGAAAGCATATGTGGTCATTAACGGCTTAGATTAATACAAATTTACGCATGTACACGTTTCGTCATAGTATATTTTTAAATATGTTCCTTATATCTGAATACACATTTTGTCAAAGACCTTGTTTGGGTATATTATTTTCGTAGATAAGAAACGCGGTAAGAGGATTGAGAAGATCCTTCGAGACGAGCGTTCTGTGGATCATTTCCACTACCGGGAGGAGGCGGACATTAGAGAGAGACTGCTAAAGCTGCGGACGCTGAGGAAAGAAAGGAGTGTATCCCGAGTGAAGGTAAGGGAACAGAGGATTTCACTCAGAGTGAAGGCAAGAACAGACAGAGGTGCGTCCAACATGAAGGTATTGAAAGAGAGGAGTGCGTACAGAGTGAAGGTAATGAAAGGCAGGAGTGCGTCCAGAGTGAAGGTAAGGAAAGAAAGGGGTGCGTCCAGAGTGAAGGTGAGGAAAGAAGGAGTGAGTCCAGAGTGAAGAGGGTGAGGACAGAAAGGAGTGCGTCCAGAGTAAAGGTAAGGAAATAATGATGTGCATCCAGAATGTTAAGGAAAGAGAGTAGTGCGTCAAGAATGAATGTGGAGAAACAAACGCGTGCATCCAGAGTGAAGGTAGGGAAGTGAGGAGCATTCAGCGCGAAGTGGGGAAAGAACGAAGTGCATCCAGAGTGAACTTAATGAAAGAGAGGAATGTGTTCTGAGTAACGGTGAGTATAGAGAGAAGTCCGACTAGATTACAAATAAGTTTGGAATGGTTTTTGTTCATTTAGAGTAGTAGTATATGGTGATTCGGTTTTTGTCCATTAATCATAGTAACTTCAAGGTGTACTGTGTGTGATATGTCCATACATTCTTATGGATTATATTGCTCTAAGGATGGACTTGATTGTTTTCCATTTGGGGTGTTAGTATGATTTTGAATCAAATTACATATTACTATTACATTTACGCGTTGCAAGTTCTGAATTTATTTTTTTATTCTTTATCGCGTTCATAATATGCGTTTTTAAACGACATGTATCGTCGACATTGTGTATGAAGTAAAGATTGCGTTTAACAGCGCCAGGTTAATGTGCCGAATCCCGAAGACTTAGTGGCTGCGTATAACCAGTCACAGGCGTCTTGCGAGGCATATCTGAAGGATAACTGTGGTGCCGACCTAGCCGGTGAAGTTTCCACAAGGAATGAGAATCAATCAAGCTCTTGCGCGGAAGATAAGATGGTTAGTCACTTTGTATCTACAAATATTTCAGTGGTTATTGTTGACCCACGCGGCATAGACTATACAGTGAAACAGCAATGTCGGCCAGAACCTAACAACTAATTACTTGTTAATTTCATAGTCCCTTTACGTTCACTATTTCTGTAATTAATAGTTTTGTAACATGTCAATATTTCAGTTTTTAATGTTTCTTTAAATTTGTTGGTGCTATTTAACGTTCCTATTTATGGAACACGTCTGTATATTGTGATTTCAGTTCAATTTGACTGCTCCTGGTCCGGAAGAAAGCACTTGTCGTAATATGCAATCATCAACCATGATGATCGTCGTCAAGGACGTGGAGTTCCAGGTAATTTGCTAATATTTCTATAGTATAATGAATGTTTTAAATGCAAATTGTATTGACCGAAATGCTGGAACAAAACCCACGTTAACATAATGCAATAAAAAAGTATCAGCACTCGAACTTAATGTTTCCAGTCATTTTGTATCTTACACTTTAATAGATTGAACATGAAACCAAATTTAATGCACATTAGCCTCTATTATATTTTCTTGGTATTTTGTATGCTTGGTCTTGGTATTTTAAATGCTTATGCAAATTGTATATTAATTTTGACGCTGTTGTCGAGTATTTCATGTGATGTTCGCGGTATTTCCGCGATATTGTTTATTCCTGATGAACGTCTGTCCAGAAGACTAAAGCGCTAAGGAAAGAAACAATAGACTTGCAGTTGAATAGTTGTTTCTTTAATTTAAAGATAGAAGCATGGTGACACTTGGGATATCATATAGTATAGCAGTTTAGACATATTATACATCGTATCATTACGTATTTTATTACTATTAATCAAAAAATATTTTTACAGACCAAAAACCCAGAAAAAGCCCAACTTGTTATTGCATCATGCCCAGACAATTGCAACAACAACGGCAATTGTTCTAATGGTAAGTCATTTTGCTTCTTGGGCCATACCAAAAAGGTTCGTAAGTCGTATCTAAAAAGCTGCTAAGGAAATTCGTCATTTAACCTGATGCAGCTGGGCTGGATTTTCAATATATTTTATATTTAAGTAAACATATTGAACAAAGTTGTCCATGTCTTATATTTGAAACATGGTAAAATGAGAAACATCCACTTATTCAAAATAAGCACGTTTACTACATTAATATCAATAAATGAGAACAGTCATACCATAGTATCGTCACGTTTCTATAGCAAGGGTAATTTACACGTACACGTGTTAGTTATTTTGCATCTGCTCGTGACGAGCGCTTTGGAGTCTGACTTGTTAAAATAGTATGTTGTTGTGAACATATGTTTGTGTATACATGTATGTACCATTGAATCTTTTGGGTGCTGCATATTTCTACAAGCGTTAACTTTGTCATCCATATTTAAGCCTGCTTAACGTTTGTGACGTTACCAGCAAAATTCACGAAGATTTACTATGTGTGAGTCTTGGTTTCTCTATTGTGTTGTATTGTATGGGCAATGGGTTTCGTGCCTGAAATAAAGGAGAGTCTGAAGTTAATAAGCGCTTTTGTACTGCTGATGCTGCTGAAGTTTAATATATATTTATATATTTTGAGCGTTACTATTCTTCTTCAGGAACGTGCATATGTAACGAGCATTACGACCCGGAGTCCAATTGCAAACTTGACCTTCGAGATCCTCCAACCATTGTCGAGGTCACGGGCGACGGCAACTGTAACCCTAGAAACAAGGCCTGTCACTACATCCGTTTCACAACGCAAAATGGTTGCAGTAACACCACAGTTTGTTCGATTTCCTTTACACAGGTATTTACGTAGTAAACGTACTATATTAATATGATAATTTTATATGTTATTACTATTGTGTATAATTTTAGTTTTGTAGATTAAACTTGTAAATAACATGCTTGACGACTATTTCTTTACTTGGCAAGATTAATTTGAGTTGATGATATATTAAAAAAGCCTCAAGGCTTAGTGTTAAAACTAGACTACAAATATTTTCCTGTTAAATTTAAATATTTGTAAATTTAAAACTATAAAAATGTGTTTGATGTGTGATAAGGAAATATTGAATATCAATAATACATAAATCATTGAAACGCATTCGCGTTTGAATGTGTGCCTCTCATTTCTCAATTTGCATTTCTGAAAGCAATCGTGTAGATGTTCAGTTAGATTATTTCTAAAAAAAACAACGGCGACTTTTAAATTAATCCAGTACAAGATTGACGGAACAGCAACCGAGTCCGTGGTTACAACAGTACCCGCCAACTGTCCCAATAACTTTGATGCCTACTGTCCAACCACAGTACAGAGCAGGAAAAAGCGACAGGTCGATGACAACCCGGTCATTGCGGAATCGGTAAATATACATGTTGTGCGATTGGCTATTTAGCAATTAAGTGATAATGATTGGCTGTGATTTTTTATGGGGACCGTGACATATATGAGCACATTTTAATATTTCTAGTAGTGTACTCACTCTATTTAACAAATCGATATTGATATAATTTTATTCAAAATTAAACTTTGCTTCTACATGTATTTATACTGAACATATTTTATTTATTGTAACATTTTACTATCTTATTCAATGTAATATTTACAGTACAACGTGTCTCTAAGCAACGACAACTCCTCGTTCAGCTTACCGAATACAGTCACTGTGCTAGATACCACATGCGTCAAAATTGAGAATGGAGCTGCAGTGATTTTGGTAAGTGATTTTGTTTTAAACAAAACTATTACTTCAACTTTTCAACAAAAAATATTCCTTCCCCAAAACAAACAACAACAACAACAAAACAAGACACAAACAAAAGACACACAAATCATGCTACATCTTTAAGAGCGTGGATGCATTACTTCAGATTTTATTAAGGATCTGTACGGTTTAAAATAAATGCTTAGTAGTGAGATTTTGTGTGTTTGTTCCGTGGTTTTGTGTTGTTCTTATTGTAATGTGTTGCAGGTGCAATTGGTTATTGGCCCTAAATAAAGGACCATTTCATGCTACTAGTAATAAGTGTTTCTAACCATTATCTGGAGTTTGATTTATTTGTATTGAAAACTGAGGGGCCACATTACTGTAGTACACGAAAGTATTCGCGTTGAAGCGAAATTATCCTTTCTTACATATATATCATATTAATTGTAGGGCGACTTCTGTCTAATAGACAATGTTTGCTATGGTAACTATACTGATTTGGATGAGTGCCATACGTGTGACCCAACCATCAAAAGGTTTTCATGGATTCTTAAGGTATTGTGGTTTAAAAATCAATGTTAGTTCTATTGAATTGAATATTTGATTGTAGTTTCGTTTACTTATTAAACTGGAAATGGTATACATTAACTAAAAAATTAGAGAAAGTCAAGTTTCTGTGTTTAAATGATTCACTCATGCAAATATTTTATAACGTCAATCCTCTACAATCGACTAATTAATGCATGATTAAATATACTTCTCAACTTTGTTACATTTCATCCAGCCATATGCATACATAAAATTTGTTATGCACTTGTTGTTTGTTTTGTTGTTGTTTTTTTTGTAGGACGCTTTCTGTGACATCGGAGGTGTTTGCTATCCGTCTGGAAATGTCTCCACCAGCAGCTGCATATCTGAGTGCAATCCGACCTTGGACAAACATACATGGTCACAGAGAGTGGGTCTTTTAATTACAAACATATGCCTATTTTTTAATAAAAAGCTTGCCATGGTTTAAGCGTTTCTTAGTAAACAGCTTTGAAATCGTCTTTGTCATATGCGTATGTGTCCTGTATCACTGAATATGTGATTGGTGTTTGGAGGTTTGTGTATCTCATCCCTGGCATATGAGTTGAGTTGTATTCACAAATTCATTGTTTCCTTGCGAGATAATTTCCGAACGATTGTAGACAATGTGTGATCTAGATTTAAAAGATGTCTACGACTATAAAAACGATTGTAAACAAAGAATCACTTGATTACTCACAAATATGTCTAAGTACGACTGTAGACAATTAACGTTCTGGATCACTTAAACATTTCCATTAAAATCAAGGCAATGACAAGTTTTCCTAACCTTAGATTTGTTAAGATATGCACTTTATGAACTTGATCACTTACAAATATGTCCAAGCACGGCTGTAGACAATTAACGTTATTGATTACATAAATATTTCCAATATATTTGAAATCAACTTAATAAACACATTTTCCCAACCTTAGGTTTGCTTGTCCCATTTCAGACCGACGTCTGCAGCGTTGACGGCCAGTGCTTCAATGACGGAGACAACAACATGACCGCCGAGGACTGTCTCTATTGTGACTTGGCCAAGGACCAATTTTCATGGTCAAAGCGGGTTGGTTAATATTATTAAATTGTTGTCGTGTCGCATTCAAATCGTGTTTTTTAGAAACATTATCTCTAGAGTTTAATTTATTGTTGTCAATGCTCAGTTACCGTTGACACTGAGGATTATTACTTGTGTTCATATTTCATATATAAACGGGTTCAGGCACACTATTGTTATTCGGTGGACCTGGATTGACTAGCTGTTGTCAAGGAACCGTTCTTGGGGTCATCTTGCAGAACATGATTGATTGGGCTTTTATTAAATGTTGCCAAAGATCTGTTCTCATTGTCACAACCGGATTTTGTGGACCTTTACTTGTGCAAAGGATGAGGTGTTATGGACACAGAAGGATGTTGCAAATCATTTTGTATTTTCCAAGACAAACGATTTATTGCACAGTATTGATTTTAAATAGAGTTCAGGTAACATCTGCCATGCATAAGTTTAAGTAGACTAAGCATGTGGTGCAGATTATTTCATGTTTTATGTGCAGCGTTGTTTTGTTGAATAATGATATTTAGACTTAGATATTTCGACTTTTGCAATGACCGTTCCTATGCGGTTTCCCGAGTTTTATTGATATTTGTTTTTTGTGTGTTTAGTACGTGTTTTGACACTTGCCTTAAATAAAGGACATTGTCATAAGCGTTGCAATTTCAACTGATGATCGGCATGTCGATTGAATATTGATTATTTCAAAAGTCAATTGTTAAGACATAGAAATGTAATTAATCAGAAAAAACGTTAACGGTCCTATAGTATTACATTCTATTTCAGGCTGGTTTCTGTTACATAGCTGGTGTTTGCTATGCCGACACTACTGCGAACCCGACGGATGCATGTAGGTACTGTAACGTGTCCGTGGATACTGCTGCATGGCAGCGCAAAACTAACGATTCAGGTATTTTCATGTTTAATAAACGAACTAGAAAAATATATTTTTAGAAAGTATTGATTAAGTTGCTTGATTTCAGGCAAAACTACAAGTCATCACAATGTGTTTACTGTTTGAAGAGTAATAGTAGATATTAACTTAGAATAAATGTCGCACAATGTCACATTTGCCAGTGTTATAAAACACGGACAAGAATTACATGGAATGCATGCAACTGCAGTTGGGGCTGGGGAATGTGCATCTCATAATATTACAACACATGGTATAACTTTATACGCATATAATGAAAAAGAAAAGAACAAGAACAACATCTGCGCAATGATAGATACATGCAGTTTTCAAACGAATGTATGAACTTGCTTCAGCTTGTGAAGAACAAGAAGAGGAAGAAGATGACAACTCTGTAGTAATTGCCATAGGGGCTGCAATCGGAGCCGGAGCTGGTGTAGCGCTAGCTATCGTGATCGGGTTTTACATTTACAAGCACATACACGCCTCTAAAGTCGTCGCAGCCAGGTATGCATAAACAGAATATACCACTGTATTTAACTCTTAAGTCGAATTGCGAATTTAGGAAAAGTTACCGGAACGAAGCGCTTTTTCGTAAAGGTCGTTCTTTAGTTGGATTTTTTGTGTATAATTTAAGTCGTACAAATTGTTATTTTAATATAGTAATATAATGTACAGAGCAAATAACATTAAGACTTTTACCAAATTAAAAACCTTAACGCTTGCGTTCTAACTGGCTATATCAGGGATGTTGATCGACATTAAATGATACTAATTATAATTTTCCGACAAAATAATTAATTAAATAAAACAATACATTTCTTAAAATACAAGTGTTACAATAGGAACAAAGACCGCAATACGTGCGTTTTTTTATTTGCAGGACCTCAGGGACGCTGTTCGATGCGCCCAAGAACCAGATCTTCAAGTTCCGCGTTGAGCCGACGACGACGAGCCCGGTGGAGAACATTGCTCTGCCGGACTACAACATCCCGTCCACCAGCTTGGACCCCAAGAACGCCAGGATCCCGGACAATCTGTACAATTAAAATGACATACAGTACTTGCAGTGGTCACTGACCCCTGGGCGATACAATAACTACCGCAAACACCAAGAGAATCCTTTCAGATTAAGAATATTTTTATAATTTTTTTTTTTTTTTTGCGTGATCATTATTGTAAAATATCGAATTATTTGAAAAGACCCTTATATTGAGTGTTCAAATTAAAAACAAAAAGAAACAAGTAACAACGTTAACATAAGAAAGAGTTTTTACTGTGTCCACGTTATCTTGTACAGCTTGTCCTCCATTTTAATTAACAGTATGCGGTCTGACTATTTTCGCGTTTAAATCGGTTGTAGCAGGAATTTGAATATTGCGTTTATGTTGTGATATTGTCATCAATCAAAATCTCCAATTAAAACGATTGCAGTGAGGACTTATATGATATTTGGGGTGTTTATGTTTTGAACGATTTTAAAGAAGAAATGAAGGAAGACGTTACCGATGAAAAATACGATATTTGTGTATATGGTTTATTATTGTGTTGTATTTCTATTTATAGCAAATTAACTGTTTGTTTTGTCTCTAATAATTTAGTTGAAACCTTTAATCTTAAACTAGAGAGTGTTACTAACTTGATTTGCTATTTACAGAATATTTGAATATCTCTTTAAGTAGAAAATACAATGTTACCAATTTTGTTTTATTTTCATTCGTCAGCTGATTTTTAGTTTCATGTTTATTAATATGTTATATAATTGGGATACTGGCTTTTGTTAACAATAATTGAGTACAAACTCATTCGGTGTAATAATTCTGTCGTCGAGTAGTTTCGATTGACTATACAATTTTTTTTTTTATCTACCTAATGTTTTGTATGGTGCATGTTTGTACCTATTTTAAAGTAATCACATCTATAGCCTCCACATAATTTTATATTCAGATCACTTCAAGACAGTTGCATTACCATTGGCCTGCTCAGGCATGTGGTTACTGCAATAATTTGTGGACTTCTGTTTTATTATACGGTTATTTGGTTTATTTCAAGATATAATTTTTAAAAAGTATATATTAATCAGACATCCTTTGATTATTCCGATTGAAGGGGTTTCATTGAAAATTTATCACATATTGCCAATTATATTTGATTACTGTTTAATTTGTGTTGTATTGGTGCAATTTTTTTACCATCTGTGATAATAATGACCATATCCAATTTTTTTGTACAACAACAGCAGCAACAACAATAACGACAACAACAGCAGCAGCAGCAGCAGAAGCAGCAACAAAACCTACAACACAAACAACAACAACGACAACAACAACAACAACAATACTACTACTACTACTACCACTACTACTACTACCACTACTACTACAAATACTATTACTACTACTAATAATAATAATAATAATAATAAAAATAATGATAGTAATATGTTTGTAGGCTGACTTGTGCTTGTAATGTTTCATTTATTATGATGACATTATTATTCAATGTAATATTTACTTTTAATACATTTTTACCGACTGTGATATCTTTTTCGCATATCTTTCTACTTTTTCAATAAAAAAGTATAGCAATGCTTGTGTTTGCATTTGTACATAATAATTATTGTAAATATAAGGCGTGTCGTGGGAGACAGGGGACTAATGCATGTGCGTAAAGTGTCAGTCCGCACAGGCTGATCAAGGACAACACTTTTCGCTTTTATGGTATTTTCTGCCTCTTCTAAACATAAATTCACTGTAGGCGGAAAGTGCCGTCCTGGATTATCCTGTACAGGCTAATCCGGAACGACACTTTAGGCACATGCATTGAGCTCAGTTTTCCCACGACACGCCTCATATCTATTGCGAAGGACTCTTTTCCCTCATGTTCTTCTGTTTGGATCTTAAATTATGCAATTATGCAACTCTATGCACTTACTTGATTTCGACTTGAGCATCGTTTGCATAATGTCAGGACTCTGGGCCTGTATTCACCAACCCATTATTAAACTTTAGAACATAGAACATACGTAGACGTAAAAATGTATTTGTGCGATTGAATTATATGCTGGTAATCAATGTCGTTTATGTCATATTATCATTTCATCACCTCTAAACGTGTCTACTGCATACAGCATTTGAAAACATCGTGACAAAATAAACTTTCTGATAATGCAGTATGTTTAATTTTTTGCGCATGTTACATAATTCAAGGCATATTGATATAGCACAGTTCGTAGAATATTAACACATTGTGAATGACAATTGTAATAAACACAAATCAAATTCACTTTTCTAAATTTACTTTCTTGATTAATTCATTGACATTTAAAGGACATCAATACAATGTGGCATTTTAAACAGCTTTGCTAATGTTAAAACTCAATTAGTAATGATTGATATATATTCTTACCTGGATAACTTTAAATCATTATTACAATGTCTGTTAGGATGTGATAACGGTTCTGCTTGTTTGTCAAGAAAATATAATGTATGGAAACAAAGACGTGAATATATGTCGTTGGTACTTGCAAACGTACATCGTACAAACATTTTATCTCCTATGAATTTTTTTATATAAGACGTATGGACAATTAATGATAACGACTGCAACACCCTTTATTTTGTTTATCAACATTCTATATGAAATTGTATAGTAGTAGGCCTCCTTCGGTCGTTTACCGAACATGGATAAAAATTCGTGGGGTAGACCAGCTTCGCCGATGACTGGTAAGACCAATGCGGTAGTTGCAGTCTCTGCTACACGACGTTCATATGTAATTGGTCGTGGACAGCTGTCCGTGTGCTCGTGCTTTCCGACTGGTTCTACTCTCTTCCGATACATGTACTTGTATTTACTTTATTACAAATTACGAATATTGCAATTCTGGTGAACATTAAACCATTGACTTGACAGCGCAGTGTGAGTTGTCTGAGCATCGCGTACATCGTGGGGAGGCCAGCACGGGTAAGAACCTGGGCGTTGGGTACTTTGTCATTCCAGCTGATGCCAAGGATGCGGCGAAGACATCGCATGTGGAAACTGTTCCGCTTCTGCTCTTGCTTGGCATAAGTTGTCCACGATTCACTCCCGTACAGGAGGTTGCTTAATATACATGCATTGTACACTGCCATATGGGTTGGATTGGTCAGCTTAAAGTTCTCCTAGACGAGAGTGAACAGTTGTTCAAAGGTTGTGGCGACCTTGCAGATGCGTTTGTTGGTTTCAGCATCTAAGGACAGATTGTCGCTGATTGTGGAATCAAGGTAAGATAACACGTTTGTAGTTGTCGATGGTTATGACAGGTGGTGTTCACATCTTGGCACAGCACATGTCAACTTCAGGTCGATGGTTATGACAGGTGGTGTTCACATCTTGGCACAGCACATGTCAACTTCAGGTTGATGGTTATGACAGGTGGTGTTCACATCTTGGCACAGCACATGTCAACTTCAGGTCGATGGTTATGACAGGTGGTGTTCACATCTTGGCACAGCACATGTCAACTTCAGGTTGATGGTTATGACAGGTGGTGTTCACATCTTGGCACAGCACATGACAACTTCAGGTTGATGGTTATGACAGGTGGTGTTCACATCTTGGCACAGCACATGTCAACTTCAGGTTGATGGTTATGACAGGTGGTGTTCACATCTTGGCACAGCACATGTCAACTTCAGGTTGATGGTTATGACAGGTGGTGTTCACATCTTGGCACAGCACATGTCAACTTCAGGTTGATGGTTATGACAGGTGGTGTTCACATCTTGGCACAGCACATGTCAACTTCAGGTTGATGGTTATGACAGGTGGTGTTCACATCTTGGCACAGCACATGTCAACTTCAGGTTGATGGTTATGACAGGTGGTGTTCACATCTTGGCACAGCACATGACAACTTCAGGTTGATGGTTATATACCGAAGTCTTTACAGTCCTGGGAGAATCTATCAATCAAACACTGTTGATCTTGTTCCGTGTGAGAGGTGACTGAGACATCGGCAAAGCGCATGTCTCTAATGATGGGTTCACGCAACTTGGTTTTTGCTCTAAGTCTTGCGCTGTTGTAGAATCCGCCATCTGATCTTCTGTGCACGAACGCCCTTCGATTAAATCCCAAAAGCATGTTTAAGAAGAAGCGTGGGAGGGGGTGGGAGAGAGAGAGAAGATGCCAAAAAGGGTTGAAGCAAGGACTCAGCCTGGCTTTACGCCGCTTTTGATATCTAATGATTCGGACATGCTGCCGTCGTTTTGGATGGTTGCCTTCATGAAGTCGTGGTAAATCTGGTAATTATGTGAAGCTTCAGAGGGCATCTGATCTTCTAAAGGATGTTGAAGAGCCCATTCCGGCTAACCAGTTCAAAGTGCTGTGTTAGGTCTATAATATATAGAGGGGCTTCTGCTGTTCCCTGCACTTCTCCCGTAGTTGGCGAAGGGAGAAGATTATGCCCACTGTTGACCGTTCTGTCCAAAAGCCACATAGAGACTCTGGGTGGACGCGTTCTGCTAACTGTTAAATACAATCTAACATGACTTGGGCCTACAGTTTGCGATGCTGAAGAGCAATATGCTTCTGTCGTTGCAGTCGCTCCTGTCGCATTTGTTCTCGTTTCGTTGTATTATAAAAGGTACACATAATAATAGGTGTAAAGATTTAAACAACCCAGCAACAACAACAATACATTTAAAATGTCTATGACTTATATTGCAGTTAATTCAACTAAAATAACTTCCATCAATTTCAATAGCGCGACAGCTGATTTAAATCAAACTGCACTGTTATAAGTCTATTTCGTAAACAGATACAAAACAAATAATAGATTTTATTATCTGCATCTATTCCTGTCAGTGGTCACATAAAACATCTAGACTGTGATCAATTTCAGTTTATATATTTACAAAAAGCAACTACATGTGTTTAAACTTACTAAATCAGCTTGTGGCTACAAATTGGCTGCGTGTCAAACAGGTAGGTATGCGTATACACAGTTTTGAAAATGTGTATGTTAAACACCTATCCGGCTTTGTTATTTATCTCAACGTAACATCTTACTATAGTACTATACTAAGTTGAAGGTCTCTTACGTAATAGGTAAGTACACATGTAGTTAACATTGCATTGATAAATCCTTTCCAAATGAAAAGAGAACAACAACACATGAATGAAAAAAGTGACATTTCAATTTTTAGAGCGAAGCAAATAGGATGTGATGATAACATGTAATAATATTCAAGCAAAACGAGTCATGAGAATTTATGTTTTTGATAATAAGCGGCGCAAAGGGATAGTATGGTATAATTGTGTAATATACTTGCATCAGAATCATTGAGAAAAACACTTAATAGCAACATCAGAGAAAAGATATTAGATGGTACCAAATATATTTATATAGTATTCTGGTAGATCTAAGTCGTAATGAGAAAGAAAAGAAAGAAGAAAAGAAACTTTATTTATGAACAATAAGTTTACACTCATGAGTTCGAACAGTGTTAGTTGCATACACTTACATACAGGTGCAAGTTCCCATTAGGACGTCTTTACGTCTCGTACATGAAAAATATAAGAATCTGAGTGTTAAAAACATAACATGAGTTTTTATATGCGTGTAAGAAATATAGCATCATATTTATAACAACATAAACGTACTCTATATTCGTGCACGTATCTTTGTCACTTTAAATTATATAGTGTTAGAGTTTTTTGATAAAATCATAGTAATTTTGCATTAGTTGCAAAAATGGTTTTGTATACGTTGCTTACGTAAAGAAGTACATACAGCAAAATATTAACGTCATGGTTACTTGCATATAAATAAACAGAAGCAAAATAATGAGGGAGAAAAATGAGTGGCAAATGGAAAAAAGACAGACAATTTGGAATATCTGTTAAGGAGTAGCCTTTAAATATGTTTTATAAAGTCATCATTAAAGAAATAAATCCTTTACAAAAATGTCATATGAAAAGAAATGAAAACTCATCAAAGTGTACATTTTTAATTTAACGAAACATTTATTTCTGTCACGGTGTCCATACCCACAATTATCCAAGTAAATTCTAGATAATTGAAAAGGGATCTACCTCACCGTTAACATTCGAGGCACATATTCCACACACATCCTATTGCATAACATAATCCATTCAAAACATAGATACTCTAAATATTGCATTCCGATTTTTAATTTTAAATTGCAACACACTAGCGTCCTGGTTTCACTAGAATATGTAAACTAAAAACTCAAATGAATGACGTAGAAGGCATGACGGAAGGCAACTTTCCTAAAACCAATATTATCTTATTTCAACAAATGGGAATTTAGTAATTCTTGTTCGTGTGTCATACTGACATAAGCAAATCAGACATTTTATTTTCGCTTTTAGATAAAGGTGATTAAGACACAGATAACTATTTTTCGATTAGTATACGTTCGAGGCCGTTCTGAATTTTTATAAGTTAAACCTTTAGTTATAATTATGTTTGATGATTTTAAAAATAAACTAAATATAAATCATGCTAAATATAATTCATGGTAGGTGCCGGTTCGACCCGAAAACAAAAATAGATCACGCTTATTTTCATTTTCTAAGCCTCACCGGATAAACTTTCTCCATATTCTCTATACATGCACTATATGCAGTAACTTGATTTTGACTATATCATAGTGTGCATAAATGTCGGGATCTGGACCCGTATCCCTTAACCTATTAGTTA
The DNA here is from genome assembly GCA_027627225.1 of Congeria kusceri. NCBI lineage: Eukaryota > Metazoa > Mollusca > Bivalvia > Myida > Dreissenidae > Congeria > Congeria kusceri. Next base: position 25,840,042 of record CM051029.1, read on the forward strand.
ACTAAAGAATAAAGAGCAGACTTAGTCTCTAGAAAAATAATTTGAAGATATGCTTGGTACCAATGTCCATTACGTCATTAACACTGTTTGAAAAATTTTGAAACAAGAGTTAGAAAATACCAAGTAAGACTCAGATTGACAGCGTTCTGAATTCTTAAGTCTAAGAACGGTTTGGTGATTGCGGGTCCTTGTTAACGATGTCTGGGTTTAAGTTAACCTTTTATCACCTGTAAACATGTCAGCAGCATACAACTTTTAATAAACACAAACGATTCTGCTTAACGAGTTGATATTGATAATTTGCACTTTACTTGCAAAATATTTCAAGTCTCTTGCTGTTCATTCATTTACAAAACAGGCATGAACAGTTTAAGTTCAATATAATCGAACATGTACGACCGGAACTTCTCCGGAAATCGTGTTCCTTCCACCGCCCACGCGAGATAAACATATATTGCTGTACCAAATATAAAATAAATAAAACCCCAGAAATCCTTATGAATATCCTCTGGTCCTTTTTAGACTGTTGGGCGAAAACCAACTGTTCTTTGAGAATGTAATTTCCAAAGAGCCCTTCGTCAAAACAACAAAATTGCATGCCTATTTTCTTACATTTCAATTATAGTAAGATCATATATGTCATGTGCATTATAATGTGTAAATCATGTGTTTTATTTCAATTACGGTTTCTAAAAAAGTCCATTTTTATTAAAAATGCTACGTACAACTAATGACACCCATATTTTTGCTATTTACTTGTATGTAACCGCAATATTACCCTTGGTGTCCCGAAATAAGACCACTAAGTTCATGCGCTACATTGCGGTTATTTTTTACTCGTTGCGAAAGTGTTATTTCTTATTCTGAATATTTTGACTCAGTAGGCTACGAATTACTAACAATCGATGATCCTAACTACCACGCTTCATCGGTTATTCTGTATGGCTCGTTGCAGATTGACTTGTTAACTGGCTTGTATATAATTCCGTTTGCATGAGATAATTAGCTTGAAAAATGTTTGTTCGTTACTTATATTATGATGTCGTATACGTTTGAATAAGAAGCCATATTATCAAGTTTAAAGGTGGGAAATTGATGTTCATTCAAACAAATGTTTCGTTATCAGCCTAAATACACTAATTATTCACATGCTTTTAGTTTTTTGTCGCTAACAGTCTTTCTACGCTGTCAGCGTTTTGATTTAGGCAAGTAACCAATTGCGAATACAACACAGTACAATAAGCACAAGACAACACAATACATGAAATTATTAAAACTGGGGCCACCGCCTTGAAACTTTCAATGGAAGGCATTATGGGCTTGAAGAACACCACATGTTAATGTAATGCTGTCAAGAAATTAATCCACATCATGTGTGTTTCATCTGGCATTATGTAATCTACTACATTGTTCTGATGTAAATTTTAAGTGCCAAATTATCAGTCTTGTCAAATTCAACATAATAACCCTGTTCGCAATGTCAAAGTTCGCAATGTCAAATGTAGAAGCTGCAGCAAATCTTGCTCAAGACAGTCATATCAGTATGTTCTTTGTTCACGTATGTTATAAATTCACCGTGTACCTTTAAGGGCATATTTATAAGTGATATAGTACAGTTCGAAAACCATTTACACATTGTGTATGAGATCGTGATACAACAATTGTTATAAACACCGATTAAATCACCTTGATTAATTCATTGACATTTAAGTGACAGCAATATAATTGCTTAATGAGGCATTTTCAACGGCGTTGCTTGTTTATAACTTTATTAGTAATGATTGATAAACCACCATAGTTTAGTAATTTTATGTCATTATTACAAAGTCCGACAGGATGTGATTACGGTCCGATTTGTTTGCAAATAAAATATATATGTATGGAACCAAAGACGCTAGTTTAAACTTGCAAAAGTTCAACAGACAAGTCTTGTATATCCTCTCTGTGTGTTTGTATCTGCAGTGTGTGCAGTTATTGATACAGACTGAAACAAACTATGTGACTTTTATGTATCACCATTCTATCTTTAATTGTGTATAACAACGATACAAATGAAATATTAATGTCAAGCAAAGAAGTTTATAAGTATAAATACACATTTAATTTCCTTTGAAATGTCACTGAGAAATAAAGCTCAGTATACGTGTTTGGTGTTCTAAACTTGCAGAAGTAAAATAGTAGTTTATGTAATTACCACATCATCCAATTCAAATAATTTAGATTCAACCACTTTTCTTACTGACCTTAATCCGAGGTCGTTTTGCCAGTGGTATAAAGTAAGTTGGATTTGGTTAATTAACTATATCTTTTCAAAAGTCGTATTCTGAAGATATGCTTACGGCTGAGAAAAATTTCATATCAAATAACCCGGACATTGTTCGCCAGATCCTGAAATATGTGCTAAATATGTGAACATGCTTTAAGTGTGCTATCTCATATTAATGTCAACTAGCGTTGTACATATGATCTAAACAGTACACATGATGGGAAGGGTCCCTAACAAAAGGAATGTATTTTTATCATTATACATTTTACACATATATAGTTATATCATTACATTTTCCCGCGTTGCACGGGTCTTATTCGTACTCCACCTCAATTTTAGATTGAAACAGCGAAATAATCAAACGAACTTGCCGCCATTGTGTACACCCCGGCCAACAAAAGACTACTTTCTTACTGGTTGACTACCCATGTCAGAGTTTCAAATGAGTCTATTCGTCCACGTGCGGGAATCTAAACGGAAACGGTGATAAAAGCGAATACGCATACAAACAGATAAACAAACTGCACGTATATAAAACATATAAACCAGGTCACGTTCTCTTGATTAATAAGTTATTGGAGCTATATGTTGCCTCTTTACCGTTGCGTATGTGCAGAAAAGGCAAAATCTTGCTAGTGAACCGTCTCAATATGGAGGTCTGTATCAGCTTGACTGCTATATATTGTACATTTTTTCTAGGTATTATTAGGTACAAATCTTTGACGCAAACTTCATCTGTATGTGTTACATGTTTTCGGACACTAAGAAAATGAAATATAAATATGATATAATTATTCGGAAATGGTCTACTTGCATATAAAATTACAGGACATGTGTAGACGCACAATACTTTCACGGATCATAACGTCGACCGAATTTACTTTCAAAGTGACCTGTCCATATAGAGAGTGTTCGCGTTGTCCGTGAATTGGGCAAGTTTTTCGTGCAACGCGCCTTACGATTGATTAACTGATCATCCAATGGTAATAAATCTGGTTGACAAAGTGGTATAAGGCCGATTTGGAATGTGGAATTTAAGCGCGTTACTTTACAGACCGACACCAAAACAAATAATACATTGTATTCAAATTGGCTTCTTGTTTAAAGTTTTCTACATAGAACCCAAATGGTAGCATATTTCTCAATTGTTTTATTTAATTTATATAATATTTGAGTATAGTGGTTTTTGCAGAATTTCATTTCGTACATTTCAATGATATATAAATAAATAAACGAAATTGTATCATTTACTTTAAAGTCATTAATGTTCATCATTGAACCTATTCAAGTTATCTTCGATGAAACGATCCTTATGTGCTAGGCATTTATCATTGTCCAAGATCAATCTACCTTTTATCTTCCTGTTTACCTTGTCTAAGGACAAGCGAATATTCTTGTTTCCTTCGTTCCGAGATTAAATGAATTTCGTACGTTTTCGGTATCGAAGATCAAACGATGTTGTTTACTTTTTCAATGTCCCACGTTACTCAGATTACCTTTGACTTTAAACACTTACTTGTATGCTTTACTTTTTTGGTTTTGTAGTATTGCTAATGGAAAGACGTCAAATAAACGACTTATTTAAAGCATTTATGATTACGTTTTGTCTTTGCCTGTCCGCAATCAAGCGGAACAAGCACATATTCGTATTAGTGTTCATGTTCCTTCTTTCATTGTTGAATCTCAGTGATTGTTTGGACCTTTTCTTGTTAACGTTTTTAAGACAGATTCAACACTCTCGTGATGTAGTAAATTATTCATACGAATTGTACGTTGTTTATTGTATACGCGTTTTTATTATATATCTATAGACAATCTGACTTAAATACTGATGTATTTTTCGGTATAAAATACAAAAAAAATAGGCCAGATAAAATTCCCGTATTTCACACTGTGAAATAATTTTCCGTATTCAAAGGCTGCAAAAATCGGACTACTTTTACGTTCGTTGAGTATCGTATATTTCCGTAACGTTCAAAGCGACACTGGGAAACACCCTATTCTATTTATAGACACCACGACGCCGTTGCAACATGTTGATTGAATTGAATGACGTCATTGATGTACATGACATGTGTTCGTGCGCGTTCTTTAACGGTACTATTTTGTTATTATTTTGTTTGTTCGTAGCGTAGTTTTGATGTTTTGATCGCAAGGAGGTATATAATAAATGGAATATTACATGACTGTGGTGTTCCGGTGGATTGTATCGCTCTCGTTGATTGAGTAAAGTTGTATTCCACTCGCCCTGCTGGCTCGAGGAAAACAGCGTTACACAATCAACTCGAGCGATACAAGCCACCGGAACACCACAGTCATGTAATATTCCCTATTTTTTGCCCAGTTTTATTACATAATAACATAAAATATGCGGAAGGAGATCCCTTTTTTGTAGACATAGTCCCTTTAACAGGAGCGTTCAGTGTAGTTAAACGACTTTTCAATATCGCACATGTTTTATGAAGTTTTTTTGCGAATGTTGGATTACTGATTGTTTTCATTTAACAAAGAGTGTTGATTAATGATTGATTTCATTAACATAGAATGTTAATTGCTGACTGCTTACATTGAAATCGAATGTTGATTACTGACTGCTTCCATTTACATAGAATGTTGATTACTGACTGTTTCCATTTACATAGAATGTTGATTACTGACTGCTTACATTTACATTGAATGTTGATTACTGACTGCTTACATTTACATAAAATGTTGATTACTGACTGTTTCCATTTACATAGAATGTTGATTACCGACTGCTTACATTTACATAGAATGTTGATTACTAACTGCTTACTTTTAAATAGAATGTTGATTACTGTTTCCATTTACATTTAATGTTGATTACTGACTGCTTACATTTACATAGAATGTTGATTACTGACTGCTAACATTTACATAGAATGTTGATTACTGACTGCTTACATTTACATAGAATGTTGATTACTGACTGCTTACATTTACATAGAATATTGATGACTGACTGTTTACATGTACATACAATGTTGATTACTGACTGTTTAAATTAACATAGCATGTTGATTACTGACTGCTTACATTTACATTTAATGTTGATTACTGACTACTTACATTTGCATAGAATGTTGATTGCTGACCCGCTTACATTAACATAGAATGTTGATTACTGACTGCTTACATTTACATAGAATGTTGATTACTGACTGTTTAAATTTACATAGAATGTTGATTACTGACTGCTTACATTTACATAGACTGTTGATTACTGACTGCTTACATTTACACGGAATGTTGATTACTGACTGTTTACATTTACTTAGATGTTGATTACTGACTGCTTACATTTACATAGAATGCTGATTACTGACAGCTTACATTAACATAGAATATTGATTACTGACTGCTTACATTTACATATAATGTTGATTATTGACTGCTTACATTTAAATAAAATGTTGATTACTGACTGCTTGCATTTACATCGAATGTTGATTACTGACTGCTTACATTGAAATAAAATGTTGATTACTGACTTCTTACATTGAAATAAAATGTTGATTACTGACTGTTTACATTCACATTGAATGTTGATTACTGTCTGCTTACATTTACATAGCAAGTTGATTACTGACAGCTTACATTTACATAGAATGTTGAGTACTAACTGCTTACATTTACATAGAATGTTGATTACTTACATTTACATTCACATAGAATTTTGATTACTGACTGCTTACATTTAAATACAATGTTTATAACTGTCTGTTTACATTTGCAAGCAGGGTTACAGTCCGCCGTTTTATGACTGTAATACTGTTGAAGACGACGAAAAACAAACAAACAAACAAACAAATGCATAGTACATTGCTAAAAAGCGCGTTACGAAAAAGCCATAATATCAGTCTTTGTAGACGTAATGTCTAACATGATGCTCACGTTTATTTCTAATATTTTGCAGAGATCAGTATAACGGTTTCTAAACATATATAATCGGACATGTTCTGTACTAAATACAATCCATGCTTTCACGGGCCTGTTTATAATGTAAAACACCGTCATGGCTCATTAAGGCGATCGTATTTCTTTTAAGGAAAACTATTTTAAGAGTTTCCACGTAAGACAATATTGTCCGTAATCGGGGCAAAAGGTCAGGTTTAACTCGTGTTTTAATTGGGTGGCAAATCAGCCAATACATATGTTTAGTTCGACAACATGACTGGCAATCATGTGTATCGTTTCGCCTGAGCTTCGGGTATGCAAGTAAGGCGCACACTATTTATTATTACAACAAAACAATAAAACAAATAAAAAATATATGGGCCGCGTCGTGACAAAACCGGTCTTAATGACATTGATGACGTTTGTGGAAAAACCCGCTTAAAGTGACGTCATTGTTTTGATTCAGGAAGTAGTCAAGTTTGTCTGGTGAAAATTTGTTAAATATACTTTATTTTGAGTTTTGAAGTGGCAATATGGATGAAGAAATGGAGGTAAACATTCGTTTGTTCAATTTATTAATTATAAGAAAGTTTTATTTGAATTTGATTAATTTTGGGACCATAAAATGAGCAGTATGAAACTGAAAGTAAACAGTCACTGAATTAATGATTCAGTTCTAGTGTTTCACTATATCTAATACAGTTCACACTGTCCGAATCGAAATGATTGATCGAAATTTTGGTAATATGTTGAGATATTAAGTCCACTGTTTGCTACTGTAGATATACATTTTAATTCATGCTATTTTCTTTAAAAATGTAGATTTCTAGATTGCATTTAAAAATACCATGACAGTTTCAGAAATCGTGCAGCTTTTTTGTAGATTTAATCATTATAATCGCATTGATCTAGTTATATGTAATATATAATACTTAGAAAAGAGGTGCCTTTAATTTATGGTTCAGAATGGACTTAAACAAATTTTTGACATGTCAAAAGTGTCGAGCATTAGGCTATCGATTGTGTTTTCGCTTACTAATTTTAAATACGACGTTTGCAAACAATAAATGTGCACGTGCCCTCCGTGGTGTAATGGATAGTTAATTAATCTTCGGATCAGTCGTTCCTAGTTCAAAACCGGCTTCATTTTTTTTTTTTTATCGATGTTTGACAATAAGTACATACCTACGCCCTGTTTAACTACTTGAACTACTTAAACGTTAACTGAATCGAAATTATTACGAACACTATGTCATTTCAATGAAGGTCTACATCATGTTAAATAAATAATAGCATCGGTATAGCTTCTGTATTTTTATACTTGTTGTAAATAGCTTTAAAATCCTACCGGTATGTACTATAAAATAATATTTAACTGACATGAAAAGGGTCAGCATATTGTTCAGTTTAAAATGAAACGTAATAATTTTTGTTTTCATTATCCGATAGATTGGACGATCGAAAGAAAGCCTGGTTGGCATCCTGCGTCTTTTGCCATTCAGGCTGATAACTGTCCATGTATCTGTATATGATCCTAAATTCATAAATCATTAAACGTGAAAGGCCTGTCCACTTCGCGTGTTGTTTCGATTTATACAATTTATATTTTCATGAAAAATATTATTAAAATATAATAACTTGTATGTAAAAGCTATGTTATAATATTGTTATTAAATTAAGCAAATAGTTAGCAAATAGCATCATTATCTGTCAGTATCTTTATAATGACTTGTCTATGAATTAATACTTGCTATTCTCTTATTGCAGGCCAAAACAAGAACCGGTTCCTGTTGGGTTACTTCGTGTGGCGAGTGATGACTGGACATCAACAAACAGTCGAATATCTTATGCATATACCAGGCTGGTATAACACAAAATACTGATATGTCTAATTATTTGCACTTAAAATCATGGGGATCGCACTGTAAAAATCATTTGTGTTAACAATGATTAAAACCTTATTTGATTTGAAATAATAAAATGAAACAGCACACAATAAAGAATTTTAAGACCAGTCATTTACCACTTAACAGTAATTGTATATTTTATTAATTACATCATTTCAGGACATGCAAAAGGCCTTGTGGACGGAGGGTTTGGTAACATTAAGACTATACAGAAGGACGGATTGTGAGGGTATGGAGCAATTAGAGGCCGTCGTTGATTAGTCGTCGGCAACCAACGCCACCGTTCGATACCCGGCATGGTCCTGGAGGAACTGAAAGGATTTCTTGTTGAGCATTTCAAGGCTCTAATTGGAAGAAGGTAGCATCATGCCTATGAGTACTATGAATAATTTAACACTTTTTACATCCATATTCAAGTTTGTATAACATTCAGTTTTGCAAATAAATGAGACCTTGTTTCATAAGGCTGTTGTGGCATGAAGGAAAATGTGTTTTTTAATTTCAGGAAGTCTCAGTACTTTAAGTTCTCCAACGGTGAGCCGGTGAGGCCGTCACGGGACGCCGCGCATTCGACAGTATGCATTTTGAAAGCCCCGCGTTCTGGGTCAAAAATACTACTTGACCGGAAATTGCAAACGCGGCCGGCCTGAGAAAAACCAGACAGGACTATCTTCATAAATCTGTCCGTCCGTACGTTCGTCCTGCATAGCAGGAAAACATATGACAAGGCCCAAACGCTCAATAGGTGTAGCTGTGCGGATTGAGTGTTTTAAATACAAGTATGAATGACGTTCATCATATCAATTAAGTTTTATGGTGACATAATAAATATATCATGACTTTTTGATGATGCATATTGTGTTGTTTATTATTTCTGTATTTCCATTGAACATTCGCTAGAACCATATTAAACATTGATTCTGACGTTGTATGGTTGCTGAGCAACATTATCAAATTTAAACTAAACTAAGGTGAAACTATTGAGTATAAAAATTACTTTTTTTTCTATGACGTAAATTATAAGACGTATTAACTAAATAATGCCCGGGTTACGTTAATAACGTAGTTCTTGTAATGGCAAACCTCGTGCACCCATGGATTTCCGCAATATACAGTACATCTATGTAAACCATTAATATATACTTGTTTATAAGCCAAACATGTCTTCATTATAAAATCATTATACAACTTTAGACTTAATTTTCATATTTTTCATCACGGCAATAAGTGGACCGGTCTGCTACGCACACGTTAACGCTCTTCTGTTGCTAAGCAACAAAACCTATTCTTTGCAAGTGCAGAACGGGTCTACTAGAAAACATCGATGACAGTTCTTACAGAAGGGATACATATCTGAATTGTATGGGTTAAAAATATACAGCTCGCAATCATTTTTCAACGCATCACAACGCTCAATATGAGAAGAAACATATTTTCATTTATGATTAGTTGATGTCACGGAAATGCATATAACCTTTTCGTTTTTAGACTGATCCGTTATATTTTTCAATATTAATTCGGAATTCAATGTTTTATTGAAAATGTTCAACAGGCATGGTGTTTAAACATTATTTGGAATAAAAAAAAATTAATAGCTGTTATGCTGTCTATTTTTTACCTTCAGTAAACCGTGGCGTTCTATCGTTGCTAGGCAACAATATAGTCTTATTTTAAGACTGTGTAATGAATTTAACTACGTTGCTAACAATTGTTATGGACGAGATGATAAAATGCACATTATATTTTGTGTGTGTTATAAAGCAGATTTGCACTTTACGCGCAATTGTTTCTCAACGTGTCGCTAACGTCTAAACGTCAAATGCTAGTAACGTGACGTAACAAAAACGTGCATAACTTTGGCGTTTCTTGTCCGAATCGAAATATTTTTGTATCGATCATCTCTAAATATAATGTACTTTTTAAAATGATTAAATACCAAAAATGTGAAATTTTGTCATTAAGGCCGGTTTTCCCACGACGCGGCTCATATATAGAATTTTCCATAAGCTACCTTGCTTTATGATTTTCTTATTGTAGAAAAATGATTGATATTAAACAGTACATTAATTAGAATCAAATAGTACTAAACAATAACCCCGAGCACTACGTCGAGTCGTGTATGCCACCCTATTTGTGGTATGGAACCATGTATTGACCTCGAACCCTAGGAATGAAACACTGCCCGATACTCCGGGTTTGGAACACAGGAGTATGGTGTTTTATTGCTATATGACCCCGTACCCTGGGTATGGAACCTTTGAAGAGACTTGGAGTCTTGGTACGGGGATATGGAACTTATACATTATCGATTACTAGCGACCCGAGCTATTGAGGGGTAGGAATCCTGCTAACATGGCCCATATGTCGCAAAAAGCGTATTGCCAGCCTCAGAGCGCCCAAAGTCCCTAGTGTTTTGTCAATAATATACTTTTAATTACTATTAATTATTGTTAACGACGTTCTTTTGACGCGGTCGGGAGCAGTTCTGCCTATTCTGTTAGAAAACGCGCTCTTATATACTACCCTTACATTCGTGGTAACTCGGACATTTCCATAGTTCATATCATAGACATTTACGGACTAGTGCTCTACTCAAATTATTCAACAATATAACGGGGTTTTGATCGTTATCAACGTAATTCAACATATTTAAAATAATAAGATGTAAAACAACGCACACCGATAATTTTATATGTTTATTTTTCATTAATTATTTATCGACCGAAACCGGAAATCCGAGGACGCTTTATTATCAAAACTAAAAGAAAGAATTAACCCTAAGCACAAACAAAAGTAAAGTTAAATTAAACCGGTGTTTGGGTAAGACACATCACATTACCCACGCCTCTAATTTAAGCGTCTCACTTATTACTAAGCAACTAAAACAAAAATCACAAAGTCAGTCTTAACAAAGTTACAGATGCATATAAACAACAACTCAACATCCAGGAATACAGTGCAAGTTCGATATGGCACTTACTTAAGTAATATTAAACCAAATAAAACTGAAAGTATCATAGCATGTAACTTCAAGCAAAGTGTTGCATTGTACTATGAATAAAGAATGACTCCCTGTCATTACAATCGTGGCCACAAACATTGCACTTCCACGGTTGTCCGTTTGTATGACAACCATGATGAATGTAAAACATAGCCACATACTCAAAATAAACACCACAGTGTTGACATTTGTGCAACTTACTGCACATACAATCTTTACTCACAGTCACTGCATAATTCTTCACCACAGTCTGCGTTGCCTTCTCGTCACTTGCTACAACGTTCTGCGTGCTCTTATCCTCCTGGCGTGTGGACCGACTTGAACACCATGATCTCTCGTATCTTCATTGCGTATGTCCCCGACCTGAACACCATAACTACTGACACTCCTGATAGGTGGTTCTGGGTTCGAACCTTACGGCTGCTCTTCATCATCCGGTCGGGCACTATCTTTGCTCAGGACACTATGCGCAGAGTGTTTAAACTCTGATAATTGTGTTCGCTTCACTTGCGCTTTGACTGGGTTGGGAGCCGTTCGCTTCCGGATGGTTCTTCCTAACTCGATGTCGCTATAATCCTCCTCTTTGGAGACCTCGTCCTCTTCCAGACTGACTTCAGGATCAGAATCCCAGTCACTAGCACTATCAGCTTCACTATCACTTAATGCACTTTTACATGCATTGGAAGTTTTGCTACAACTCTGTCCGTCTTTGTCATGGCCTGTATTCTTGTAATGTCTCCTAAGATATAAGGCCTTCTTGAAACTCGTTCGGCACCCCTTGCACGTTTCTCTCTTTGATGCGCACGTCATCACATGCTCCGTAAAGCTCTCTGTGACCGGTACATCTTCCTTGCACACTGGACTCAAGGTTCTTGATTTTGGGGTTGTCTTATCTTCGACCTGAAAATAGTGAATACGTAATCTTTATGTCATGTAGGCTTTTGCGATCGCCTACCTGGTCGGGTTAAGCTGACCTCTTGGTCACTTTGTTCTACATCTGTATCTTCATCAATCTGCGTATTCTCTGGTGGCATATTATATTTGGCGTCTGTCATCAGTATGTCTGTTTCACCACGCAGAAGCTGACTTCGAACCTTTCTCACCCGATCTGTATAAACAACCTGGGTTGAACCAGCTCTTCCACAGTTAAGTATGTATAAAACATCTTTGTCGTTCAATGCCATTTTAAGTGTGTGTACGTACAAAGGTATGTACGCTTTCCATGTTGTCTTGCAGTTTCCAAGCCCGGTCATTTGCTGGAGTCGGCTTAGCCGACGGCATCTCATACACGATATCTAACGGTGTCGTCGTTTCACGTCCTAACATCATCAAGTTGGGCGTGACACTCGTAGTCTCATCTCATACACGATATCTAACGGTGTCGTCGTTTCACGTCCTAACATCATCAAGTTGGGCGTGACACTCGTAGTCTCATGTTCGGAGGCCCTGTAAGCCATCACCATATAGGGGAGCTGTTTGTCCCAGTCCCTAAGATGGGTGTCGACAAATGCACTTAGCATGTTGCAAAGAGTACGGTTAAACCTCTCTACCATCCCATCTGATTCGGGGTGATATGGTGTCGTTCGAGTTTTCTCGATCTGAAGTAGTCGACACATTTCTAGGAAGACTCTACTTTTGAACCTTGGTCAGAGTGTAGTTTTCTTGGTATACCGAATCGACATATGAAATTCTCTATTATGATTTCTGCAACGATTGTTGCCTCCATGTTCGGCATGGGGTATGCTTCTGTTCATTTATTAAAGTAATCGGACATAACTAAAATGTACTTGTTGTCGTTCTCTGTTTTAGGAAGTTCCCCAAGTATGTCCACAGCTATACGCTCCATGGGGTATCCACTTCTCGTTTTTTTTTAATTGTATCTTATTTTGTTCGAGTAAGCTCTTTACGTTCGACACAAATCTCACACCCATTAACATAGATGTCATAATGTAATCCGGGCCAGTAATATCGCTGCCTTATCTTGACTTACGTTTCCTTATTCCAAGGTGTTAAGATGCCTTGATATCATGCCTGTGTTTCCGGACTATTCGTCTTTGTTTCAAAGGAACAATGACATGCCAATAAACAAAGTCAGTTCCAAGCACATCCCATCTCCTAACTACTAAATCATCTCTGACTTTGAGACGCTCCCACTGGTTTAGTAGTATCTTGAGGAAATGACTGCACTCCGCAACATCGGTATAATTAGGATGTGCATTATCCACAATCCACTGTTTCAGTCGTGAAACATCAGCATCATTATTTTGGGCTGAGATGATATTTGTTATTACTCTAGATTCCTGTGATTCCCTCTGATCAATGACATTCACAGCCGGTTTCACTTCTCTAGTATCAGGACAATGTTTACCGCATTGTTTACATTGTCTCCTGCTTAAATCGTCAGCATTTCCATGTAATCGACCTGGTCTGTGTTCAACCTTGAAGTCATATGACGTTAGTGTCTCTAACCGTCTAGCAACTTGTCCTTCAGGATTCTTGAAGTTCATAATCCACCTAAGCGATCCGTGATCAGTTCGTAACAAGAACTGTCTACCATACAGAAAATGGCGAAAGTATTTCACAAAGTGGACTATCGCTAGAAAGCTCTTTGCGCGTGACGCAATATTTTTGTTCTGTTTTGCTCTGTGATAACACTGCACCAAAAGCTGTATAACTGGGGTCAGTATCCAATATGAAAGGTTTACTCAACATTGGGTGACTCAGAACAGGTGTTTGTGTTAGCCTTTCTTTCAGCCCATGAAATGCCTCGGAACACACTGTAGTCCAAAAAAACTTTGAGCCCTTTTCTGTCAACTTATGTAGTGGCTTTGCCACTTCTGCAAACCTATATATGAAGCGCCTATAATAGCTGCATAGGCCTAGGAAGGAACGCATGTCACGAACACATTTTGGGGTTGGCCACGTGCGAACTGTCTCTGTCTTCTTGGGATCAGTCCTAATTCCATCTTCAGACAAAATGTGTCCTAAGAACTCAACCTCTTTTGCAAATTGCTGACATTTGCAAGGCTGAAGCTTGAGACCAGCATTTATGAACCGCTCTAAAACCATGCTCAGGTTTTTAACCATTTGTTCAAACGTTGCCACCGTCACAATCACATCATCCAAGTATATCAGGCATATTTCCTAGTGTAAACCGGACAATACAGTCTCGACCAAACGCTGAAAGGTCGCCGGAGCGTTGCAAAGGCCGAAAGGTAAATCTTGGAACTCAAACAACCCTCTTCGGCTTGAGAAAGCGGTCTTAGGTTTATCCTCCTCTTCAACCTCCACCTGCCAGTACCCGGAATTCATATCTAATGATGAAAACCACCTACTTCCGGCCAAATGGTCCAGGGACTCATCAATTCTCGGTAACGGGTACGAACTATTTATTGTAACGTCTTTGAGCTTACGGTAGTCGACGCAAAAGCGATGGGTACCATCTTTCTTTTTCACCAAAACGATGCTGCTACCCCAAGGGCCTTTTGAAGGCCTGATGATACCTCTATCCAACATTTCGTCAATCTGAGCATCAACCTAATCGGTCATGTTGACTGGTACACGACGAGGAGTAATTCCTGTCCTTCCGATGTCATGATCGCCCTTCGAAAATACATCCGAGTATTTGGTCAGTAAGTTTGCAACTTGCTCACTCTGCTCCACATGAAGCCCATCGATCGTTCTCGTGTACAGATCCTGGAGGTGTTCAGGTACTGAACTTGCTACACGAATAGAATGTGTATTGACATGTACCTCTTGTACTTGGACCACGGGACTCGCAGTTGCTATCAGTGTCCCTGCGTAAACCGTTTGAGACTCACTGGATGGGTTGAGCATGCGTACCAGAAACTTCTGTGTACCTTGTATCAGACTTTTGGCTACTGTCCCTTTTCCAGCCTCCACAGATTTCAAAGTTTGTTCAATAATACTCAAGTTCTCTTTACCATGTCAGTACCGGACACCTCGGCCTGTATTATAATTTCTGCTCTAGCAGGTAACTCAACCTTTTCTGAAACCACTACCCGGTGGCATCCGGAGGCTCCTTGGCTTGAGAGAGAACAAAGTTTTCCTTTTATACGAATCTGTTCCGACGCCAAGTCGATATGACACTGATACTCTTTGATGAAGTCCAGGCCTAATATAACTTCTGCATCAATGTATGATACTATTGCGATGATTGGGTAGTTTTCTCCATTAATGCGTAGGTCTATTGTGGTTTGACCTTTTATTGTAAGCGGCGTCCCAGTTGCCGATAAAATGTCTTTATCAAAAGGCTTGAGGTCGGTACTCTTGCCACGGCTCAAACCCCATGTCTGTGACGACACCAGCGAAATAGTAGCCCGAGTGTCTATCAGACAGCTTACACCATAGCCTTTAATTTCAGCTGCTGCGAAAAAAAAGCCGGCCCCATTGAAAGTGGTAGACTTAACATTACACCCTTGTCACATCTACCTTGTTCGTTTTTAGATGAGCTCTTTACAGTGGACCTTTGGCTGTTACGACACCCGGGAACATTCCTGTGCCTATGTTTCCATCTAGGTGTTTGGAAGCTATTCTAGGGTCTACATGCGCCACCGTTCCTATGTTGATACGTCCCCTGTGTGTTGTTGGCTTGTCATTTCCACGCACGGAACTCGTTTTGCAACTGTTGTACAGCATACTTTAGTGACAGGAGGTCGTTCTGCTGCACGGTCTGGACATCGGCTTCACCAGCACTTTTTGCCGGTACCTTACTGGTGCCACTTTGCAACTGTTCAGCCTTGTAGTAGGCTTCCATTTCAACAGCATGACGCACAGCGTCATTCAGACTCGTAGGTCTGGCTTGTTTGGTACGTATTCTAATCTCTACGCTGTGTAGCGAATCAAGAAACTGCTCCTCTGCAAGGTTCTCCTTAACATCTGCTGGGGCAGTGAAATATGCTAAATTTGTCAGTCTTCGGAACCGTCATACGTCTCCGGTCTCATCATTGTTGTGTGTTGGGTCTTGTTCGGAGTCTCTAACTCGGGTCTCGAAATACCCCGTCTTTTGGTCACACATGGTGGGGTATCCTCACCGTACTTCGGATCTGGTGTTTTGTCAGGTTCCAATGTACAGGTGCTTTGTGCCTCTTGTTTAATGCCAGAACCTCGGGATTGTCTTTTGTGGTCTTTGGACTAGGTGTCCATATAATTCAGCTCCCGCTGTAGCCCTGAGATTTCGTTCTCCAGTCTCAGCCTCTGGTTTTGTAAACGGTCCAGCTATCATAAAGTGCCTCGAGCTCTCGATCTCGGGTCGTCCCCGAAGCCATATTTGCTGTTGTCCAGCAATTTTGTAACGTTTCGCATGAGCTTCGGGTATGCAAGTATGGCGCATACTATTTATTATTACAACAAAACAATACAACCAATAAAATATATATTTACAATTTTCAGCAAGCTACCTTGCTTTATGATTTTCTTATTTGTAGAAAAATGATTGATATTAAACAGTACATTAATTATAATCAAATAGTATTAAACAATAACCCCGAGCACTACTTCGAGTCGTGTATGCCACCCTAATTGTGGTATGGAACCATGTATTGACCTCGAACCCTAGGAATGAAACACTGCCCGATACTCCGGGTT
This sequence comes from Congeria kusceri, assembly GCA_027627225.1. Classification (NCBI taxonomy): domain Eukaryota; kingdom Metazoa; phylum Mollusca; class Bivalvia; order Myida; family Dreissenidae; genus Congeria; species Congeria kusceri. The sequence goes on from CM051029.1 coordinate 25,856,741, forward strand.
TGGAACACAGGAGTATGGTGTTTTATTGCTATATGACCCCGTACCCTGGGTATGGAACCTTTGAAGAGACTTGGAGTCTTGGTACGGGGATATGGATTTTATATTTTCGATTACTAGCGACCCAAGCTATTGAGGGGTAGGAATCGTGCTAACATGGCCCATATGTCGCAAAAAGAGAATTGCCAGCCTCAGCGCCAAAAGTCCCTAGTGTTTTGACAATCATATACTTTTAATTACGTTTAATATTTTTAACGACGTTCACTTGACGAGGTCGGGAGCAGTTCTGCCTATTCTGTTAGAAAACGCGCTCTTTTATACCACCCTTACATTCGTGGTTACTCGGACATTTCCATAGGTCATATCATAGACATTTACCGACAAGTGCTCTACCACAATTATTCAACAATATAACAGGGTTTTGATCGTTATCAACGTAATTCAACATATTTAAAATAATAAGATGTAAAACAACGCACACCGATAATTGTATATGTTTATTTTTCATTAATTATTTCTCGGCCGAAACCGGAAATCCGAGGACGCTTTATTATCAAAACTAAAAGAAAGAATTCACCCTAAGCACCAACAAAAGTAAAGTTAAATTAAACCGGTGTTTGGGTAAAAATCATTACACATGTATATTCCGTTTGTTTCCGTAACCTATTATCGGAAAAAATGTTTACCAGCGATTTCGCTTGTGAATGTTCAGTATACTATAGGTAAGTTTAAATTAATTTAGAATGTCATCATCGACGTAGAATTTTGCTCCGAACAAAAAACAAAATGTTAGGACCTAAAAAGGATTCGAACCCGCAACCCCACGACGCATGAACTACTGTCTTAACCTCTCAAACATTTAATTCTACGTCGATGGGTATATACATTAATTTAAACTCACCTATAGTACATATTTCTGTTACAAGCAATCGCTTGTATACATTTTTCTGATAAAAGGATACGGAAACAAATGTGATATATATCTTCCAGGTCAATGTTGTCGAATTCTAAACTGCGAATTCCATTTTATTCTTTATTATTATTTTTTATTTTTTTTTATTTTTTATTTTTTATTTTGTATTATTATTATTATTATTATTATTATTATTATTATTATTATTATTATTATGACAAAATCAAATATGCACTGAGTAATACAATTATTTATCATGCTCCACTCCACAAATAACCCAAATATACATCCGTCTCTTCAATAATGCGGCGCCTGATATAAATCAAACTGTACTGCTACCGACGAGTATTACGTAAACTGTTATTCTAACATGATACTTATTGATAGACAAAGAACAAAATTATCGTTGTTTAACTATCCAATAAACAACTCAGAAAGTAGCCCCGATTCTGAGCGGAGCATAGTAAAATGTAGTTTCACATTACAGTTGCAAAAATATTTGTCAGGTCATCAGAACTCCAATTCTTTGTTTATTGGCCGATACACAACAATAAATCCAAATTATTTTTTAATTAAACAAATACTCAATTTTATTACCAGTAACATATTTTCAATGGCGAAAAATTCGACAAGTTGTTTATTAAACTAGTGTGATCAATTCATTTTCGAAAAGGTATAGATGGTTTTAAACTGACGAGATCAGACTTCAAATTGGCTTCGTGTCAAGTATGTAAAATAATTCCAGATTTCAGCATTGTTATTAGTTCAAACGTAACAATCAGTGACATTTTCTAAATTATGCACCAAACGTATGAACCGCCGTGAGCTAAAGGAATTAGTGTACACAAAGTACCTTACAGGTTAGATACCAGTAATTACAATTTCCATAGGGTCCCATTATAAAACGGCGAACTTTCCAAGCAAGCATGGTATCATTTTAAATATGAATCTTTCCTCTTACAAAAATTGCAATAAAAATATACGTCATGTAACTTCTAAGAAAATGCATCTCGCCTGAATGCAAACACCGGTAGAAAACACGGCTTCGAAAGTCATATTTCGACAAAACACCACACCACAGTAAACACAACCCAAAAGTTCACCTTTTAAGTTAGCCTCCAATGAAATTCACCAAAATGTTCCAGACACTCATGGAATATAAGAAATAACCACAAAAGGCATTTCTGAGATTGCTAAATGGCTTTTAAACCAGAAGAGAAAAGGAACTCTTTAGTAAAATTCACTACTTTCGAATTGACCACTGAGGAATACACAATGATTTACTAGTAGCTAACCTTTAAGAAAACTCAAAATTTTGCTGTCATGAAAAAAACATGTCTAAGTCATTAATAACCTACTTGTACTACGTTAAATTTCAGGCCGATCCGATTAGTAGAAATGCTTCAAAAATGCATTTGAGTTAACACTTGATAAGCCATCTGGCTTCCGTTTTCAGTACTTGGATTGTATGGGGAGCGGGGAGGTAACATTCGTACCAACACCTTATAAACCAGTCAAATTACCAGTTCTTTAGAATTATTTTAATGCAATGGACATCAATAATTTATTTTGCTTATAACATGATTCGATGTGCTGTGAGATGCAAAAGGCGAGTTTCCGTACTTTTGTTCTCACTATTTTACCCGAAAACCCAGAGTTCGCTTTAAAAATCGTAGAAAACATGTCAATTATGATATTAATCCCCCTTTTCCCCGTGAAAAGTAATAACATCAATGAAATAAAGTAACATGGTGATTTTATGTAAAAGTGGACCCTGAAGGGCCGGACCCTGGTTTTTTTAAAGGTTAGATACCAGTAATTCCAATTTCCACAGGGTCCCATAATAAAACAGCGAACTTTCAAAGCATTTTTCTAGCCTTTCCTTATTTCAGATTGTGCAAGCGTGGAATCATTTTAACCTCGTTTCTTACAAAATTGCAATAAAAATATATGCCATATTTCTTCTAAGAAAAAACATTCACCTGTCAAGTTAGCCTCCAATAAAATACACCAAAATGTTCCAGACACACATGGAATATAAGAAATAACCACAAAAGGCATATCTGTTATTGCTAAATGGCTTTTATATCAGACGACAAAAGAAACTCTTTAGTATTAGGCACTACTTTCGAATGGACCACGGAGGGATACACAATGATTTACTGGTATGTTACCTACAACACGATTAGACGATTGTTTAAGCCTCTCTCACAACCGGGTTTTGGGGCGACCATACGGCAAGATGTAGGCGATAATTTTTTTCACTGTGCACAAAATACGTGATTTTGCCGTACGATCATCGCACAGTTTTCACGCGATACCCTTTGGAACATCGTACGGTGCCATCTGCGGTATGTGTACGAGCTACGGGTTTAGGAGTTTTTTTTAATTGCATAACTTTCATTTAGACAAAATGGTAGAAACTACGGCGCTCGTAAATCCGTACGATATCGTACGAAAATAGCACAGTTTTCTCAAGGAGGCCTCACGGAAATGGAGTAACGGGCAGTTTATGGGCCCCGTAGACACATCTTAGTCCAAATGTAAGCTAAGCATAACCGGCTATGCTCAAGCTTAAATAGAAACCAATCCCTTATTTCCGCAATTTGTATGGCATTTGTTTTTGTATATAAATCATAGGTTATATGTACATCAAGAAGGAACATAAACAACATTACATGTAATGTTAAAAGTTAGTTCTTTAATGTTTAATTCGCTGGCAGTACTTTGTTAAGCCATTTACATGCGAAGTTTTGAATATACTGTTGGAGCTTTATACAAGTGAGTTCTATATATGGAATAGTTGTATTTTTGTCTGCAAATTATTGTAAACAATCAGAACACGACACACAGTACATGTTCAATTTGATGGAGCAAAGACGACAAACAACCCATTTTTACCAAATGGAAAGGAGACAGTAAGATGATCAATTTACAGAATATGTTGTTGTAATGTCCAACTCATAAACAGACATACTTCACCGGTAAGAACCGAGGCGTTAAATTTTCCATTACTATTGTTTTAATTATTTTCAGTCACATATAAGCAGTGCATTTGGAATGCAAAGAATTCCTTGAAGGCCTAGTTTACGGAATGTCTGTCCTCCCCCATTAGGTATTCCACTCTGTATTTTGGTCCACCATTAAATCTCTTATCATTATCTGCAATATTTTCTATCGGCTGACTGAGCAATGGCTATATGCAATGTGTCAGTTTACCTCTGCAGCAGTGTATGTACATGTATTGATCTCAGCTGATCACGGTCACCACACTGTGTTCACACTGCGACAACAGGTTGCCAATACAAAGGAATACAATACGCCAGATTTGGTTGGGTCAACAAAGAACGGTTAAACAAAGGCCTTTAAACCGAAAACAGTTTTAAATTCATGCAATTATGTTTGGCTTGTAAATTCAGTTAACAACGCATTGCATATTGTATGTACTTTCACCTGCCTGGATTCTACGTGTTGACGATACAACATCGATGATGTTTACGAATGCGTAGTGATAAAATTCCTTACACTCCTTAACCAATTGTGATGCCATTTACAATGTACAGTCTAAACTATTTTTCATAACATTTATATATTATTGTATTGATATTATTTACATGAGTGATAAATATTTGCATACATCGGTATGTGTATACAGATCCTGGAGCATTCCCATTGATGTGACGGGCGAATTTCTGTTGTTCAGAAGTGTGACCTATCCTGTGGAGGTAGATTTTTCCAGTGCCAGTTTTGTTTGGAATTCAAGGACTAAACGTCCGCACCTATATGTACTTACTTTGAGTTGCCAGAACAACTAATAAACAAGTTTTATTTTCTCAATAAACGTGTATATTTAGTATATTCAATATGCTGATGAATATATTTCAGTATTATTACATGTAGCTTCGTTCATTATGTATGCAATATGCAAATTACGCTGGAAGTACCAAAAACGAAGTACAATATGGCGGTATTGTCATGGTAGTTGTGGTTGCCTACTTTCTACAATGCCCTTCAAACAGGTTCAAATCAAGACGGGGAATTGCGAATCTTCTCACACAGTCTGTGTGTGCGCCCTCACTTTCCGAAATCTACACCGTTGGTATCTGTGACGGTGTAACGACCCAGGGATTTCTGTGGGCAGCGGCTGATGAGGAACTCACTTTGAGATGCACTGAAACCGGACCTGTACGTTATGAATACAGTAGATTAGTATTTTGTAGACTTTATAATGTTTATGTTAATATACGTGTGTTCTGCATACAGAGAAAACTCATCGTGACTGACCTCATACACATGTTAATGTGCATTCCATTTTTAAGCATTACATGATGACACAGGTACGTCACAAGTTGTGAATTTATCACTGTCGATATTTAAATATCAAAGTATTGTTTAATACAGCCGGGTTGGTATACATCCGGACCTCATGCATCTAGTAATGGAAAAAATCATGTCTTAACATTCAGTTTTTCCATAATCTTTGAATTGCACACTGTAGACAATTAATGATTTAAAGTAGTTTAAACGGGAAGTTTTTAATATCAGCAGTGACATACATCCATATACACATGTTTGTATATGTTTTTCACATAATCTCAGATCCGCATTTTGAACGGTATGGACGGCTCAGTGACCAAGGACTACTCTCTCCACTCACTGCTGGTGGAGATATCTGACTCCAGCAGTATGGAGGACGGTCTCTGTGCCTTCGAGGACAACACGTTCAGGGCCAGCACTGGTGGCCTGATGCTCAGCAGCGACGGCTTCCTTAAAAGTTGGAGGTAACTGCATATTGAACCGAGGATATTTGACTTTTAAGGGTACTTAGAGAGTTGAAGGTATATATTAAGTAAGTGAAGACAACACGTTCAGGGTCAGCACTGGATGCCTGGAATGCTGTAAGGAAATCATTTTGCTGCGGACGCCAATATAAATGATATTAAGTTATATTCAGATCAAATTACAATATATTAGTAATACATAGCAAGCTAGTGGCAGCTAAGTTATGCATATTGATTTGCATTTGAATATATAACATTTTGTGGTTTCAATGAGAGTTTGGAAGGAATAAAGCATTGAATATTTATGGCCATTTGATTTCTGCTCAATACAGACCAATTTATAAAACACTTTTATTTCTTAATAAGTGCGTGATTTGGTATTTTCGTATAATGGTAAACATTGACTATAAAATTGGAACATGGTAACATAAATGTAAATCTTTCAATGAAACTTGGGCCTACACTTAAAGTGTTTTTCAAACATTGCAGCAATGGCTTGCATACAACCTCAAGTTTGTCAGCTCCTAATTTGATCCACACACAGTATGCCTACACAGAGACCTTGTACAGCTGTAGTTGTCAATTATATTCAGAAGACATTTCCGGCTCCAACAATAACTTAACCACATCATGAAACATGATGTTTGCCGGCGTCACAAAATGCAAGCATGACGCTTACAACGTTACCCAAGACGGCGAAACCTGGGTGGAACGGCGGTACCAGACTTTGCAATCGAGAATGTGACGCTGGCTTTCGAATTCGTGAATACGTCTGTTGGCAGCAACATATATGAACGTGTCTCAACCTGTCACTTTGATGGCCTCGACGGATTCCTTTATAATATTTATAGGAATGTTATGTGCTTTATGCACATAGGAATGTTAGCAATATAACAGTGTTTATCTTACTGATGCAACAGCAGGTTTTATCAACATTTACATTTTCAGAACATAATTTTACCCAGTACTCTGCTATGTGTTGTCGTCCCTACCAAGATTTTACCGTACGTTTTTGTAAAATTTGCATAACAACAGTTATCTCTCTAAAACATCTCTAAAGAGTACAAGATTGAAAGGCAAAATATCAATATTAAAATATCAATATCTTTATTATAAAGCACAAGTAATAGTTTGATTGAGAGTATAAATTGAATTCTCATAGCTTCCTAAATACCAGCATTAAAACCCAATTACCAATTCTAATAAAAATGTAATTGTGTTTTATATTGACGTATAAGAAGTGGCAATCTTTCACACACAATTGACGATCCGGGTTTAGCCGAGAATAGTTTAAACAACTCCACAGGTATTGTTAAAGGATAAATTTATTTGGATACTTTGAATATGACTGACATTTGTGGAAGTGTCTATGGCGTTTTCATTCAAACTGAATTTTGTTTTGACCGTTCCAAGATTGTGACCCAGGTTCGTGCGCACGTAAACCGGTTTAAACCCCCAATGCTTTGCATTGACCGTTCCAAGGCGGTGACCCCAGTTTTATTCATGTGTGTTTTATGTTTGTTATGTGTTTTGCTGGTGTGCTGCATAATTTGTTGGCTATTGGTCACTTGCTATAAATAAATGGTCACTTGCCATAAATAAAGGACCTTGGGCTGCTAATAAGAGTTCTCTCCTGCTGTCGCAACTGGAGTTTTGCCTTGTTTATATTTAATCACGTGTGCGTGTTGCGATTGTTTCGTGATTTGAGTGCAGTGTTATATGGAAATCTGTTCACTTGTCTGTCTAAAATAAACGACATTCGAATGCTGATGATGCATCCGGAATGTTATATCTTGTGTATATGTGATGACATTTGTATTTGTGTAGGTACGCAGATGAAACCATGCTCCACATGAAGTCCAAACAGTCGCTGACTACTGAAGATTTCAATAAAGTTCCATTTGAAACGCTTATGACAGCCTATAAATCAGGCAGCCAAGGCGTGTGTGCAGTAAATAAATTAGCACGTACATGCATCAGTAAATAACTAACCGAACATTGAATGTACATGTATAAAATAATATCTGACTTATAAATAATCGTAAATGGCTTCTATGTTGAATTCTTGACTATTGTTAAATTCTAGATTAAGAAGCAAGGAATAGCTTTATTACCTTTGTTCCTTTCAAATATGAATAAACCAATTTTTTTGGCCATGGGCTGATGTCCATTGTCGAAATAAAAACTAATATAAACATGTTGTCGCATTGTAAAAAAGTGCAATCCCACTAAGTCGTGTCGTTCACAGAGAAAGTGTTAACTGACCGAAAATTGACCGTAAATACATTTTATTCCACAGTGGCGTTGCGCCGTGCAAGTGCTAAATACAAACGGCGTTGAAGTTATGGCATCGTCCTACAGTGAACCCTTCGAGTTCATTACAGTAAGTCCCAGAAGCACGTGGGCATATCTATTAATATACTGTTTTCGTATTGTTCACGATTAAGATTTAACAAAGTGCATGTTTGTTGCGTTTTGCATATTGTTTTAACAGTATTTAACTATACAAATGTGCATTTTAATGCCTATTTTCCATTGTATAAAACACATCAATTATTCAGTCATATTAATAAAGTTCCTATCGTAGCTTTTAGAATGAAGTCCATCTTGGTAGTATGGTACTTCTCGCGATCAATGTGACTTGTCACAATATGCAGAAACCAGACAGATTCATTACTTTGCCAAGAGGAGGTGAGGTCGACTTCCATTTCACCGTCAATCTTCCGGTAGTCTGCTTAGATGGTTAGACGTGCAACGTGGAATTTAAAGTGATTGATGAAAGTGACGACTACCAGCGCTGTCAAGGTATGTTCACAAAACATTCAGGCCACCTTGCCTGTGAATGTTTATATTCTCTGACATAATCTTAATTTCAAATATTGACCGATGAAACCAGTTGTTTTGGTCTGGAAACAAATGATAAAATAATGTAAGAATAGAAACAACGATATACTGTGAGTTACAAGATTAAACTTAAAAGTATGTACATGGCTAATAACTTTCTTCGATGTTGTTGCGACAATATAATGCCATTGGGATAAAAAAAGTTCATTTGTTAATTGTGTAGGGAATGGTTGAATACCAAGAGGGATATGCATAACCAAATACATATTAGAACAGGTCTAATTGGAACTTTCTTGCAGAATGATTTCACGTGTGGCAAAGTTATGAGCAGATTTCAGTTATTCAGGAATATCGATAAATTTTAAAATGAGAGGACTATTACCCTGACGACGAAGAACAACAACAAATACTCGCTGAGGAATTCTTTTTACATGGCGGTGTTTATAGAGTTCGAAGGGGTCGTGGATTCGTTCTGGAACAACTGCTACCTCACTGAGAAAATTAATGTACGATGCTTCTCTATTAAATAACTATTTAACTTTCAACTGGTAACATAATTGTTTCTGGATTCGTTCTGAAACAACTGTTACTTCAATGACAAAATACATGTACGATGCTGCTCTCTTATCAATGAATTGGTGAAAATGGATAATGGTTTAAAGCAGCAGTCAATAAATATGTTAATAAAATAAAACTTTGCATACATCGTTTCTAGTGGACATCTTACCGATCAAAATGTAAACGAAACGCTTTGAACACGGTAAATTAATAACGTTTCGGTAATTTTTTATCGAATAGTTTCTGTATGCAATAGCTGGTGATACATCTGGACTACATCGGCATGTACGTACGTGTATATTCTGTTCGTACCAAGCGTTTTCGAACATTGACATTATTAAATGCATTTCTTCAATAAGAAACAGTTTTCAGTCGCATAAACGGCACTAACGTTCATTAGAAACTAATGCCAATTTAAGATGCATTGAATTATATTCTATGGACTGCGGCTTTAAATATTTTAAGAACAAAATGATCATTTTAACTTTAATCATGTGTGTAAATCTTTATGTTAACATGCAGCTAATGTCATTTTACAATTGATTTCATTAGTCAGACACAATCCGACAGCTAGTACTGTTTATGGACATAACTCAAACTTCAGTCTGCTGATAAAGTTCTTAGTGATATGACGGAAAGCATCATGTTAGCTTTTCATCACTTGATGAATGTGTACGTGTTTTCGTCGCCGAACGACATGGGCCACGTGGCGGGACGTTCAACGGCAACTGGCAGGATGACTTCCTACACAGCGACGGCGTCTCGCTGACCGAGTCTCCAGACTATACTGGGGCTTTAGATGGTGGAGTGACCGTGGTGATCCGGATGACTTATCAGAGTTTTGGAGGTAAACTTTATACAAACTTTGGTAAAATATTACAGTAAAATTATACATTTTATCAAATTCAAAACCGTGTAACCCCTCCCAATGTTTTGCAGGAATCATTGAACGGTTTAAAACATGCGTTTTAATCATGTTTGTTTTGTGTACTACTAATTCACATGAGGATTGACTTTTTTCCAAAATACAATATGTCGTCGTCATTGAAATGATTACGCTAAACACAAGTGAGTGTTTTGAATTCAGAGCTTCCGAGGAACGCTTCTTGACGAACCCAGATTACGTTGCCACGCTGGAATCCTGGAACACTAACGACACGCTATGCGTCTGTCCGCCTATAGCCAACAAACGAGAGAAGTAATGCTTCAGAAATGAAGACAAAACATGCGTCGATTTCATATGTTTTATTTTGTTCTTGTAGTAAACATCTCATTATATTAGTATCCAAAACTATAGACTATTCAAGCTTTTTTCCACTAACATTTTAAATCCTCCCAAACTACATGTACTGTTAAATTATTTACAGTATTTCTATTCATCGATAATTATCAAAAACATGCATACATTGTCTGCTTAGATGAATACAATTCAAACCTATACACATTTCGTCATATTTAAGTTTTGGTATAATTACCCAGTATCTGAATACATATTTTGTCATGGACACTGTTTCGGTTTATTTTCCTTGTAGATAAAAGACGTGGTAAGAGGATAGAGAAGATTCTCCGGGACGAGCGTTCTGTGGATCATTTCCACTACCGGGAGGAGATGGACATCAGGGAGAGACTGCTAAAGCTGCGGACGCTAAGGAAAGAAAGTAGTGCATCCTGAGTGAAGGTAAGGAAAGACAGGAGTGCGTTCAGAGTAAATGTAATGAAAGAGAAGCGTGCACTCAGAGTGAAGATAATGAAAAGAGAACTGCGTTCAGAGTGACGGTAATGAAAGACAGAAGGACTCGTATATTCAGCAAGTTAAGGTAGGGGAAGATATGAATGTGTCCAGAGTGAAGGTTTTGAAAGAGAAGAGTGCATCGAGAGTGACGGTAATGGAAGAGAGGAGTACGTCAACAGTGAATGTTGGAAAGTGATTAGTGCTTCCAGGGTTAAAGAAAAGAAAGAGAATAATGCGCGACCAGGGTGAAAGTGAGGGTGGATATGGTTGTTATCTATTTAGATAATAGTATAAGGATGACCCGGTATGTGTTCCTTACATTGTTTCAAACGCGTATGCATCAAACATGAAGGTAACGATGGGATTGTTTGTTGGCTACAAATTATACTACCTTTATGGTTATGTCCATTCTTAAGACGTATGTAACAGAGTGACGATAAACATTAAGCTTGGTATCTAAAGGTGGTAGTGTATGTGGTGTGTCTTTTGTTTCTTACGGCGTAAGGCGTAAAAAATGTGTTTGTTTCAGGTTAGCCGACCTACCCTAAGAAAATGCCCCGACCCTAGAACTGTATTGAGTTTGTCAGATATGTTTTTATTTTATTTCCTTTTTCCGATAATTAAATGTTTTTGGATGAATACGTTTTTTCATTTGATAGCATCCACTTAAAAACAATGTTTAATGATATTACCATTATGTTTTGAATATTAATTTATTTGGTTGACCATTTACCAAATAATAATAATAATAATAATAATAATAATAATAATAAATCCCTACCTACCTACTCTAATTTTGGGGGGCATGTAACCTGAAAAAAACAACATAAGTGGCGGTAAGAATAGACTAGGTTGAAATTGGGTATGCGCTTTAATAGAATAACATTTTGTAAACCAAGTTCTTAATTTCGATTGCTGATACCTTATGTTATTAATATGTATTTTAAACGAAACATACTCGTATATATCAGCGACACTGTGTCTAAGCTATAAATTGCGTTTTACAGCGTCAGGTTGCTGCGTCAAATCCCCAAGACTTGGCGGCTGCGTATAACCATTCACTAGCGATGTGCTAGGCATATCTGAAGGATAACTGTAGTGCAGACCTGGCCGACGAAATTTCCAAAACAATCGAATATCAGTCAAGCTCTTGTGCGGAAGACTAAATGGTTAGTTATTTTGAAACTATAGATATTTTCAGTGGTTATTGTTGCCAAACGTATCATAACTACATCTGTAATGTATACTTTCCCCACAAACATTACACAAAATTAGAAATGTTGTTAAATGGCTAATAACTGCTGGATTTCATAGTAAGCGTACTATTTTGCAGGTCATACTTTGATTTTTAATGCTAATGTTTACTCTGTTTTAAATGTATCTTTATCTTCATTGATTGCAGTTCAATTTAACTTCTTCTGGTTCGGAAGAAAGCACGTATCGTAATGTGCAATCATCAACCAAGATCATCGTCGACAAGGACCTGGAATTCCAGGAACTTTTCTTATAACTCTACTTTAATTAATTTCATAAATTCAAATGACATTCTAACGAATTTCTGGAACAAAAACCAATTACAAAAACAGTTTCCGTACACTTGCGCTTTTCACTGCATTTCTCCAGTCATTCTATATCTTACGTGTACATGAAGTTGATTTAAAATGGAACCCAATTGGTATGAAAATTTGCCTTCTGTAGCATACTTTCTTGGTAATTTGTAATGCTTATGCAATTTTTGTATTAATTTCGAAGCTGGTGGAATGCATGTGATGTTATTTTCTGTATATCGTGTAGTTATCATTTATGTCTAAAATTCGAAGCTCTAAAGAAAGAAACGGTAATCTTTGATTAATAGTTTTTTATTACTACCTGGAGCAAGGTAATTCATTGGATATCATTAAGCATTCGCCGTTTAGACCAAATATGCACTGATGCATTATGCGGCTGCTATATTGTTTTTCTGATCACAATATAACTTTACAGACCAAGAATCCAGAACAAACTCAAAATGTAATTGCATCATGCCCAGACAATTGCAACAACAACGGCTATTGTTCGTTTGGTAAGACATTTTGCTTGTTGGGTCATAAAGCTCCGAAGTCGTATCCATAAAGCTGCTAAGGAAATTCTTTACTTAATATAATATCCTGATGCAGCTGAGTTTGAGTTTATTATATATTTGATAGTATATAAAAAAATAAAGCTAACCATTGATTCTTTATCGGACTGAACCTAATAAATTAGAACAGTCACAACAAAGTATTCTCGCACTTCAAAAGCAAGCGTTATTTACTCGTATTTATATCTGTTCATGTATACTGTTGTCATTTCTGAGGACTAATCCATCATGGAGAGCTCTTGGGTGTGCTTTTGGCGCAGAATGTTTCTACAAATGTATACTTTGTCATTCATTATAAAGACTGAATGTAAGAGCCCCTTTAATTCTTTGCTATCAAGAGCTTGTACGAGATTATGATATAATGATAATGTTGTCTGTAGTTTGTAACATTACCAGCAAAATTCACGAACATTTAATGTGTAATTGTTTTATTGTTTTGTATGGTCAATGTATTACGAGCTTGAAATAAATGAACGTTTGATGTTAATAAACGCTTTTGTACTGCTGATGGTGCTGATATATTATATATTTATAATAATGAGCCTTACTATTTTGCATCAGGAACCTGCATATGTAAAGAGCATTACGACCCGGAGTCCAATTGCAAACTTGACCTTCGCAATCCACCGACAATTGTAGAGGTAACGGGTGACGGCAATTGTAACCCTAGAAACAAAGCCTGCCACTACATCCGCTCGACAACGCATAACGGTTGCAGTAATACCACCTTTCGTATTGTTACCTCCACACAGGTGTTTTTGTGTAGGCATAGTATATAAATATTATAAGTTCATATGATGCAATATGATGCATTTTGGAGACTAACTTCAGTAATGTTTTTGAATTGCAATTCTAAATAACATACTTAACGAATAATTCTATTTTGGCAACGTGCACTTGAATTGATGGGGTTTTTTCGGGTGGACGTCGACAATTATTGTTAAAACATGACCTGCTTCAAAAAAAAAAAAATATTTAAAATTATAAGAAAATGTGTTTTGAATGTTGTGGTGATATAGAACTATTGAAAATAAATAAATATGCCAGTAAAACACATTCACGTTTGAATGTGTGAATATGTGCCGATCGTAGTTTTTCAGTTCGTTTATTTCTAAAATAAAACAATGGTAACTTTTAAATTAATCCAGTACAAGATCGACGGAACAGCGACCGAATCCACGGTTACAACAGTACCCGCCAATTTCCATAATCCCTACTATGAACCAGAGTACAAAGCAGGAAAAAGCGACAGGTCGTCGATGAAAACCAGGTCTTCACGGAATCGGTAAAAAAGCGGGAAATACTTAAAGCAAATAAAGCAATTTAATAAGCATTCTATAATGGTTCTTGCTATATATTCACTCTAATCAATAAATCATTGTTTCGAAGAAAATGTACATAAATATATATAATGATAAACTTATGTACATGTATTCAAAATGAAGCTTTGTTTTAAAATATGTATATTAAACTTATTGTTATATTTAAATAACTAATTTAGTTTTTATTCTTACAGTACAACGTATCTCTAAGCAACGACAACCCGTCGTCCAGCTCACCGAATACAGTCACTGTGCTAGATACCACATGCGTCAAAATTGAGAATGGAGCTGCAGTGATTCTGGTAAGTGTCTATATTGAAAATCAAAGTATGAGGTCTAGTTAAAATTGCAAATATTTTATCAAATCAATGCATTAAACGTCTTGAAAAACGACAAATTGTCGTCGCCCTTGTGTATGGATAAGCACTGTCACTTTATCATCACGCGGGTACTCATTTTGTATTTATTCTTCGTTCGGAAACTGTCCTGAATATACCTGTAAACATGTTTTCCAATAACTACCACACAATAAACCGATGTCTTGCACGATTGACGTATACGTTGTTAACACATTTTATACTTTTGTTTGTATTTGAATTAATGGCTAGAATGTCCCCAGTAATATTTGCAATTGGAATGCCGTGTGTCCAAATTATTGAACTACACAAGCAACACAAGCATATTGGTTTCAAAACCAAAGATGAACTGAGGCTGATAGTAATTTATGACATTATTTACACATCCTTTGTTTAGGCCCACTACTGTCTCATTGACAACGTTTGCTATGGTCACTACACTGATTTGGACGAGTGCCATACCTGTGACCCAACGATCAAAATATTTTCGTGAATTCTCAAGGTTTGCTAAATGTTGGCATTTTATTATTCTATTTATTCACCTGAAAAAGGTGTATCTCAACAAAGATATTGAGTCGTACTCAATTTCTTAAATGATATATCAGCAGGAATTTAAAGATTGCTTGTTTGATCTAACTAATTGTTAGTGTATTTGTTTTATATAACAAATTCTGAAAATATCTAAAAACTTTCACCCTGTACAATTTACTACATACTTGTTTTAGTAAATATACGTTTGAACGTGTTGTCCTTAAAGTGTCTGAAAATGCACATTGGCATATGTTTTGAAAACAAAATGCACTTGTTTTTTTTGTATGACGATTACTGCGACATCGGAGGAGTTTGTTATCCTTCTGGAAATGTCTCCACTAGCAGCTGCATATCTGAGTGCAATCCGACCTTGGACAAATATACATGGTCACAGCGAGTATGTTAATTGTACTTCTGGTATTCTTTCTTAATGACATAAATGTTACGCCCATTATTTAATAAATACCTCTCCATAGTTTTAGAGTTTCTAAGTTAACCTCTTTGTAAACATCTTTGTCATCTGCATGTGTCAGACAGTAGGTTAAATGTGTTTTATTGTACTCCTCATCGTGTTTTTTAATAACATAAATTTTGCGCCCACAATTTAATGAACAACTTTCCATTTGTTAGCGATTCTACGTTATTCTCTTTGCCATCTGCATGTGTGCCCTGTATCACTGAATTTGTGATTGGTGTTAAGGTTTGTGCACCTCATCCATATCGTTAATTGTTTTTATCATCTTGTTGTTGTTTTTTTCATTCCAATATTCCTTTTTCTTTCATCAACATTGTAGACAGTTTATAATCTTGATTAGCTATAAATTGTTTAAGTAAGTATCACTATATACAACGTTCCAAAACATGTCAAAGTAAAAGTGTTGACACTTGTAGTTCTTAATGAACTAGAAAACAGTTCTGCTAGAAACCAGTTCTCGTAGACAAAGAGTTTTCGCCCAGACTATTTCATGTTTTCCAGTTGCAAAAAGTGTTTTTGTTTGTTTGTTGAATACTGATATTTACTAGACTTTCGCAATGCTTTACAATGACAGTTTCAAGGCGGTAGTCTGAGTTGTGTTCATATTTATGTTTTATATTGGTTACGACTTTTTGTACTGTACTGTGTTGTGTTGGCAGTTTGTCACTTGTCTTGTATAAAGGACCTTGTGTTGTTGATAGAGACCTCTCCGGATGAAGCAGCTGGAATTTCACATAGATATTATGTTGTATTTACTGTTGTCACGGAAAGTGTCCTATCTCATTAAAATCAAATCCCAACATTGTTGGGATCGGAAGACATTGTATAACGACCTTCCAAACAATCAAATATCAGCCCTGCTGCGCCCAATGAAATTGCCTTTTGCAAAGCAATGTTTGGCCACGGTGTTTGAAAAGCGATGCATTTCCAGTTCATCCTCGGGAATTCATCATTTACAGATAATTTTCACGTGGATAACAATGGATAACAGTGGTACCTTAGGCGAGTAAACATCTTAAGTTTACGTTAATTTCGTACATAGTATTTGTGGTTGATATATGAAGTCATACCACAACATTCTGAAGGTAACAATTTGATTGGCTCCTGAAAAGGTCATCTGAACGTGGCCCCTAATGCGAAGTCATCAGATCCAGTCAGCGGATAATATAGTAGCGACAGACAGGAGATAATTTTAATGAGATTGGGAAGGTGTTTCAATTACAGCTGATTTCCCTCCTGGCATGTTTTCATTCGGTTTCTTGTAGAAAGATTTGTAATATATTTCAGGGATTATTGTAAAGGACAAATCGCCCCCTTAGTGCAAAAAGGTGCCAACTGACATTTTTACCAAAATTGACTTGTTTACATATTTTGATACAATTATATAAGATCTTTATTCTGCCCAAAAATCAAAATTGAATATTGATTTTTTTGTACCAAACTTTAACAAAGCAAAAAGGTACCAAGTGATAAACCATAATTATCTTAGTGGAAAAAGGGTACCATTTAACATACGGCTCCTTTTTGCATCAACTGTTTTTGTTTATTCTTTGTACTGATGATACAGAACTTTGAAGCAAATGGCACCTTTTGCGCTCATTAGCGTAACACTTGAATGAATCATAATATAAGAAAAGTTTTATATGGTATCTTTGAACTCATCATAGGCGGTGAATACACATCCCAGCTGCTTATCGGACTGCTTACCGGACTGATAACAAGGTAACTAACGCTTAGCATTAGAATATTGTTTGTTATCTTGTTCATAATGGGCCAATTAACACCATGTGTTTGTGTATTGATAAAACAGGGAGATATTGAATTCTTTCTAAGGATTTGGATTGTAGCATTCAATAGCAGGATAAACACACGGTGATGGTCAGTTAATATCTTATGAATATTTCAAATTATGGAGAAAAAATAAGCTGTA
Source organism: Congeria kusceri (assembly GCA_027627225.1). Classification (NCBI taxonomy): domain Eukaryota; kingdom Metazoa; phylum Mollusca; class Bivalvia; order Myida; family Dreissenidae; genus Congeria; species Congeria kusceri. Next base: position 25,874,299 of record CM051029.1, read on the forward strand.
AGTATTGTTTTTTTTCTTATTTACAATAATTATTGGCATCATTAAAATGATTATTGTATTCAAGAGAATTGACATGCAACATTTATTCGAATGTGACACTGATTGTGAAATTCAGTAGACATTACTGCAGACAAAATATTCAGTTACACTTATGGTTGTGTGTTTAATTAAATTTGCCTTAAATAAAGGTATAATTTCAATTTTAATACATAATTAGACGATTACTAATTTTAAGTAAAATCAACTATGTACATGAATATAAATTATTCGTAAGATTTTACAGTGTTGCAAATACGTTATATTTTCCCATTTATTCATTTAATTGCAGGAAATAGAATGCTCTGTTGAAAGATTAAACTGGCTGAGGCAATCAATTTAATGCTAACTCTTAACAACGAATCCACCACATAATTAAGTTAGAGCGAAACTACAAAGCATGATGTGATTGATAGTCATACAATGCATAAAGGGATTAATGAAGAACATGGGCGCGTCTCAAAAAAGTATCAACATATCTACGCATGCACTCAACATAAGGTACCATTGGACATGACCGTGTAACACCAAACGAGGACATCACAGCACATGGGACAGGCTTACTTATTACTGAGGCTTTTTCTGCGCAAAGCACTGGAAATGTTTCTAATTCCGCACTCACAGCAGCAGGCGCAACCAGAAAAAGGTGCATGAGTTGCAACATTAGACATTTAAGCAGTGTTAATGAATTAAACACAGGGCAAACGAAGGACCTCTGAATTCTCAACATGCCTATGGCCAGAAACACAGCTGTATTTTGTCATACCAATAAAAAAAAAAAAAAAAATAATTGTTCAAACCTGAAACAATCCATAACTGGGTACCGAATTAATTGGCAGGAAGTAAAGAGGATCCAAGTATAAAAAGAATGTCCGAGATCTGTTTTTGTTAACCAAACATTTGACCCTGAGTAATTCATGGAAATTAACAGTTCAAACCCCTAGAAGATGAAAGCAGCAAAAATGCATCAAATGGCCAAGGAATTACTCTGACTTAAGCATGTGTTACCAATCCAAATTGCCTATCTCGCCTAAAATATTCCTGAAGAGAACAAGAACTACTATGAATCATTGCCTGCCCACACAAAGCAAAATGATAATGTGCCGATGGAATCAGAAGACAAGGTTACTGATCTTAAGTGAACAGACGCACGGTTTCTGAAACAGTTATGAGCTGACAGGAAACCCATGAAATAGTTAAATAAGTAAAACTGAAATGAAACATCATCAGAATGTCAAGTATACAGATTTAAAGAAGTGATTTTCTTGTGCATGGTCCTTGCAAGTCATGCTAGTTGTCTAGGGATGACCTTGTGTTGATTAAAAAATATGTGCATGATCATATGTGTTGTTTCTTGTATAAACAGTAATATGTATACAAAACAATGAGACAAAATTTGCGATGTTATTAAATGTGACAATGTATACTGTGTAGTTTTGAAGATGTATACAGAGTAAAAAATTGCAAATTATCAAATGGCACTTTTTGCTGTAGGTAAGAAATAATTTTATTGTGCAGAAGGGTACCAAATGACAAATGGTACCTTTTGCATTAATCAACGTACAAAAATTGTGAGGGTAATATGTCATATGGTAACTTTTTCCAGTGAAATAGTTATAATTTGTTGAAAAATGGTGAGGGTAATAAGATGCCATATGCCAAATGGTACCTTTTTTCCACTGATCGTTTTATAATCTCTTGAGCGCTAAAAAAGTACCATAAAACAAAATTATTTAAATAATACCTAATTAATGAAGTTATTTAGTACATACTTCATTCAGAAGCTTACTTGCATTCATTCAACCAATATATAACGTTTTACTATTATAGCTTTTGTTTCAGCATAATGAAACAATAAAATGTGATTTTCTCGAAAACATAAAAAAGTCATATGGCACCTTCTTGCACTAAGGGGGCGAAATTATTGAAATTCCATTTGATGCTCTTCATGTTGACATAACTTTGTTAAATTGACTACTACTTAAATCGTCGATAGTTATACAGATTAGATGGTTAAGACAAAGCAATGTTATTTATTACAAATAAATGTTGAAAAAGATGTTTTATTAATAGTTTTATTTTTTCAGGCTGGTTTCTGTTACATAGCTGGTGTTTGCTATGCCGACTCAGCTGTTAACCCGACGGATGCATGTAGGTAATGTAACGTGTCCGTGGATACTGCTTCATTGCAGCGCAACACTAACGATTTAATAAACACAACTTAAGATAATTGAACAAACAACTATTGAGTTGCTTGGTTTCAGGTAAAACCATTTGTTACTGTTGGAAGTGTAACACTAGCAAATACGCAACATGTACTAGTGTTATGAAACACGGACAAGAAGGAACGCTACTGCAGTAAGAGCTGGGGCTTTTACATTTCATGATTTTAGAATACTTGATATAACTGTATACAATATAATGCAAAATAATAAAACAACTACTGTACAATAACTTTTTTTGCGGTTTTTCATTAAATGTATGAACTCGCTTCAGCCTGTCAAGTTCAAGAAGACGAAAAGGATGACCACTCCGTCGTCATTGCAATATAGACTGCGCTCGGAGCCGGAGCTGGTGTAGCACTAGCTATCTCAATCGGGTGCTACATTTACAAGACCATGCACGCCTCTAAAGTCATCGCTGCCAGGTATGCGTTACACGTATTATATCACTGTATTCAACTCTTAAGTCGAATTGCGAATGTTGGAAAAGTTACCGAACCGAAGCGAATGTTCATAGAATCGCAATAATCCTTATTAAAGTGAAAACTCGTACTGTATTTGGATTTTGGTCTATGCTTTAACTTTCACAGTTATCGTAAAATAGTAATATACCTTAACAGAATAATATATGCATCAAGTGTGTTGCTTAACTTGCGTTCTTATTAACAGCCTGTTCGACATTAAATGACATTTGCTGGCAAACTGGTTTATGCAAACACTCATTGAATAAATGAACCTAATTCAATATCATCACAAAATTACAATTGTTCCAACAGGTTCCAATACCACTTGTATTCTAACTTACATGACCACTGGGACGCTGTTCGATGCCCCCAGGAACAAACACTTCAATTTCCGCGTGGAGCCGACGCAGACGAGCCCAGTGGAGAAAATGGCCCTGTCGAACAACGACATCCCGACCACCAGCTTCGACCCCCCAGAATGTCAGGGTCCCGGACAATATTTATAATTAAATTGACGTGCAGTTCGCCTCGCAGTGAATGCATACCCTCGGCGATACCACTGCAACCAGGAAAATATTCGGTTTTGGTGAATTTTCTGTTTATGGTGTGAATTGCATTGAATCGTGTGGATGTATTAATTTTACCATCATTTCTTTTACCACTGCATATGTTTGTTGTGTATTTTCCTATTGCATGTCTTTTTAAAAATGAATTATACAAAATTACCTACCATAATTGCTTATTTTGTCATCTACACAATAGTTGAAACCTTTAAACTAGAAACTTATAAAAAGGTAGATTTAAGAATATTTCAGTCTTTTAAGCTAGGAAAGACAATGTCACGGTTATGTTTTTTTCAATAGTTAGCCTCAAGTTTAGTTTTCTGTTTATTAATACGTTGCAATTGTAGCTTTTATTAACTATAATTTAATACAAACTCATTCGGTTTAGTTTTTCTTTCGTCGAGTAGTTTCGACTAATTATTCATAACAACTTGTTATTTTTACGGAAGAAATATTCTGCTTGTTTTAAAGTAAACACATCCAAACAGCACACATTTTTTTTATTCAAATTGCTTCAAGACAATATCGCGCTTACATTTGCTTTCTCAGACCTGAGGTTATTGCAACATTTTGTGGAATAATGTTTAATTAAACGGTTATTTCATTTGTTTTCAGATACAATGAAAATTAATTTTCAAAACTAATCAGACAAGTTTCGATCATTCCAGCTGAAAAGGATTTATTAAACATTTGAAAAAAATGTGCTAAATATATATTGGTCATTACTTTTTTTTACAAAGTGCGATGACAATATCGATATCCAATGTGAGAGAAAACTTTCTTAAATTCAATTATTAATGAAGGAAATATTTACTTTTAATCATTGTAACGGACTGTGATTTTGAGATGAAAATATTTTGGTATACAAATACTAGAATAAGAATAATGAAACCAAAGAAACATCAAGAGAGAAACACTTTGTTAACATCCCGTGGGTGGTCCTTTTAAGGCAAGTGACACATTTCCAATACAACACAGTACAATATGCATAAGACAACACAAAACATAAAATCATTAAAACTGGGATGCTGCATTGGAACGATCAATGGAAGACATTGGGGGTTTAAAGAACACCATAATTTAATGTATTGCTTTAAAGAAATTAACCCACATAATTTATTTTTCACAGGCTAATCCGGGACGGCACTTTCCCCTTGTATGGTATTTTCTGTTTCAATGAAGTCTCTTCTAAACATAAATCCACTGTAGGCGGAAAGTGCCGTCCTGGATTAGCCTGTGAGGACTGCACAGGCTAATCCAGGACGACACTTTACGCACATGCATTAAGTCCGGTTTTCCCACGACATGCCTCATATATTGGTATTGAGTCCGTTGTATGGAACCAAAGACGCTTGTATGCCGTTTGGCAAACGAACCCCAAGACAAAACTTCTGTCTCCTCTGTATTCGTGTGTATGAATTGTGGATATTTATTAATAAAGACTGACACAACCTTTGTTACTCTTTCATATCACCATTCTATCTTTTATTGTGTATAAGAACGATAATAATGACATATGAATTCAAACAATCAATTTTATATGGATTATTTACATTATTTAAGTCAAAGACAATTACCTTTGAAATGGGACTAAGTCATAAAGCTCAGTATGCGTATTGATTTAAACTTAGAGAGTATTTTTGTAATAAGCAAACCATTTAATGAAAATAATTTAGATTCAACGACTGTTCTTATTGAAAAAAAAATCGGATTCGTTGTGCCAACAAAGTATATAGGGTTGGATGTGGTTAATAAACTATATCTTTAGCAAAGTTTAACATTTAATGTGCTTGAAATGTCTTACAGTACATATTTATTAACATAAAGCGTGTATTTATATACGAGAAAAAAAATGTATTGTATTAAATCGTACATTTTCTTTACTTTATTATTTTCTTTTATTGCTTAATCCATTTTTAATAATTAAGGAAGGTAAAGTAAAAATAAAATGTCAAAACCTGTTGTAAACACATTGTAATAATAACGCTCAGTATGTAATTGCATAACCTGGAACTAATCTGAAACGTGATGAAGTTTTGTTATGATAAGCCCACCAACTGCCCCCCCCCCCCAGCCTTTACGATTATACCATGTACATGTATTGATATTGCATGTAAGGTTGAGTCTAAATTTTAAAAAAATCTGAAAAGTAAATATTTTAAGTTCACGAGGCTTGCTGGTGTTAAATACTAAAAAGTCGAACAAGTGATCACGTCATGTTGTTATAGTCCTGCGCCATTTGTTGGCCCATGCTGTTGTTAAACAATACAAAATCGTAAACGTGATGACGGCTTGTTCTTAATATCCCCGCCCTATGTGTGGCTCCTTATACGGCATTGGTGCTGGCCTTCTTCGTAGTGGAGGACTTCTCGGAACGTCTTTGGTTCAGACACTTGGTAAGCACGCTGAAGGCGTGGTCTTTCTGCTCGGCGGTCATGTCATTTCCGGCGGTCAAGTTGATTAGCAAGTACTCCAGCTGAAAAGCGATTGCTTGGGATTTAAAGTGTACATTGATGGGAAAATGGGAAAATTAAACGTGAACAATTAACATCCGATTACCTAAAAACACGCAAAAAACTACAAACAAAAACAACAATAATACCAAAAAAAACAACAGTATGTACATGTATACAACTTACAATTATGGTATAACGCTCTGTCTTATTTTAGGATTTCCAAATACATGCAATATTAGGTAAATATACGCGTAAACAACATATGGCTATGTTTGTTTTCTGAAATAAGAATTGCAAAGAGTATACATTTTGTGCTGAACAATGTTTGAAGTTTGTTTTATTATATTAAAACAGTAAAATCGTCTTTTGTGAAAATATATTACTATAGCGAAACATTATATCAATATCAGTACAAAAAAGAGCTATTTAACCAAGAATACCAAGAATTGCTTATAAATGTAAGCAAAATCAATAGTTCTGTGCAAAACTATAACTCAGATACAAATAACAAGGGGTAAATGTAGCGTTGCGCTAGACCACCACTCTGAAATTGTTTTGGATATAGAAACAATATAAAATATTAAAATGAACAGTAATACCTTGATGAGCTCGCACCTGGGTATAACCCAGACGTGCTGCGAGAGACCGTCGACCATGTGGTCGATCTCAATGCCTCTGTATCCGTTAACATCCGGGAATACGTTGGGCTTCCCATTGTGGCCCATACCCTGAAATATTGAAAGTTAAAAACATTAATACATGTACGAATTAAACCAATTTACTATTTATTCGCAATGCTTCCATTATGCTTCACTTTGTGATGTGATATGAATTGATATGGTATTGATTGGAACAATAGTATCCGTTAACATCCGGGGAAACCTTGGAAAATCTGTGTGATCCCTGTCTATTTATAATAGGTAATGCTATTGAAGGAATATTATCGGTTCTCTTTGGGGAAACTATTGGAGTTCGCATTGTGTTCCACGCCTGAAATATCCAGGAACGCGTGTTTACATTCAATGAATACAATTAATCTCCTTGTTGATTAAGGAAAGCATTTGGCATTGTGTCCGATGACCTCCAATATCGAGGGAAAATTTTGTTTTCAAAAGAATGGAACAAACAAACAAAACCCTGGTAGCCGTTAACATTCGGGAAACCATTGGACTTCTCATTGTGTCGTATTCCTTGAAAAAGCCCGAACCATTTGCTTATTGATATTCAATAAAGACAATTAATGGCCCAGTAATTTTTCTTAGTCGGAAACACATTGTGTCATATGCTACAAAATATCCAGAAAATAATGCAAATTGATAGAAAAGGAAGGATAACAATATCCTGCTGAACGATGGCAACTGGTTAAACATTGGTATTCTGGTGTTTTAAATGTCATAAAACATTTAGAACACTTACATCAAAAACTTTAAACTATATAATTATTTATTTATTTACTAATATTATAAAACAATCGCTTTACTCATTTTATATGTAGATGATGGCAATAATACGGAATTTGGGGATATTCAAATATTTGGCAAACGCAAGCACACACGTGTCAGAATTAATGTTAATATATGACACAATGTAGGACAGCAGCGTACAATGTAGGACAGTTTTGCATCGTTGCGAAACTACAAGAGGAGATCACTGCGGGCGAGTCAGATACAACAAAACCGGGGAGACAAGTGTGGGAATGTGATTTCTTAAATGTACATTAAAACCTCCATGCATCTCTTTTGCTACGTTCATCTACATTTGACCGTGTAATGTATCTATCTCGCTGATGCTCATTTAACAACACGTCGGTATGTGGCGTTTTGTACGCTTTACTTGCCTCATATGTTAGCCTACCTGACAGAATAACTACTTCGTTTTACACAACTGGATTAATCCAGCATTTACGTCCTCAATGTCATGTGTAATTGTTATCATTTATAAATGCACGATGATTACTTTAGATATGTTCAGTATTATATACACATATTATTGACACATGAATTGTCATTACTAAGAAAACTACTACACATGAAATGATTAACCAAGCGTATGCATGACTTATAATTAAATTGGAAAAATGACTTCATATAGCTCATATGATTCTCAGAAAAATGACTACACATTTTCTTGTAAGTCTGACCTGCCTGGAGGAAATGACAAATATCATTTTGCAACATGACAACTACTGACCAATGGAAAGGCGAGAAAGTAGAAAAGGTGGCAAGGCTTCGTGTTGTTAGTCATCTGAGTAACAAATTTAACCAGAACACAATAGTCACATCAATTTATAATTGTCATATTCAGCAAAAGGAGTCAGAATCAACCAGATAAAACTGCGCTCAGTATCTTCACATTGATTGTTTTCAAGGCTACAACAACAACGACAACAACAACAAAAAGAACTCCAAACGGAAATACCGATGATTTAGGGCAAAACTACAATACATTAAATTTACATACTTTGGCACTGAAATATCAATTAACATTATATTTGGTGTTAATTAATGTTCCATGTCCAAAGTTTCAACACAAAGCTCAAACTTTGGGAATACCGGGGATTCATTGCAAGAAATACCTTATATATATCTGAAAAATATGTTAACACTTAACAATAAAATTACTTTATATTAGATTCCAGTAAAAAATATACCTCGATAAATATGAACCATATTTTGGGTTTAAATCTTTTGATACTGAACCATCGAACCACGTTCTGTTGGATGTCAGTGCAAAATATACCACATAAATATAAAACATGTACAGATATCTATTAAATATGAAATCTGTATCTGGTTACAATCTGTTGAACCATCGAATTGTACATTTTATGTTAACCAAAACGTACATGTCCAACGTTTCAAAACAAATACACAAACATGGCCAAAATATGTCATATTGAGTTATATTGAATGTATGCCTGGTTAACATATATATATAACACCTTTTAATTAAGTTCTATTATATGTTTATAAATACGTACATGTCCGACGTTTGTGATATACTTGATGAGAGTTTTTATATCGGAGTTGTTCGTGTTCCCATCCAGCGTCCATTCCGGGTCTAGTTTGCCAGAGCTTATGGCAACACGGATTTTGTAGGTGTCCTTCCCACCTGAGGCTGAAATTAACGTGTAATTATGTTTTATTTATTTGTAAAACGTTTGGAGTAAAAGCATGCTGAAAATGCTTCCTAACGGAAAATGAATTGTTCGATTCTATGACACCACGGTTATGTGTACATGAATGTCCATCCCCGAAAAGCTTGATTTTTATTTATTGTTCTGTTGTTTTTTTCCGACACATTTCAGACACACACATGTAACTTAAATGGCATAAAATGTAATTATATAAGCATCTACATGTATATAGAGGTCATTAATTATCAGCATACAAGAACAAATAAACTAAAACATACACTTTAAATAAAATATATTGGTTCATAATATAGTCATATCCTAACTGAATGCCATATATTTGACAAATGAATGATCATTATTGTAAACGTCCAAAATATTAAAGTTGTATTTTATAGCTCGTATTCAATTGCCACATCATTATTATTGTGTAGTGTGTAACGATAGCGTTAAAGAGAGGTATCGACGGTAGATCGACAATAAACTATGCAAACATAAAGTTCATTTACAGACAATTAATATTAAAGCTTTGATAAATTGTTAAATGCAATGTATTATGTCTATAAACGGTTGACACATATAAATAATTTAAATATATAAACAGTTGTCACGGAGACAACTTCGCGGGCGCGGGAAAATTAGAAGTAAGTAGTAGTAAAATCGATATTAATGAAATTTACATGAAATACCGTTAGCTAATCGTCGGCTGAGAACAACGTTGTTCTAACGGTACATGTTACTGTTTTGAGAAAATAGAGTTTGAAGTTTTGGGTGCTTATAAAAGTTTTGTTTATAAACCTTTACATAGAACACATAAAACAGTCTTAATATAAGAATAACGCGCTTAATGGAGTAAGCACATTGTAGAACTGCTCATAAATGATTTTGTATTTTTTCAACAATGATATAAGTTAAACCATATGAAAGAGCTTGAAAAGACAAATCCTGTGTTATAAATATCTCCGTTTGACCCCCAAAATCAAGTTAGAACATTGTGGTTCTTAGCCGACGTAATGGCGACAACTAACAATTGAAAGACGAAATGGAGGATCTTACGAACAACAAAGATAAACGAATTTCGAAGTTAAGACTGAAATTATGAAGGCTATGAGAAAATAAAACATATGATATTTACCTCCGTGGGTATGTGCTGTAGGCCCGGCCAGTATTCCAGTGATAGCCAAAATCAAGCAACCGATTATTCGAAGGTCCGCCATTTTGTCTGCCAGGCTATATATGCAGAGCGCACCACCAAGCGAGGCTTCTTATGATGTGTATACAGTAAACGGCCGGCAAAAATAACAACAATTAACAAGGTAATTTAATGAGATGTCCTTAACAGTCGTCTTTGTCAGCGAAGGATGATTAATGCGCGCGTCATTTTGCAGTATGAGTAGGCAAATTACGCCGTTATCACGGCTGCGTTTATTTGTGACGACAGTAAACGTCAAGGAGCTTGACAACTGTGAAAGCTGTGTAGGAAGTTAAACAGAAAACGATAGTCATTGTTAAATGTTACAAATAAAACAAAGATATTGTCAGAAAATCAATGCTTTCTTTTCCCACTGTTTATTATTATTATTACTATTTCATTTAATATAGATACTAACATATCAGGCAAATGCTATTTTTCAGAATACACGCTCATTATTAAATGATCATGTCAAATGTGCAATAGTTTTTAGCCACTTTTATTTGCATTAAATAGATAGCAGCAGTTCTTTTAGTCGCAGTATTTAAATGGTGTACATATTGAACAAATGTGCACGGAGGGTTTACAGGCATGTAAACAACTAGAATGTTGTCCATTTCGGTTGTATCATTATTTTATTATAACGTGGCTAAGTATTTTTATTTTACATTAATCCAACTAATATTCCTACGGCCATCAATAATTTATACACGATCGACTAAAACAAACAATCATACACACAAAACGTAAAAAAGAGCAAATGGGAGGTAAGCTAGATTTGAATATTTTCTCTCCAGAAAGATATCGACCAAAACAAACAATCATACACACAAAATGTAAAAAAGAGCAAATGGGAGATTAGCTAGATTTTAATATTTTCTCTCCATTTTACTAGGACATGTAAGTCAATATAACACGCTTTTAATATATATTTGTTCCTCTGTATGTTGTATACTTAAAAATTTCTATGTAGACATATATAGAACTGTAAACTGTTATGATTTAATATATATGTACAATTGTGTTTGAAAATATATACAAATGTAATGACACAGAAGAGCAAATGTATGTAAATGCATAGGTGAGCACGCCAGTCCAAACGGGGTAATGCCTGATTATTTGCTATCACAAACCCCATACCGTAAAATAGTGATGCAACGGGTATCCGAAATATCCGATCGGATCGAATAAACTTTAAGAATCGCGGCTTGAAATTTCGGATTGAATCCGGACCAAATCCAGTTTAAAATAACAAGCCGTTACAGTACAACTACCCCTACTATTTCTGTAATTCTTGTTCTTAAGTGTAATTCATTTTCCACAAACCTATGCACTTGAATGGATTTATTGTAATATATTATTAAAATATAATGTAAGCACTCAATTTTAAATTGAACATTAAAAATAAGTTGTTGTTTTCTGTTTCTATTTCATGGGGCTATATGACACTGACTAAATATTGCCTGCAAGTTATATTAGACACCTTTGGTATTATTAATACATGATTTCTTTTAAGAAAGGACTCGTATGACCTATATTTAGTTACGTATTATACTTGTATTTAATTACTTGCAAGATCCGATCCAAAGACGAAGATTCGAATGTTCTAATCTTATTTGGATCTGGATCCGAAGATAAAATTTGGATTCGTTGCATCCCTACCGTAAAGTGTGTTCTTGCGCTTATTTTTCATCTTCCGCTGAAATAATATCTGACTCATGTTTAACCACTTACCGTTCAGGTGTACTTGAAGTTTGCCAATATATTTGGTTTTTAACAAAGCTGTATTTTGCTTAACATGATAAATATATCATTTCTGTTTTTAAAATAATGAATTAAACGCTTAAATATTCAACTTGCGGTTTACATTAAACCAAATGACATACATAAGAAGTTTTCTATAAGATGTATAGGCCGTTTCTGCAAATAAGGTGTACATAATTACATGCATATGATAATAACACCGATTTGAGCCGTAATTTGAATAAAGAAAACACTGCCTGGATCATTCTTAGCTCACCTGATCCGAAGATGGCCTGTCCGTAGGCGTGGTGCATCATGCGTCGCCCCTCTTTGATATTTCCATTTAAACAGCATAGATCTGCTAGGCAATTGCTAAATTAAACTTGACAAACACTGTTCATAAATGTTTTCTTGGATTGTACCCTTATAGATTTTCAAACGTAATTACTCACTCGTTGTCATGGGAAATTATACATGTATCAATATATATTGAAACATGAATCGCCAGATGACTTGATTAGTTTTTCAAATGTAACTGTATAACATCTTTCCAAAATGTCCCGAAATACTATACATATGATCTTAAGTTTGTTACACAATTCCCTTGTGTGGCCCTGTACACAATGCCCTTGGGTGGCCCTGTACACAATTCCCTTGGGTGGCCCTGTACACAATTCCCTTGGGTGGCCCTGTACACAATTCCCTTGGGTGGCCCTGTACACAATTCCCTTGGGTGGCCCTGTACACAATTCCTTTGGGTGGCCTTGTACACAATTCCCTTGGGTGGCCCTATACACAATTCCCTTGGGTGACCCTGTACACAATTCCCTTGGGTGGCCATGTACAAAATTCCTATATCGATTCGTCAAAAATCGTGACCACCATGGTTAAGTTTAATATCATTATATGACAATATGCCATCGTCGAAATCTCTTCCCCGGACATGTGTCTCACATACTTCCTTTTAGAGAGAATATCTTTCAATTATCTTTAGGCAACCTTGTTTCACAAACCATGTCCCTCATGGTGTAGGGTAAATTAGCTTTATAAAATTATCTGAAAATAGCCTTTGTGTAGCCATTTTCTTCGCGACAGTTTCATTCATTCAAATCTATTACAATATAGCTTTTCTTTATTATACAGCGGCACTGTGCCATTGATTGTTGAAACTTAATAGAAGAGAGATCCTGGACCCTCATTTTCCTCTTGTAATATCTTTGTTCAGATGAGTCATCATCTTGTGACAATAAATTCAAAGTGTCATGGTTATAGAATACTTATTTATTGACTTGTTTAATGATACTTTATCACATTTTGATACACAACGCAATTAATTGGCAAACAAGCTGTATTAACCACTTTGTATTCAAAAGACAGAACATTAAATACATATATTTTAAGGTTCTTTGTATATATTGCTTTAAAATTGAGTTATAGCTGCTAACAAAAAAAATTCTCAGCATACTTCATCTATGAATAGTTGAGTTGTGACTGCTGAAACTTATTTTGCCGTACTGATATTATCTTCATTTTGCCGCAGCGCTCTCTACATTTTTACAACATTCAGAAGACATCACAATCGCTATAAACACAGTATGTCAAAACTGCAATTAGTACATGTAATTTCGAAGTGCAATATATAATACAAGAAACCTCGAAGGAACGCGGAACATTTTTGCTTAAAAAATTAGTTTGTACAACTTGTTTCTATACATTTAATGTAATAACTTTAAAAGAAATCTACCAATGAACGGAAATAAATAAAAACACTTAAAATATTATAATTATAATTATTCGTTTTAATAGTCGCCTATTGGACAAGCAGAACTAACATCACCTCTTCAATATCACACATCCAACAGTAGTAGTCTATTTTTAGTAGGGCTTTCGCAAACGAGTCGTACAGTGCGCGATAATTTGTTTCGTTACATTGTATTATACTATAAAGTGGTGCTAAATCGATTGCATTTGATGATTTTCGTTACTTTTACATTCTAAATACGTTTTTTTGGCCTAAGTTATACATCTCTTATCATCTGTGCAGTAGCAGCTTTAATAATCAGACATGGGAGCGCACAATGCAAAGTTTACGAAACAAACACACGATACATTATTGAAACTGACGTCACCTTGGAACGGTCAATGCAAATCATTGGGTGTTAAAACCACCGGTTTAAAGGCAAGCAGAACCTCACACTAGGCACATAATTATTCGCAATATATGCACACGTAAACACAAAATAACATCATAATAGGTTATTCACATGGAGGTAACACCAAGACTGTGAGAAATAGGTACATTCATCAACATAACGTAGTAGTATTGATAAAACTACATGTGCAACAGACATGGCGAAAGACCGCAAGCCAGCCAGACATTGCCGGTATAAATGTTAAAAAGCCGGCGGTAAAATTCAAGATGCCGGAATTACTGTCCGGTAATTTTGTTCGTGTCCGTAAATATATATATATAATATATATTTCACACTCTATTTGGACCGGTGAAATTTACAACTTTTCTGTATTTTTTTCCATTTCGTATGACATACAGGTCTGTAAATGTTGACAGTCTTTCGCCATGTCTGGTACCATTGACATTTCTTTTAAATGGAGGGATAAACCCTCACAGTCACCAGTATAAGAGTCAACTCAGCAATGCAATGTTTTTGCACTACATATGTCGCATACGTTACAATCATCATTTTATAACATTTAACATAACACATGTGCATTAATGTGTATTTAGAATTTAAATAATACAGCCACCACGGTCCAGCACTAAAACCGCTATTGAAATTGCAATTTGATGATAATTTGGATTTAGAAATAAAGTAGAATTTGTAATCATTATGTATGGTTTTAGTGTACGCTGTCGACCGAGTCTATTAGTTACGTGTTTTAAGTTGTTTTTTTTTAAATGACGAACAACAAGTTGTTTAAAATTAGTTTCTATGTAGTACCTTTGTAATAAGTCACCTCTGGGTATGCATTGTCTTTTGGGCCATCTATTAAATAGTAAACAAATTGTGTTTGAAGCTTTGACACATTTCCCAGTGTCGTAATGAAGGGCGAAAATCGTGTAACCAACTTTTCTTGTCACTGTGATGTGTCCTTACTTAGGGAAGTGTTCTACAAATGGTATACGTCCGTTTAGGTGTAAGATTTCAAATACGTAATAACTGTCAACAAGCATGTAGACATAACAATTAAGTTTGACCTGTTAAGTACACCAGTGAATTGCTTAACGTGCCATTGAAATGTCATGAATCACAAACAAATATCTCGGACATATGTAAAACAGTTGAGGAATATTCTGTTTTCCATTTCAAATACCAAATTTAATTTTATGATTTTTTTTTTAAATTAGCAAAATAAAACAGTACTACCGATCTTCCAATCACCATCAACATAACCACTTACACCACCAACACAACAAACCCCATCATCACCACAGGCGACTCCGCAGCAACCACCGCAACCGCAACCATCGTCACCACCGTTAGGACCACCACCACAACATCGTTACTTGAAACACGTACGCATTCGATACCACAGCCGCCACCCCACCACTATAGCGCTTCGAACATCATCACCATCATCATCACTATCACAACCACCACTATCAAAACCACATCCACCAAAATCCACCACCATTACCACTACTGTCACTCCAACAATAACGTCATCATCACCAAAAATAACAACAACTACTACTACCAATACTAATAACTACTACTATTACTACTACTACTACTACTACTACCACTACTAGTACTAATACTACTACTACTACTACCACTACTACTACTACTTCTACTACTTCTGTTACCACCACCATCACCACCACCACCGCAACCACCGCATCCGCCGCCGCTGCTGCTGCTGGTGATGAAAATGATGACGATGCTACTACTATTACTACTACTAAAACAACAACAACAACAGCAACAACAACTACTACTACTACTAATAATAATAATAATAATAATATTATTATTATTATTATTATTATTACTACTACTACTACGACTACTAGTACTACTGCTACTACTACTACTACTACTACTACAACAACTACTACAACAACAACTACTACTACTACTAGTTCTACTACTACCACTGCCACCGCCGCCACTACTACTACCACTACTCTTACTACTTCGATTACTATTCAGCTTCAGCAAAAGTGATACGACCGTAATTGACCGGAAAATGGGCTTTATTTAAAGCAATAAGGGAGAATACTAATCAAGTACATGTTCCATAAACAGGAAAACGCTTTCGTCCCTTTTAACATATGGACAAATTCTCTTCAAAGTAACGTATCCCAAGATGTCACATTATTAAATTAATTTTTCCCGTATAATGTGTGCCGTGTGAAACACCACGGTAAAAGAAATAGTATCCTTTTTTATTTATATTTCATTATTAATGCTGAAATTACAATGATCGTGAAGCAAACAACACATTTTTGTCACTTGCATGATAAAGCTCAAACGTTTATTTCTAGCGTTTTCGTCGCATCATAGATCTAAACAAAATAAATTTCTTTTCTATACATAATTTACGTTTCAATAACCTAATATTCATTACCGTATATTTTAACAGGCTTAGGTTTAGTTCTTATATTTTCCGAAGTTCTGACATGTTTCCAATAATGTTTCGAGAATGCCGTCATTAGAAACGCTGCGTTCTCGGCGAATAAAGTTCGTTTTATTTACTCTTCCTATGATTGTTTTTCCAGAATACAAGTATTGTGTTACTTTAGAGCAATGAATAAGGACTAAGTGAACAGCGTTGCCTTACACCCTTTTCCATCTTAAATTTCTAGAAAGATTACTATAGTTTATAATGACAGTTTTAATATCATAGTAAAACACCTGATACCTTCACAACTGAATTAATTGTGGTCCAAAGTTGAGGTGCTGAAGGCAGTTTAACATCCAAATGATTAAAACAGCTGTCGAAGTGTCAAAAGCCTTTTCAAAGTCTGCAAAAATAGAACTCCATGTTTATTATTATTATTTACCAATCCAATAATATCGAAGATCAGCTTTTTGTTCTAATGAACTATTATTGATCTAAACTTGTTTGTGCCAACACTTATTTACACGTTGAGCTATGGAATAAGTCTCATGTTTGTAATTGATATTAAATAAACTAGTTTTTCTTCACAATTTAATTATTTTTTCGCTTAGTGCATGTATTGGTACTTCGAAAATAGACACCCAGAGATGGCTTATAGTATACGCGTTTGTTTATATCATCATTTATAAACGATAACTCTGGCTCTGCCGCTAGTATAATTCTTTTGTTTTTATGACCACGTTATATACAACTAGCTTATGAATGTTGTTTTCTCAAGTTCTATTTGTTACATATTGGTGAAATATGTTCATTTTTGGTAACCTTCTACATAAATAGCATTGCTTTCCTCTTAAAAATATATCCAGTATTTGTTTCCACTTGTCTTTTTCCAGTCGTGTTGTTTATGTTTGTATTGTGTTTTATATATCGACAATGAGCGTTATCACAGTATATAAAGCTTCTCTTCGTATTTAATTTCCTGTAAATAGTGTTTCTTTCGATTACATAAGCACGTTATAATTGAAAGTAAAAGTTGATGTAGTTTGTGGTTTCACCAAGTGGAAATTTGTATGGTACAAAAAAGTAATTTCGAGCGGTATAAAGTATATATATTTATAAACTTAAACAATTATATATGTGGAATGGAAATTGACGAAACCATACTAAAATTAAAGAACTGAAACGAAATGTCCGAGCTGACAATAAGAGGTCTGTGAAGCAACAAGTCCGATAAATTACATATCGGCAATATAAGAATGGTCGCTCACCGTTGTCAACGACGTAGACCAAACCTACTGGTAATTAAGATACCAATTAATATTGTACTTTAGTGCCTCCCGGATACATTTGTGTGTCGAGTTTTCGGGTGATGATGAATGGCCGAATTATGCACCTGTCAAATTGTCAATTCAAGGTACGCTGATCATTTTGCGGATATCGGCCTATCGCGATTTATGTGTCTGCATATATTTTAATACGTATTTAAGTACATAAAACACTGCCTATGATAACTATAGAGTGACTTAGCTGAATTTTATGCATGGTTACATTTTCATATACAATGAGATAAAGTATAATTTATCGGATTTTTGTATGAGTTCTTTCACATATGTCTGTATGTCTAAATCAAACCACAATTACTGATTTTAATGCATGCCTATATAGTAACTTATTTTCATATTTAAATATAGCATGATTTGTATGTTTGTTTTTATTTTCATATATACTTAGATGTATAACTAAAGAATGACACTTCCACTTTAGCGGTCCCCGTAAATATTAATATTCAACGTTAATGTAACTAGTAACTAATAGCCAGGATTTTTTTTAATCGCGATAAATACATTACGAATAGAAAATGGCACCGACTAGAAATAAACAAATAGCAACGTTACGCAAGCGCAAAACGTTGTAACGTTGTATTCGTCTATAATTTCCGGCTAAAGTTTTAAAACCCAGTTGCTGAATGTTAGGGGATACACTTTCAAACATAAAGTCATTTAAAACATACACTTTCAAGTAGTTTTGTATATTATAATATAGAATTAGTTTTGTACATTGACACATGTGTAAGCAAAATAACAATTTAGGACTGTGTATACGTAATCCAAAATGACCTGTATGTATCTAATAAATAGTTTTACCACCGCTGTTTGGTTACTTTAAAGGGACTTGTTCACAGATTTTTGTATTTTTTGAAGTATGCCATTAAATGTCTTAACTTGACAGATTTAAGCATCGGAACTAAAAATCTAAGTATAATAGTTCCTTTTTTACCTCTTTTCTTTAAAAGTGCCTCACAAATATTATATTTTTTGCATCGGTCCCGATATAAACACTGAGAGTTATCTATCAACTATCAACAAAAAGGGATAAAATGTATTTGCAGCACATAAAAGTTGACTTTTAGGACAACAAGCATAGAAATTAAGAATGTTTTTTTAATTATCATGTATGGCTACAAAAATTGATTCCTACTATTGAAACTATGTTTATGTCCGTTTATGCAGATGAAAGCAGTTCGCATATGTATACAAAATGGACAGCGTGGGTGGTATTGTCTGTGTGGTAAACACAGTGGTAATTTGCACAAGTTGCATGCGTTTCATGAATAACTGTACAGAGAAACTTGCCAACAACGACACCTGCGTATAACGACATCCTGTTTTATCCGACATTCTTCTGTGGTCCCGGCAGAATCCCTATATATTCTATATAGTCAAATCCTGTATATAACGGAACCTAAATGACCTGATATCCGACACTGTTTGTCAGTTCCGTTAGCATACAATACACGCATTTCGCACCTGTTTATCTGACGCTCTCTGCAGAGTCTATACTGAGCATTTCGCGAGTAGCTATGTCCTTAAGTGTTTCAACAATCACCACCCAGTCCTTAATTGTGTATTATCGTACTAATGTGTGCTGTTTGATAAACATAAGTGTGCAAGAATAGGATGGAGATTATAACAGTGCCTTGAACGCCAAATCAGACTTGATGCATGACAAAATTTTGATAATGTTTAATTATATCAATTGTTTGCTTTCTTGTACTTTATTACGACTAGTAATGGGAATGATATAGATTCAAAATACACAACGCGGCAAATTCAACACACAAAGCACCTAAATAAATTTAGACTTTTTAACACATCATTAAACACATATGTTTGAAACTGGTATTTTAAGAATATACACGTATATATATCAATGCTTATGTGTATTAAAATTATCAAAATCGTAATAGATTTATTCCAAATAATGTTTATTATCACTCAATAGTTTGTAGGTGAATTTTGAAAAATGCAATTAAATTAACATACATACAGAATTATATTCGTGTTTGTTTATTAAAATGACTTAAATACTACAAGTCAATAAATATCATATATCACGCCCTTATTGTACTTAAACCTGCTTATCCGACAACTCAGTCGGAACAACCGAGTGTCGTTATTGACAGGTTTCTCTGTCCTTCTAACACTAATATCAATTGTCAAAAACTGGAGAAGTCATTTGGAGGGCCGTCTATGAAACATCTTGAACAGTATTTGAGGTTCGAATTATATAATACATTCAACAATTTACAAATACAAGATCACTTAACCAGTTTCTGATCACTAATTATAAATCAAATAATACACTGGATTCAAATATTGAAACTACTTTTAAATGAAATTTAATAGCAAATATCAATAAAAGTTACAATCTTTGATACTGAACAAAAGATTATTCGGTGTGGGAGAACATCAAAGGCGAAAAAGGCTTCTGATATATTGCTAAATCATGAATTTATTGATTTCGAATTCATTCTTGTTTTCTTTCTGGTTTTTTAATTTATTAATTTATTCATAAATATTTATTTATGTTTTTATTTATGTTTTTATGTATATTTTGATTGATTGATTGATTGATTGATTGATTGATTTATGGTTCGTTCGTTCGTTCGTCCGTCCGTCCGTCCGTCCGTCCGTCCGTCCGTCTGTTCTGTCTGTCTGTCTGTCTGTCTGTCTGTCTGTCTGTCTGTCTGTTTACTTATTTTTATTATTTTGAAATTGGAATTGTTAAACGCTATTAATAAACACTATCTTTTATATAAAAAACACTATAATTATTGTTATTATTATTATTATTATGATTATTATTACTATTAATAATAATGATAATAATAATAATATTATTATTATTATTGTTATTATTATTACCATTATTTTTATGATTATGATGATGGTGATGATGATGATGATGATGATGATGATGATGATGATGATGATGATGATGATGATGATGAAAACACAAGAAAAGTTTGGAAACTACTATATAGATAAATGGACTGAACAGTTGCATTGTTTATTTAGTGTGAATAGCACTGGTTATAATAAATTAAGAACATATAGAAGTTTTAGACTTTATTTTGATACAGAAGAATATATTAAGGTTTTGATTCCTTATAAACACAGATCTGCCTTAGCTAAGTTTTGATGTCGAGTTGCACCCATTAGACTTGAAACTGGACGATATGAACGTTTAGAACTGTGTAATAGAATATGCCCAATATGTGGATATGGAGTTGAACTGAGATGCATGTTTTAATTCAATGTCCATATTACGAGGACATTCGAACTGATTTGTTTCTTAGAGCTAATACTGTAAACGAAGGGTTTCATATGTCAAATGTTAAATGATGAAAACAAGCTTAGTTTTATTCTTTCCAATGCAGTATTGTACAAATAGCTGCAAAATCCTGCTTCCTAATTTTATAGAAACGTAAAAAGTTTTTATATTGTACATAATTGACCAATTTTAATAAATATTTATAAAAACAAAAACAAAAAAAACCCAACTCTTAAAACATGTTTTTATAATTTTAAGATATTAAACTAGTGTTCTTTTTATCTTGCAGTATATATATTAAAATGTACAGATGTGACTTGTTATATATTTTAGAATGTACAGATGTGACTTGTTATATATTTTATAATGTACAGATGTGACTTGTTATATAATTTAGAATGGATAGATGTGACGTGTTAATAGTCTCTTATAATTCTTTTTAGAATGACCACATGTTTTACTTAGTTTATATGATGTATATAATATGTAAATGTGGATGAGACTTAAATAAATAAATGATATCCAAAAAAAAATACCGTAATTAATTGTTTTTGTATTTATTATGTCACTTAATAATGTGTCACTATTTGTTGGAATGAGTTAGAAAAAATTATCTGTTTTGTACCAATAAATGCAGTTGTATAGCCCCCAAACAAGGTTACGTAATGAAAATTCAAAGTTCAATTGCCTTTATTTCATTTATCACACAAACTTCTTTTGGCTGTCATAATTAAATATAGCATTCTCATTTTTCATGATTTTGCAGCACTTAATGCAGAATTAAATTTGCTTTAATTCACACATTGACATGGCCATGGCCGATTAGTGATGGACAATACAATATGGCGGACTAACGGTATGTCATACCTAAAAACATAGTTTTCTAAATCGTTTGCGTTCGTTTTGCCTGTCATTGTGACCAAACATTATATTTCATTTTAGAATATCGCGATCGTTTAGTGATTTTAATCTCGTTGAATGTATATCGATTAAATATACTGAATAACCTGTTTGAACATCCATACATATAGTTTGGATATTCGGACGTGTTGTTTACTATTGAATGAAATACACCAGAAATTTAGTAATGCTTATTTATAAATCTTTAAATACACATTTCTATTATTTTAAAACAAATACTATATTTCAATCTTATGTTAATAAAGACCATTATTCTTATTAAAATAATACGAATTGGTCAAACAAACTAAAAATAAATAAATAAAAATAAAATGATTAATTTATTGATATTAATAATTTATTTAAGCTATAATATTTTTTTAGCGTGCAGTTTCAACTCCATGGCATCAGTACAACAGTAAGAAGATAGAAAGAACAGAAAAAAGCCACAACATGTGTGATACTGTTCTCTTCCAACTTCACAAGACAAGAAAGTTCATAAACAGAAATTTCGCTGTTCATCTGTCTGATTACTATTGTATTTAGTGGATTTATCATGAGATTGTAAAATGTCAAATAAAACAAACAACTTTCTACAATAAGAATTTTATATAAGTAAGTTTTAAAATGTGAATATTAATAGTATGTAGCAAACAAAGCAATAATGAGGACATCTAACAATCTTTGCAACATACCCAAAGCATGTGTTGTCCTTTTGAAAGGTGAAAGTAAACTTATTATATGTTTAAAATGATAATTTATTAATTGTTATCTGTAGCTTTAGAGAACATTGAGCGATTAAATTTAAATATGTTCAGTTATGTAGTACTAATTTGTTTGATGGTGTGAATTGCCTGAGCCTATACTGAATTAAATTATTTCAGTGAAGATTTAATGTAGATATTTTAATTTAGGAATGTGCCCATTATTTGTATACAGTTGAAATGGTTGATTTGCAAATATATATAAATAATACTTCAGATGTTTACATTTGTTGTGAAAGTAAACATGTTCAGTTATTTAAATATATTGTATGCAATAAATTGACAATTGTATTTAACTGAAGAACATGTATTGCACTTATGTACATTAGAAGTGTGTCATTATTAACCAGGAATATATATGTAGATGTTTTGGTTTAGAAAAGACATAATAATCTATGTGTGAATTAACTGTGTTATTATTTGTTTGATTTGAAACTATAAATGAAATTAAGGTTTAAACAGTGTAATTAAAATTTGTTAATTATATGTATGCCTAAATAATATCACTTATAAGCTGGCATAAGTCTTATACAACAAATGATTAAGTCAATATTTCCAGTCATATCACTGAAATATAAGTGATATGTACAGTGTTTCAGCTATAAGTTTCAAGGCATGTTCATTAATTGTATAAATTAATTGCAATTTCCGTTCGCCGTAAGACATGCTTACTTTTCCACCTTCTTAATCATAATACCTACGGTGTATATGATTTGTTAATTAACACTGGTAATAATGAAACATTTAAAAAAAAAAACACATGTGCAGAAGAACTTATACTTTTTTAAATATATAACAGTCAATTTCAAGATCCTTTGAATTGCTAGTATAGTTGGCCAGCCATGCACATAAAATGAATCCAACTATTTCTAAATGAATTAACTAGATATACATTGTTAATGTATCTCCAAATGTAATAATTCTAAAATGGTGATGCAATACCCATTTACTTTTGCTGTAATACTTTTTACTTTAACACAAACTTAATATAAAGTAACGTGATTAGTCTTTTGAGCATTCTTAGAAATCAAATTAACTACCAAGACGCATTAACTGCTTGCACGCAATTAGTTCCTGAACACTTATCCGAATATCCGAAATAGACATCAAGTTAATTTGGGAGAGCTTTTTAACAAAACTACAATTTATACTGCATGGAAAGCATGCATATAAACAGATATGACAAAGGTTGAATGAAAGGCGGAACGATATTACAACGACAGGTAAAGAAGTATTTAATTTTCAAGCTCGTTTAAACTTGTCTATAGAAAATAACGTACCTCTGCCCTCTTGATTCAATCGGTTTTACCATAGGAGATTTGGGTGATGCCAGACCTTTATTACGAAGTAAGTAAATATCGGGTACCAGAATAACACTTGGCGCGAAATAAAATCGTGGATAAGCACATGATACAAACTTGGACACAACGTAAAATCTTTGCGTTGTTATGTTTACTTATTTATTATTTATTTATGTATCTATTGTTTTTCATTTTATCTCTTAATATATATACCTGGACCAATAATGCATGTCTGTGTCATTGTTATATAAAAAAAAAAACAATCATAAAATTAAAATTGTGTGCAAAATAAATCTTCAATTTCCTCATAATTGTCTCCCCTGAAAACTTCCAGAACTGTAAGTTTTTAACTCGTGGTGGCAGTGGTATTACTGAAGAGTGCCCAATGGGGAAGTTACCACTGCGAGTTGTTTTTGAAACCACGTAAATTGCATGGGACTACTTTCCGAGCCAACTGGAATGTTGCCGGTGTGCAAGAGATTGGAAGATTGGATTTGCGCAGTGCTCGGAACCAGTAAAATCTCTGTGTTGAGGTGTGATTTGAGCTTTACTTGGAACCAGTAAAATCTCTGTGTGGTTAGATTTGAGCTATGAACCTCCGCGCAGAGATTCAACTGTGTCCGAGCGTAGCTCAATTTTAAATCTCTGCCGGCATTAAATTCCACGTGACCATTAGCAAACACTCGACGCGAAATAAAATCGTGGACAAGCACATGATAAAAACGTGGAAAACGTAAACTCCTTGCGTTGTTATCTTTACTTTTTTTCTTTTCTTTTTTTAAATTTTAACTCGTATATATATAAATTTTGTAAACAATAAATCTTGAATGTCCTCGTAAACGTCGCACCTGAACATTTCCAAATATGTGAGTTTTTAACTCGTGGTGGCAGTGGTAACTGGGAAGAGTACCAATGGGGAAGTAACCACTGCGATGAGTTTGTTGAGCTATAATCGGAACCAGTCAGATCTCTGTACTGGGGTGTGATTTAAGCTATAATCGGAACTAGTGAAATATCTTTGTTGAGGTTGGATTGAATAGTAATCAAACAGTGTGATTATATGATGAATAATGCACAGTTTTATCCAAATATTAAATCGATCCACTTTTCATAATAGAGTTGATGATGGAGCGGCTGTTTTTCGACCTTCACATATGTGCTTTTCCGGAACACCTTGAGCCAGACAACGCTACACCATAACTCATACAAACGTCTCAATGAAATCATTGAGATGGGATTCATTTGAATAATTTAATAAGTTAAATAGGATAAAAATGATGACATAATGAAATGCTGTAATGATTAAATATCACTCTCAATAACGAATTAAAATATATATAACATATATTTAACACATGCATTGGTAAATATGTGACTAACATAATTATAAAAGAGTTTAGATAAAACATACCATAACATTTGACTGATTTATTGTTTGACATTCTTCATTCTGTATTGAAACATTGCTGTTAAATTTAAAATGGTTAACTACTGAAAATAAAGGCAATATTCAAAAATACAAATGAAAACTACTTCTTTTCAGAGGTGACACAAAACGAAAATGAGATGGCTGTGCCTTCGTTCATATTGGTTATTACAGATTTGTAATTAATTATGAAACAATACATAACTAAACAAAATTAATCACAATTTAATTTTGTTTCAAGGTATGTCAATATTGTATGTATGTTGAATGTTCGATTTTTGTTTTGATTGCTTTTAAGACAACACAAATAAACACGGTTATATAAATACGGTGATTTGAAATCTTAGTACTCTTTTCGTAGATTCATTTGTTGGAATTGTTTCAAATTGGTGCCCTATTTACAGTGTTTTATTACCATATTTTACATACATTTAGATACTAGAAATGTTACATCACGGACCATATCCACGAAACCCCTAAGGGAAGTCTTAACCTAAGTTCTGCTTAATCGAACCATTTACATACCATTTTCACGTGAAGTTCTAAACATTGTATTTTATATTTGAAATATGGTAAAATATTAAACATATGTTGATTTTGTTTACCAAACTATTACCATGTACTGCAAAATAAAGCCACATAAATAACACATGTGAACATTTTTAAGAAGACTTTACAAGTGTTTACACCGGATTTTTATGGATATGGACCAAGACGAACACTGCGAGGCATTCATACATTCTTTTCTGACATTAGCTATGAGATCTTTTACACAGGCAAAATATACAACTTATCAAAGAAAACGATTGCCCTAAAGTCCATTTCCAGTTCTTAACATAGGTGCATAAATACAAGTACTACTATTAATTAATTACGATACAACGAACAATAACATCGCACAGTTTTCCCACATCAAAGCTGCTGCGATGATTTATTTTCAAGATGACGAGGTATGAGGGTTCGATGCCGATTATTGTTTGAGCGATAATTCAGGCGCGCTCAACTACCGGATGTTGGCAGTGGGTCCGACTCCCAGGAATCCAGCGAAGACGGTGTAAGGTCCGGTGTCGGCGAGCCGGGGATCAGTGACGATGGCGCCACTGTCGTCGACGTTTCGCGCGCGCGTCCGGCCGCTCTTCTGCGACCACGTGCCGTCGTTATCGAGACGCAGGAAGTGGTAGTCTTCGTCCGGCCAGATCACAAGGGCGATCAGACACTCTCTTCCGGAGTCCGGCTGGCTAAGTGGCGTCAGTCCGTCGCGCACGGTGGCGGAGTAGACGTCCTGGGCGGTTGTGCGCGTGTAGCGTCTGCCTGAGGCGCGACCTGTGCAAAGAAAACGTAAGGAAAAATAAGGTATTATATATATTCTGGAAAAATTATGAATTATAAACTTGCAATGATGAATAAATGATGATGAATCAATTGATGATACGCTTTCGGATTAATTACCACGCCTACTTGGATCAAACTCCTACCAGTAAAGTATATGAATGTCCGTGAAACAATGAAGTCCTAACTTTCTGAATTTTGGGTTAGCGTTTCCTGTTTTCTTTCTCGTTTCATTGATTATTATTTTTGCAAATCCGCTTTTGTTGTTTATGTGATATACTTATCAATACTTCTGTAATTTGTAAAATAAATGTCACTACAAACACACTGCAGCGTTCATTTTTGATCGCAAACGTTTCACATTAAGTGACCTATTGTTTAATTGGTACTTGCCAATTTGAAACAACGGACGTCAGAATAAACTTAAAATAAAAAACAAATATAACGACAATAATCATCACATCGATCAAAATCAAACAGTCTTTCTGTTAAATTTCATCAAATAATTTTATGACATGGGAATGGCAAACGATTGATATTTGAGGATATGCCATTTTTTGGAACGCTACATGGTCATAGCAGTCAGATACGTATTTATACAGTATAAAGTACAATTTCTGAAAGATGGGGGGAATAGTTGGGCAAAAGTGTTGGTCTGCATATTGTTTGCACAGTTATAGCACTTTTGTCGATGCTGGACGGGTGGTTACATGAAACCTTAGTAATAATTTTTCATTAAAACTTCAGTTTCCGAGTTTAAAATATCTTACGTCGTTGAGCAAATGTAATAGTCTGCATATTGGTCGCATATAGTTTTAGAAGTTACTTCTCTGCTGCACAAGCGGTTATACATTACCTTGGCAGTTTCGAAATTTGCAAACATTCAAGTACTCAGCTGGCTAAGCAAAAGTATTGGCCTGTATATTGATGACATAGTTATCGCAGTTGTTTCTCCGATGGACACTTAGGTACACATAACCTTGGCAGTTCCGAAATTTGCACAAATGTAAGTCCTCACCTGGCTGAGCAAACGTGTTGGTCTGCATATTGGTGGCGTAGTTATAACAGTTGTTTCTCCGCTGCACGGGCGCGTAGTTCCAGTTCTCGGGGGCAAACCTCGTGGCGCACATCAGGGCCTGGCGCTTCTTGCGCACGAGGAAATGCTGTCTAACGCTGATGCTTATCGTGTCTTCCTCGTTGTTATGGGTGACGTACACTTTGGATACTGTCTTGGGTTGTCTGCCCTGCGGGAGCTGGATGATCAAAGAAATAATATACATGTTATTATTTTGTGACGGACAAATTAGATACAGTCTTGGGTTGTGTGCCTTTCAATAGCCAGATGAATACAATATTTGGTGACGTACGCTTTAGGACGTGTATAGGTTGTCTGCCGTTAGGGAGCTAGACGTTGACACAAAAATGATATATGTATAGGTATCAATAATACAGGGAAAACTGCTAGTAATTTTAAGAGAGTCAACGGTCATTTTATTCCTAATTTAAAAAGGGGGTCCAATATCAATTTATAATATATGATGTTGTTTTCTATTCAAAGGCTACTGAAAAATCAAATCAACTTTTGCCAGCTTCAGCTAAATAGATTTGTTTTCAAAGAAACAAATGACTATTAGAAATAGAAATATCATTAAATACTTGATGTGCATTCATATTTTAAAACGAGGTAATATACAGCAAACTATTCAGTGTTTCGTTGTAATGATCATACATAAGCAAACGATACGAATTGGACTACAGTAAACTAAAGGACGCTCTAAGAAACACCATCATCTACATCTTAGGCACATTGTAAACGTCGGTGTACGTTTTGCTCAACAACATCAAAACTCAAGTCGACTATAATGGATCGTCATTTTTTTTCATATAAACAATGCTATTACATGCATGTTTTATGTGTACACGTATAATTGTTGAACAGACAACGGTAATTTGATGCAGCGTTTATACATGTACATCTTCGCAACAAAAACTTTGATTTGAAGTTTATTGTCTTGCAGCTTGTGAAACCATGTCAACAGTATTTACATCCGTTGTCCGAACCCGCAATATTTATGTTAAAACGGTCTCAAACGTTAAGCAATACTTTGATTTGAAGTCAGTTGTTTGCAGCTTGTGAAAGCATGTTAATAGTATTTAAATCAGCTGTCAGCAACCGAAATATTGAGTGTAAAACGGTTCCTCTGTCGTGTTACGTGGTCATGCAAATAAAACTTGATGCTAATTCACGATGAAAAGAAGTATGCTTATAAAAGTACAAGCTATGGGCAATTTTTATATTTCCTGTATCGACATTCTCATAAATATGTCATATCATCGCTTCCCATACCTTCGCTACAATGTTCTGAATGGCGAATGATAAACCGCAAATTATCGTATATATTAATAATGAATTTTGCTAATTCACCTTTGTTATTATATCATATGCAATTAAATACCATGTTTTATTGTTAATTCAGTCAAAGGATGACTTGCGAATTGTTCTAGATATAAATTGCGTCTTATTTCAAGGATGACTCTTTATATATGCCAATGCATGCCCAGTCGCCCGGTTTCACAAAAAGCCAAAATAAATAACTAGATCAAGCGTGGATATGGACCATTCAAATTTAAAAGTAATGTAGACATAGTATCAAATGTAAGTTCTAAAGGTTAGTTCGTCGAGGTACTATGTATGCAACAAACTTCTTTTTTCTAAATGTTTTCAGTTTGAAAACTGCAGTTTGTATATATATTGTAATGTATGTTTAAAGCGTATCTACATATATAGTTGATGTTTTAATCATTTAATCTTGCTTTTTTAACATCATATCCGCAAAGAACATATTAGTGGACGTAACCAAATATCAGATATGCATCTTCAAAAAATGTGTTATGTTAAGACCACGTGGCCATTTACTTTCCACTACTCCTTACAAATATATATTAAGTATTTTTTGACAGACACTTGAGTGCGAACATGTTATAACCGAATTTTAACATAAATATGTTAATTTATAGGATAACTAGCAAGAATTCGGGGAATGGGTAATTTATAGACATTCTTTATATGTAATTATTCAAGTTTTGATTGAAGACTGTTAATTTATAGGATAACTAGCAAGATTTCAGGGCATGGGCAATTTATAGACATTCTTTATATGTAATTATTCAAGTTTTGATTGAAGACTGACCTATTTAAAACAGTTACACGTGTTTTTGTTTAGTCGTTGTATGCAATTATTCAAAGTTGTGACTAAAAACTGCCATATTTAGAATAGCAGCACGTGTTTACTATGAATGATGTGTTCACAATTTACACACACTACATGTTTATTATATTGCCTTTATTATATTCATAGCTGAGTATCACTCTTGTCGTGTTTCCTTTTGAAGTGTTGCAATAAAATAAGTCATAATCGCGGCAACTGTGAATCCACCAAATTAGAAATGCGAATTCAAAATATCACTCGTTTTGAATATATGAATGCTTTATTTAATGGTATTATGTGTAGTATATGTAAACGGTAGATTCGCGAACATAATTTTGTTCTTGTATTATATACCAAACGATTATGATATTGTAAACTGATTTCTTCACTTTTATAAACTTTAGTTTTCACAATCGAAATTGTGAAATAAAGAATTGTGTCTTCGTGAGATGTCCCTTCCCCAGTATAAAAAAATATATATTTAATCATGTCATACATAACAGATCACTAAACTAGTCAACCATAACAGTTCAATAGGAAAGGTTGGATTTCGTTCCTTTTATTCTTTGGACCAAACTATTAACGTTCCTGTTTGAATTAAGGAAGGCTACACGTTTATATACGTTTCTATGAACACTATCTTTTGACACTACCGTATAACGTATTTCCTTTGATATAATAATGCTACATGTGACTCATCTAGGAAGGCCACCGGTTTAAGGCGTCAAGAACATACAAAATGTAAAAGTATGACATGCTGATAAAGACAGGACGCAAAAAGACACGTGTTTTTATTTTCTTACATGGCATCCGATACGCAATTTTAATATAAGGAAACACTATAACGTCCGTGTCATGGTTAGCAGGACACTTTAAAGGATAACAAAACACGAGTTTCGTGTGTGATATACACAAGCTGTTAACGATTCCGTGTCATAATGTGCATTGATTCAAGTATTTTCAAGTTGTTGTCAATCTCAGGTTTTAATTAGGCGTCAAAGATGTGTTAGTATACTTAGTTCATATAAAGTGTACTATACTTTAAGTAAAGAGTAAGTGGCATTTAGGTACAGTAATTTAAAGATTGCACGTGTTTTTAAAACACTTTGCCTTACGAAAGATAGTAAACTACTGATTTATTGAAAACTGATGTCGATTATTTTCTTACGACTTATTAATGTCAAATAATTGAAATCCTCAGTTACAAAACAACGCGCATGTGCCGACTAAAATAACACTCATATGACGAAGTGTTTCGAAATTCACCAAAAGTTCCCGAGCACTAGACAAATCCTCATTTAATGTCAGTTACGAAAAGACCAAGATGTTCCGACTAAACTACACATCTTTCTACGAAGTTTTTACGGAATTTACCGAGCGTTCCCGAGCACACGAAAAAATCATATTTAAATGCAACGCAAAGGTCCACTGCGTCCTCGTCCAATATAACTCACCTGTCCCAAAATAGCTGCGTTCACGTGGTTCACGAGCTGAGGACTAAGGGCAAGAGACGAAGGGCACGACTGCATGAGAATGGTCTCTATACGCCGACTGGTGAAACGACCGACCGTCTTCCAGGCCGTTTGTCCCTGAGCGTTTGTGGCTTGAACGGTGAACCCGCGGTATCCCATGTGTCTCTCGTCGATGCTGGAGTTGCAGAACGCAAAATGACGTCATAGTATATGGCATTATTGTAAACATTTGTGTGTATGGAGGAATAATATATTTCTTATGACCATTATCAAATGTAAGCCTATGTATAATATTGTCATTGAACATGAATTAGCTAAAGGACACTGTTAAGACAATGGTTGGGAAATAGTTAAAACTGTAACAAAAAAAACAAGGTAAGATTTTATCACGTGCCATATATATCAATAATACCAAAACAAATAACTTAGAGGTCGGGCGTGTAAATGGTTTTAAATAGTACATAGTGAACTGGGCTTACTCTGTAGGCGGCTCGCTGTTGACTGCCCAAGAAATTTGCTGGTACGTGGGATTTAACTCATCAACGTCCCATTCCGGATTGTCTCGTCCCGAATACACGTTAAGCATAACCCGGTACTTCACACCTATGAATAGAAAACGGAAATACCTGAATTATCAATTGGCTCGAATCGGTTATTTCTGTAGCTTGATACTTTTGAATTATAAATGAATAGGTTATTACTATTAGTAGTTCACAACTATAAACAGACAACGGAAATGTCCGAACGATGAATTGGATAGAATCGGTCATTTCCGTAGCTTGATACTTCTGAATAATACATGTAAATAAATTATTTTCATTATCATAATGTTGTCTGGTCAACTAGCCCTTCGTTCACAAAATAACTTGAAATTAGAGGGTCATCGAATGCGAAATGCAAGTATGGACACCGCATTTCGTATATGTAAATAATTATGAGGAAGTAGTTACGGTCGAAAGCACAAGGTCAACTGTCCATTTGACGGTCTATATAACGGTCATTGGCTTTTACTGAGATGACATGTATATGTGACCAACTTGTCAGCTTTAGTAACGTGGGTGTAATAGCGCGAGTTATTCGAACATTGCCAACTGGACCGATTAAAAGTGCGAACACAAGTGACAAATATAGCGAAGATGACTTTATTAATAATTATCGAAACTTGAATATAAAATATAGTTTTGTTTTGTTTATTACCATTTACAAGTGTGATACCTTGTGTTGCTTCTTTCAACAAAAGAAAGTGGACAAAGTGCACGCTCGTTTTTTAAATCACTAACAAATGTGTATTGCTTGATAGGTCTTGACGGATACAATAAGTTTATGTTGTCATAAGTAGAGCACAATAAATAAAGATGTGCAACACTTGTATAAGGCGTAATTATAATTGACCAATCGAATCTTTCCATTATGTTTTCCTATGCGTTAGTTCGACTTTTTGGTGTCAAAGAATATACAAAATGAAGAAACTTTTCCCACAAAAATGGCTATTGATTGGGTCTGAATGTGGACACAAGTGTCACAATTCAATAGGCATTATAAGAAACAATAGGTGTCAGCAAACATGTTTTCGTTTTGATATTTCTTCTCACATGTCTGATAATACCTTATTCTGTAACGTTTGCCTGCATCTCTCAGTATCAATTATTATCAGCACTTACCAAAATAAATTATCAACTTTCACTTTGCCCGGGCCTGTATCACCAACCAATTCTTTGACTTCTGATTAAGAATAAAGAATATTCTTGAAATTGTTATATTTATTAAGTGCTGTAAATTTGGTCATTGCTTGGTGTCCATCCAATCTAATTACAGTCTTTTAAACTTAAAATGATTTGTTAATGACTTACGCAGCATTAATACCCATCATATTTGCAAACGCGTAAGTACATCTTTTGTGTCTTAGTCTGTTCTTCATACTTAAGTCTAAGAATGCGTTGGTGACTAAGGGCCCTTATTTACGAGAATTATGATTTTTATGAGTTTTACATTTTCGACAATTCAAGATTGTCAATTTGGTGGCCACTATATAGTTGTTTACATGGATACTCATTTCAAGCCGTATATTATGTAACAGTACTGATCGTATTAGAACAAAAAATCAAAACAATGGTTGGATATAGACAGATTTTAAAAAGTATCTTGCATATGCAGTGTAATTATCCTAAAGTGAGTGCTAAATTTGCACGAAATATTTCACAAAGTTCATTGATTCCGTATAATGGCTGCTGGTTTTATACAAACATTTTATGACATGCGAATACTGTGCAATTATTATATAATGAATGAGCACACTATATACATATATTTCACGAACATTATCCCAATCTTTCAATTTCTATATACCTTCTACTCTGTAAATAACTATAAATAAATTGTAAAAAAAAAACATAACAAGATAACAAGACACGTATGTGTATCATAGGTCCTACAGCAATTTATGTATCAAGTGTAAGCATCGGTAGGTGTGAGTTATAATTGTTATATAAAACGTGAACTATGTATTTTCTCTTAATGCCATATTGTAAATATATTTCATTTTAATCAAATAGAAAAACAAATTTGATATTAGATAATTATCTATAAAATAATGACAAACAAACAAATGAGATGCATATTATTATTTAAATGACATTGCAATTAAATATGGTTTTGTTTTCATTAGTGTCGTGAGTATAGTACCAGTAAAGCATCAAAATACAAAAGTGCAATTTGTGTTGAATTTTTTCGTTAAAATAAAATTACAAACATTGCAACAACAATTTCGAACAAAATATTAAAAATTGTGTATACTCACCAACATTTGCGAAGGATGCTTGTACTGAATTTAGATACAAATTAAATCCAAGCACTAACAGCAAACAACTGTTTTCGACGGACCGTCCCATGATAACGGTGAAGATGCAGTCTCAGTGACTGTTCGGGAACGAGTGACTCTAGCACGCTTCTTACGGCAGATACGTCGACGTCGAAACGTTCTTTAACTTTGACAGTCTGACAGACTGACAATATGTGATTAATCGCAGTCTAGGTAGCCGAAATAATTAGCAACACACGAATTACATGCAAGTTCGTGTCTCGGTTCAAAGGCAAACCGGACGATAAGTTGTAAAGAACATAAAACGCCTCGAGAAACAAATGATCGTAAGCGATGTGTATTGAACCTAGAGAGTCTAAACGATATTCAACAGATCAATTCGACGACGTTCTTTTGTCAATTTGAAATACTTTGTCCTGCTCTATGAAGTGTTCTTTCTTAATTATATAGAATTTTTGTCTCTTAATTACAAGTTATTCTTTACCGTTAAGTATATTTTGTTTATTACGTTTATTGTTGTTTTTTTCTGAAAATAACATGACACGTATTGTCACTAGTTGGTAACGTCTTGTTCGATTACGTTTACACATACTGTGGCAACGCTGCCAGCTACGCGCTTTTAAAGAAACCGGCGCCATCCTCTTGCCAGTTTGTTTTTGTTTTAGTAATCAAGTAATGATATTTAAAACCCTATTTAGACTAGGAATGTCTTTTATCAATTGTAATTATCGTGCAATTTTGATACCACATTCTTAATTGACAGTTCTATTGTCATTCCTTTAAATATAAAATATTTAAATGGCGCTTATTATGCCATTACATTGTGGTCTTGTTGTATTTCTTTTAATTATAAGACACGTTTTTTTCATAATTTATGTGGACAGGTGTAGAAGTTAATTGGCCGTAATGCATTTGTTAATGCATTTTTTAGAGATATGTATTTAACGTCACATTTCAAACCATGAAATGAATGTCAATGATTACAATTAACACGAAATACCATGTCAGAAGGCTTGATTAAGAAATTGAATGATACTTCAACGACTTCGAATTTTATGTAGTTAGGTTTGATAATGTGTTAATTAGCATATAAACACGCGTCTATCTAAATTATATTGTTTGATTCATAGAAATACGTCACAAGCAATATTTATAATCATGGCAATATAAGTATTGCTTGGTGTTGGAATCAGAAAGCGTTTTAATAAACATGAAAGCATTAGTATGCTGTATGACGTAATACGAACACATTGATATTGGTCATGATGTATAAAACTGAGTCAACAAACATTCCGAGAAACATTAAAGCAAATAGATACAACTGTCAAAATATCTGAATACTGATCGACTTAAAAAGGTCACTTTCGTGTTAATCATAATTAAATTATAGTTTGTCAATACTTTGCTCATTTCTAGCATTAATTATATGCATATTGTAGAATATATGTATCTATAATTTCCCATTTAACCAAGAAATCATGTCCTATCATGTCATTACAAAATGTCGAATTCCTAATACTCATGAAGTATGTTATATTGCATATAGGATGCTCCTTGCTATCATAAATGAAATGTACGTTATATAAAATATACAACCTAACTAATGATTCACGCGTATCTGGTCACGTATTTATATCAGAAAATATGAACAAATGATGAACGTTGTTATATAAAGACAAACAAATGTTGTTATATGGTTGATTGTAATTTTTTTTTAAGTTTTGTTTTTCAAATCAAGTTATAACCCATTGGATCATATTGTTGTTTTTGTGTCAGAAATGAATTTTGATATTTCATGAATTTCATATCGTCCTGTTGTCTGTTTTGACAATACTTATTTGTTTTATTGTTTCCTGATAAAATAACAGTCATCATTAATACCAAATGTACAGCTTAACAGGAGCAGGGAAAAGCCGGACAATTTTGTCTGGCATTGCCGAATAATTTGGTATTTCATTTTGTATCTGATTAAGATTTCTAAGAACGGTGTCTTCATTTATCATTAAGTATACGCAAACATATAACGGTATTCAATATGTCTCGGTTGACCTCTCAAGACTATTCAAAATATTTCAGTTGGTACATACTTTAGATAAAGGAAAGGGCATACATTTGTTGAAACACACAGCTTTGTTATTGCAGTTATTTCATCAATTTATTCCAAGTTTCAAGGTAGTTTAGAAATTATAAGACTTTGGTACGAAAACTTTAACACAAAATATATGAGTAAAGTGGACAGACCTCTGTCAAAATACAAAACAGAGTTATGGGGATTGTTGCAGATGATGCTGGAGTTAATTACATAGATGTATTCCAAGTTTCAAGTGAAAACCTTATGTAGTTTAAAAATTATAAAACTTTTGAATAAAAACTTTATACTGAAAAATGTGTAAAGGGGTCATAGCCCTGTCAAAATACAAAACAGGTTATGCGGATTGTGGCACCTGATGCTGTAGTTAATGATAAAGGTACATTCTAAGTTCAAGTAAATAACCTATCACGTTTTGAAGTTATGAAACTTTTGAATAAAAACTTAAATCTAAAAATATATGTAAAACAAGATTTTGATAAACACACATGCCCCCGGTTGGTGCTGGAAAGCCCATTTCTTAGTTCAAATTAGGTCAAGGTCTAAGTGAGGTTGGGTGATATGAGTGGATTGAGGATTGTCATAAGCAAAAACTGTGTAAGTATCCAAGTGTGGTAGCAAGCAGTGTTGGTGCTAGACGAAACGGTAAAATCTAGTTAACCCAGAAACAGACCATTTGAATTATTCTAAGTGCACATTAGGTCAAGGTCAAGGTAAAAGTGAAGTTGGGTGATATGGTTGTATAGGGAATGGTCATAAGCAACAACTGTGTAAGTATCCAAATGTTGTGGTAAGCGGTATTGGTGCTAGACGAAGCGGTAAAATCTACTTAACCTTGTTACGGACTGACGGACGGAAGGACGGACGGACAGGACAATCACTATATGCCTCCCGCATCAAGATGCCGGGGACATAAAAGGGCATGACTCTGCCAAAATGCAAACCTAAGATATGGGGAATGTGGCACTTAATGTTGAAGTTGATGACAAAGGTACAATGCACGTTTAAAGTGAATAATTTTTGTAGTTTCGAAGTTACAAGGTCAGACGCGGACGCCTACGCTGGGTCGAGTAGAAAAGCTCACCTATCATTCGAAACCGAGCTAAAAATGAGTTAGGTATTGCAACCTGCCATGACGTTCTAGATCTAACCTGGATAAACTGTGTTAATTTAAACATTTTAATAGCTGTGTAGCCGAATTATTTGTGTACTAGAATTTCGGTACATGTGATGCAATGTTTATGGTGATTCCCATGCACACGTACGATCAAACAATTCATTTCTGAACGGGGACTTGGTAAAATAAATGTATTATGCGCTGATTCGATACTCGGAAACATTTGTAGTCAAATCAAATCTAGTTGTTTCATTATTTCATGTAAAATTTATGGAAATAATGTCCGCTCACGTGCTATGTACATACGTCTAGTTATTTGATTGGAAATGATCATGCATTTGATTAACCTACGGTCTTATCAATAGTTAATATAAATGTTCGATTCGCAGGTGTTAGGTATGCGATATCATACATTAAAATGATAATGAACGTCAAATTGGCATTAATATATGTGTAAACGTAATATATATAACAATGGAAAGCGTTATATACAGTAAAAGACATTATTAACATTTAAATGACCGAATACATAATATGGTTAAACAGTGATTGGAATTTCACTTATTCAGACAGTAAAATACATGCACATATTTGATTTTAAATAATGCTGACTTTTGACAAATGCTCGGTTGTCAACCCATGGGCCTAATATATTTTATGCGTTAGAAAGTTGAAATTGGTCAAAGTATGGCTCGACGTAAGCGTTAAGAGTTTTAAAATATTAAATACCGTTTGGTGTGTTGTTACATGTGTAATCAACAAAGCTGTCCAATGCATGAGTGTTCAAATACTATTATAACACGATACTCGCTAAGATTTCTAAATGCAAAGAACAAAGTTATCGTTGTAAACTACCCACTAAACAACGCAAAAAGTAGTCCAGATTCTGTGCGGAGCGTAGTAAAATGTAGTTCTTATTACAATTGCAAAAATATTTGTAAAATCATGTTAAAATCGAAACAATTTCCGCATTATCGTTGTTTATCGGCCAATAAACAACTCTTGGCCATTAAGCCACTTGGACTAACGCACTCGTGGTTTAATTCCTACGCATCAGAACTTCAAGTCGTTGTTTATTGACCGATAAACAACGACAAATCGAACAATATTTTTTAACAAAAAGGAATTTGATGTTTTGTAAACCCGTGATGAAAATTTCAATGATTACTACAAATGCTGCCAGTACCAGTATAACGTACCAATAACATGTAACAACAATAGAGGCATACGTTACTTTGCACATATACATACAAATAATCATGTATATGTTTAGCACGTCATACTTACGCATTACTCGTACAGCTTATAAGTGTACAAAGAGTGGTAGTCCTCAGTACTTAAATAGGCCTTACTTATTATCAGGAGCTACGATGTATATTATGTGGATATTCTCTGTACAATTACACAAGTTACATTGATATATTATGTGGATATTCTCTGTACAATTACACAATTTACATTGATATATTATGTGGATATTCTCTGTACAATTACACACACAAAATTTACATTGATATATTATGTGGATATTCTCTGTACAATTACACAATTTACATTGATATATTATGTGGATATTCTCTGTACAATTACACAATTTACATAGATATATTATGTGGATATTCTCTGTACAATTACACAATTTACATTGATATATTATGTGGATATTCTCTGTACAATGACACAATTTACATTGATATATTATGTGGATATTCTCTGTACAATGCCACAATTTACATTGATATATTATGTGGATATTCTCTGTACAATGACACAGTTTACATTGATATATTATGTGGATATTCTCTGTACAATGACACAATTTACATTGATTATGTGGATATTCTCTGTACAATTACACAATTTACATTGGTATATTATGTGAATATTCTCTGTACAATTACACAATTTACATTGTATATATTATGTGGATATTCTCTGTACAATTACACAATTTACATTGATATATTATGTGGATATTCTCAGTACCATTACACAATTTACATTGATATATTATGTGGATATTCTCTGTACAATGACACAATTTACATTGATATATTATGTGGATATTCTCTGTACAATGACACAATTTACATTGATATATTATGTGGATATTCTCTGTACAATGACACAATTTACAATGATATATTATGTGGATATTCTCTGTACAATGACACAATTTACATTGATATATTATGTGGATATTCTCTGTACAATTACACAATTTACATTGATATATTATGTGGATATTCTCTGTACAATGACACAATTTACATTGATATATTATGTGGATATTCTCTGTACAATTACACAATTTACATTGATATATTATGTGGATATTCTCTGTACAATTACACAATTTACATTGATATATTATGTGGATATTCTCTGTACAATGACACAATTTACATTGATATATTATGTGGATATTCTCTGTACAATTACACAATTTACATTGATGTATTAAGTGGATATTCTCTGTACAATTACACAATTTACATTGATATATTATGTGGATATTCTCTGTACAATGACACAATTTACATTGATATATTATGTGGATATTCTCTGTACAATTACACAATTTACATTGATATTTCCTTATAAATTGATAAAGTAAACAATCATATGTCAGAGTTAAAGTGAAAAACTGTATTTGAATAATTATATTTGATATTTGGATGTTTTGTATGGTGCATGCATTATTTATACATAATAATAAATATTGTATTACATTTAAAGCGGTATACCGAACGGTCGTACTCGACAGTATACGCTAAACTCTGAGTAGCTATTATTTTGACATAAA
The DNA here is from genome assembly GCA_027627225.1 of Congeria kusceri. Taxonomy (NCBI): domain Eukaryota; kingdom Metazoa; phylum Mollusca; class Bivalvia; order Myida; family Dreissenidae; genus Congeria; species Congeria kusceri. The sequence continues at coordinate 25,914,540 of CM051029.1, forward strand.
CGTGTAGGTTCATGTGCATTTACGTATATTATCATGGTTGTCTTCTTTGTTTCTTTAGTGTTTTCGCGATGTTGTATTTGATCTATGTAAGTTTATAAGCGTATAACATAACGTATTATCGGTGTTCTGATTTAGTGTACATGTACATTTAAATACATAATACTCGTACTCGTGTCTGATCGCCGTTTTATCAGCATACATATTATTTTTCACCTATCTACGTTAAAATTTATTGTACAATTAAATTTAAAGACAGTTTAGCGTTTGCTTCATCTGCAGTTGGCACACTCTTATTAACAACTAAACACTTATATTTTTAAACAAGCGACCTATTGCTATACACAACTTTAAACATACAAAACAAAAAGTGCAGAATACATTTGATTGCCGCTAATTTCTATTGGCTCCATTATCGAGAAAGCACTCAAACCGAGCACCCAAATGACAAGCGTCATCGTACAACGACGTTTTAACGTTTCATCCAGCAAATGACCAGTGTCAATAAAACAAAATTTTTTGACAGCGGCCAAAACGTCTTTACACGACCAGGTGAAGTCATTTGTCAGCCTTATTGACACTAATATAGGTTACCTGGTGGTAATTTCTAACGTAACGGTTACGTAATGTGTATCGTGTATCAAGGTCTAATAAGTCACCAGAATTGTCAATTGTCCTCATTATAAACCGATATCGATTAACCACATACATATCTTAATGTTCGTTCTTTTTTTTGAAACGCATTACCAGTACTGAAATTCAACTGTAAAGTTTAACCTATGTATAATAGTTTGCAATGTTGTTTTGTTTTGCTAAGAAAACACGGATATCTAAATTTTTATTGATTAATACAAAAATAGACAAAGGGTACACAATAATATTTAGTATTAACATTAATATATCAAAACACTTTATTTAACTATTAACTAGTAGGACTAATTGTAACAAAAAAATGTATACAATTCTTATCAAATGCGTCTTTTTTATTATATTTTGTTTAAAAATATTTGTTCTGTCATCAAATATTATAATAGTCAATTTATACAATGTTTTTTATTATCAGTTTACCATTATTTCTAATTTTTTAAACATTTCTTTACTTAAACAATTATGTCCAGAATATTTTGATAAAAATATTTAAAATCAATAATAAAAACACATACATGCAATGTTTCAAAACTATGTTAAATGTTAAATATACTTAATATAAAGAAAATTGTATTTCATCACATTTGCTAAAATGACACATAAATCAAACAGCATCATACATGTAAGTATATTACAATATTACAAAATGACACTTAAAATCATATAGAAACATACATGTTAGTGTATTACAATTTTAAAAACATAAAGAAAAAAAAGAAATAAGTTTTATGAAAGAAACAAAGAAATCAGTACCATGTTTAGTAACTGGAATCAACATAAAATAATACTAATAAAATGATTGCGTCAAAGGAAATAAACTCAAGTCATACGATTGATATATCGGGTCAAAGTGTTAATTTTAAAAACAAAACATAAATAAATTAAAACATATTAAACTTGTACATTGTACGTAAGACAGAAAACTGTTTCTGCTTTTTTTCGTAGAAGAAAACTCGTTGAGCTTGCTAAATTGTAGACATATTTGGGAAGTGTTTTCGTTTAGCAATACACGATACTTTCAACACTGTGCTTTAGGACTCTCTTAATAAAAACATAGTCGTACATATTTCCTAGAGAAAAACTTGTGATTAAAACACTTGCAAACTGTTTAATTTGAACTGCTCTTGGTCTATGTTTGGGAACTGTTCCCGCGCTTTAAATGTATGGGACCATTTAACACTGGCTTGTAGGATCGACGTCGTACAAGTTCTCGGGGGCCGGAACGCGTTGTGTGTCCACATCTGGCACCTGAGGATTAAGGTCTTGAAGGGTCAGGTTTTGGACCGGGTTGGAAGGAGCAGGCTCAACTCGGAACCGAAACACATGATTCTTCGGGCCTTCAAACAGCGATCCGGTAGCTCTGAAACGTCAATGTGAAAACACAGGTCAATAACTAAATAAGAGCCTTATGCGCATACAACTTTAATGTTTAGTTTAACATATATCACCTTGTTAGTGCCTATGATGATAGTATGTGAAAAGACAGCTCAAGAACTAAATAAGAGACTAATGCGTATAGAACTTTTAACAAAGAATATGACATAAAATAACGACTAAATATGCTTTTACCCGCATATTGTCATACAGTGGTACGCGTCTTTAGTTCCTTAACTGACATACATTATCAATAATCTGTTTTAACAAAGAGTCCAATCTATACATACGTGTAGTTGCATTAGTAAAATCAATCGAACTGACAAAGAAATCTATCCATCCATGTGCACAAGTACATTACATGTACGTTTCTAAAGGTATACCAGACATGCACCTGGGTCCATGTTCAAGGAACATCTTAAGTGTTTATTAACATATTTCCACTGAAGTTAACAATTTCAAAATGGTATATTAAAAAAAAACTATTTATACATTAGTGAATCTTTTTATGTTTATATGAACAAACAATAAAACTGTAGGCGATAATTAATAAACACTTAGCACAATGCACTGTACAAATGAAATAAAAAGTTAAATCAAATGTTTATTTTAAAGTTAAGAATACGATATAACTTAAGATGGTTCTGGAATACCACCACAGGTAACTGTATAACAGAACTTTGGTGAGAAGTAAATGTTGAAATATCAACAAAATCAACAAAATATTCACTACATTTGAACTCACCTTTCATTCCAAATTTATAACACTTTAAAACATTGCATTTGTTTATGATTGTTGATTTGTAATGAATAACGGTAATATTTATATGAATCCATTACAAAATTGACGGAACAGCAACCGAATCCGTGGTTACAACAGTACCCGCCAACTGTCCTAACAACTTTGACGCCTACTGTCCAACCTCTGTACGCAGCAGGCACAAGCGACAGGTCGTCGACAATCCGGTCATATTTATTCACCTTAATTATGTTAATCCAGTTTTAGAGCGACGTACTAGCAACCGAATCCGTGGTAAACCAGTGCCGGTCCACTGTTCCAACAACTTGACGCCTACTGCCTTTCAACAGTACAGGGCCCGTATTTATAAAGATACTTAACATTAGTTAAAATAAGTCAAAATTAGAATCTGTGTTTCAAACACTATGCTTGGAATATTAGCATGACAAATGCTAAATATTTACACACTTGGAATTATCATGATTGCAAGTTCTTCGTCTAAATCTTCAAACAAGACATTTCTTTGACGGGAAACTCAAATTCACAATTTCAGAATTTTAATATTTTTATTATTTTTCAACTAAGATTCTGTATAGATACCAGCCCTGAGAAGGAAAAAGCGACTTAAACCGCACCTAGCCCGCAAAGCTTTCTTGGCCTGCAGGTGTTTGTAGAGGAAAAATCCCGCCCCTATTCCTGCTGCTATGGCAACGGCTGCCCCAATGGCGGCTCCGATTGCAACGCTGACAGTGTTGTCCTCCTTGTCTTCTTGCTCTTGACATTCTGCAAGTAAACTGAGCCCCTATATAAAATGCTCAGATTATTTAGCGTTTGAGTTGTGATAGTTTATAAAACACATACTGAAGCAGCGGTAGAGCTGTGTGTGTGTGTGTGTGTGTGTGTGTGTATGTGTGTGTGTGTGTGTGTGCGTGCGTGCGTGCGTGCGTGCGTGCGTGCGTGCGTGCGTGCGTGCGTGTGTGTGTGTGTGTGTGCGTGCGTGTGTGAGTATCTTTATTTAACCATAGAAGATTTGACAGCTTCGGCTAATTTTCGCGTAAAAATAATTAATCATCTTATAAATGATATGTTAATAATAAGCAAATGGTAAATGTAAAGAAAGTTTATACATTATGCTTTAAAGATATTTCCGAAAAAGACAAGCATAGTTCGGAGTAATTATGCATAGTTCATAATAAGTATGAGACTTGTTAACTTTTTTGTCAAACTGCGCGTGTACTTATTACATGAATATATATACATTATATTGGCAATTGCTGAAACATGTATGCAAAACAAGGCAAACATTTGAGTGGAACCATAACGTACGACACATATTTAATACTGTTGTTAAACGTCGATAAAATATAGATGCATATCTATCATACCAGATATGTTGGTGTTCCGCTGCCATTCAGTGGTGTCTATGGCAACATCACAGAAACGGCAGTCGTCAGTGGGGTTCACAGCTTGATCTGCATAGCACTCTCCGCCAATGAAACAGTGGCCGTTCTGCAAACACATAGACGAATTACATAGTTTTAGTTAAAGTAATGACAACTTTTACACAAAGGACGTGGGGCAGAACGCTGATTTCGCGTAACGCTCGACGTACAAATAATACATCATTATGCCGATATCACAGTGCTGGTTAGGCAACTACAGCAGTTAAACACTTTAGCAAAATAAAACAGAAAACATATACTTTATATAAACATGTATTTTAAATGTTCATTAACATTGTGTTTTACGTGTTATTGTGTACCGACCAAACACGTTTTCTGAATAGTGTTTTAAATGATTAGCATCCATTTTATTTCGTTAGCATTAAATCAGGGGTAAATGTGGATACCGCCAAGGTCCATTCGCTGTTGGTTCTATTCACATGACAGTGCTGGCAGTGTAGGCTGGACGATGTACCGTTCATATAGCACGTATTGTCTATCAAGCAATAACCGTCCTGAAACACAAAAATGTCAAAATTGTCACTCGTATGGGGATTTATTAAACTACTTAAATGCCAGATACGTGCACAGTCCAATTAATGGTAAATTACAACCAACAGACGACTGTGATCCATGTGATTTTGTTTCGATCTAAAACCACGTATGTACAAACATATATACAAATTCAGCTGCAGATCAGCTGGAGAGAAACACTTACTAATACATATGTAACAATACTTTATTTAAGGCAAGTGTCTGAATGACAATAACATACCGCACATACCGAACAACAAGAAATAAACACGAATCACAAAATATGTATAATACTGGGATAACTGCCTTGGACGGATCATTTCACTCGTATATGCATTTGATTGTTTTCAAATATTTGGCTAGTGTATGTATGTCCAAAGAGGTTGTATGGTCTTCAATGGCCACTATTTTTAAGGAAAGATATGTTAGAAAAGTAAAACGTAATACATCATACCCTTTGCGACCATGAGAACTGGTCCTGACCGACGTCACAGTACAAACAATCTTCCGGCGACGTCTTGTTTTCACCGTCTAGATAGCACTGGCCGTCCACGCTACAGGCGTCCGTCTGAAACGAAAAACGTTTATAACGTAAATAACAACATATATAGCTCAGACACAATGACCTGCAACGTTTCGAAGCGTCAAACACTATATTACATAATCACGCGCTTAAATCGTTTCCTTTATTTATACACGCTTTCGATGCCATAACTTACTGCATTATCAGGGGCATGCTCATACATGTTTAATTCCAGTACGGAAACTAATCTCCAATTCCTCGTAACGGACTTATAATATATTATTATACCTCACCCTTCTGTTCTCCTTCTTTGTTCATATAAAAACGGAGCAGTCAATAATTGGAAATATCATAGTGCAATATCGTCCGCTATGACGCCTTGGGCAAACAGTATTTCCTCGGGTTGGCAAAATACCTTATCGCCCTTACATAATGCAGCATTTATATAATCAGACATATTAATATCTATATATGGGAATATGACACGATGATCGTGGTCGTATCATACTGGCATGGCTCGTGTACATACACCATATATATGCATGAACGACACAAGAGTTGTAAAGCTTGGAGATAAACAAATAGCAACGATGAATATGAGTATACGAGGTTAATGCATTAACTCACTGGACATACTGGTCATACAATATTTTAAAAACGAACATAAAGCTTAAAATAAAGTTAACGTATTTACTGCAAACTGCTTGAAAAAGAAAATCCTATTAAATATGGAGCAATTAATAAAATCATTCCTAGAATTCGTGCAATTTCCCTAAACTGAGACAAAAAAGTCGTCCAACTATCTGATTGCACACATATATAGAAGGTATATTTATTTTCTCTGTTAAGTTTATAACGCTATGGTGTTCATAGTATTTCGATTAAATAGCGTTTGTTCCGTCGGTGTAAGACCACGAAACAACATGATTGTAAAGTAAACAAAAATGAATAATACAATAAGCAGAACGCCCATGCTAATAAATATTCTTACCCTCTGAGACCATGTATGTTTATCTTCCGTCGGGTTACACTCCACTTTGCAGTTTGTGGTTGAAATGTTGCCTGCCGGGTAACATGTTCCACCTATGTCGCAGTAACCGCTCTAAGGAGTAAATAAGAGATACTATAGCTGTTATTTAAAAGGGAACATGAGCATGTCTACTTTATGACTGTTTTATTTGATTATAAAGAAAGACAGACAAACAGACAGTCCTATATTCGAAGAATGCAAAACTAAGAAATATGTTAAATAGCTTTAATTTCACGCCAAATCAGAGGCATTTTATATACTGCATATATTTTAATCACGTTTGGATGATTCGGAGAACAAGGGAGACAAAATAATAAGCAATCATAAGAATTACTTTAGATAAACATATAAATATAATACATTTTATATACAAATATTAATCGAACGTTACAGCGTTTATTAAAGATACTAGGTAGAAGGGGAAGACACTAAACGACTCACTGTTACTCGATTTATAATGTCACTTAAGCAAACCCAAGACAGACAGTACAGCACAATGTGTACGATGGTTAATGTATGTATATGGGACATTTAATTTGGCGGCATTTAGTCAAGTAAAAATGAAGGCACATTGAATTTGCATCGATCAACTGTAGTTGACTTATAAAACATACTAACACCAGCTGCATCAGCAGAACAGTAGTTCTTATTAACAGCCAAGGCATGGCAAGTGATCTATTTCCAGTACAATACAGTTACAAAAAAAACAAGGATATCAGTGAACTGATGGATGCTCCCCAATGCGCTTTGCTAAGTAATGGGAAAGCAATCAGAAGAGAAGAGTCCAGACAAGAATTGTGCTCTATATATTAATTTCAGCGATCATCAAACTCCCATAACTGTAGGCCAAGTCAGCACAATAATAAAAGTAAGTTTGGATGCAAGGTAAAGGTCATGGCTAGGAATTGCACTAAAGTACAACTTAAGTTAAGAAATAGCCTTTTTAGTTATTCATCAGGATATTTAAGAATACTGACACTGAACAGAAGTTTATTTATATAAGTGAAAAATAAACAGTAACCTTGACCCCCACCTATCCCATATGCAATCGCAAGTGAGGTTTCAACATAAAATATATACATTTGAAGTAACATTACAAAACCCTCATTCATACTTTAGCTGTTGAGCGCAAATTGTTTGTTTTATTTTTGGTAATGGTGGCCTTGACCCACCCACCCATAATGCAATTCCAAACGAGGTCTCAATATAAGGTATCTACATATGAAGTTTCATTAAAATATCGATATTCGTTCTTAAGTTATTGGGTGGAAACCCATTATATATTTAGTAACAATGACCATGACCCCACCCACCCCATATGCAAGGTCTAGGTAATAATGTATCTACATATGAAGTTTTATTAAAATATCTGAATTTATCTTCTAGGTATTGAGCGGACTTTGCTATTCTATTTTTAGTAACGGTGACCTTGATCTTGAACCCACCCACCCCATATGAATTCCTAAGTGTGGCCTTGAAATAAGATATCTATGTATGAAGTTTCAGAATTAAAAATATCTCAATGTGTTCTCTAGTTCTTGAATATAAACCGTTTTTCCAATTTTACTGACGGTGACCTTGACCTTGACCCCACCCACCCCAATCTAAAGCGAGGTCTCAATATAAGGTGTCTACATTATGAAGTTTCATTAAAATATCCCAATGCGTTCTTAAGTTATTGAGCAGAAACCGTTTTTCTATTTTTAGTAATGGTGACCTTAGCCTTGACCCCACCCCATTAGCAATCCCAAGCGAGGTCTAAATAGGAGATGTCTACATATGAAGTTTCATAAAAATATCTCAATGCGTTCAAGTTATTGAGCGGAAACATTTTTTTTCTAAAAATGACCTTGACCCCACCCACCCCATCAGCAATCCCAACGAGCTCTTAATATCTTAATATAAGGTATCTACATATTAAGTTTCATTAAAATATCTCAATGCGTTCTTGAGTTATTGAGCATAAACCGTTTTTCTATTTTTAGTAACAGACACCTTGACCCCACCCACCCCATATGCAAAACCAAGGGAGGCCTCCATATGAGATATCTATGTATGAATTATCATTAACATATGTCGATGCATTCTCAAGTTATGGAGCCGAAACCATTTTTCTATCTTTAGAAATGGTGACCTTGAACCCACCTACCCCATATGCAATCACAAGCGAGGTCTCAAAATGAGGTATCTATGTATGAAATTGCATTAAAATATCTCAATGCGTTCTCAAGTTATTAAGTGAAAACCGTTTTTCTTTTAGTAACGGTGACCTTGACCCCATCGAATCCATATTCGATCCCAAGCGAGGTCTCGCTATAAGGTAGCTATGTATGAAGTTTCATTACAACAGCTCAATCCTAACTTGAGTTAGAGAGCGGAAAAGAGAAGTTTTGCACTAAATACTTATTTCAGAAATCTTTAACGTCCCATAACTCTTAGAAAAATCATTAAAGTGAAAAATTCTGGTTCTGTGCACACCTCCTCTGGGTAATGAAGCTTCCTGTAAAGTTTTATTGAATTCCGGCCAGTAGTTGTGTAGAAATAGACATAACAAGAATTTTGCACTAAATGCTTTTTTTGAATATTCGAAGTCCCATAACTCTGACAAAATATTGATGCGGAACGCCCTGTTTCAGTGCACACCTCCTCTGGGTAATAAAGCTTCTTATCAAGTTTTATTGATTTCTGACCAGTAGTTGTGTAGAAATAGACCGGACAAGTAATTGTGCACTAAATTATTTCAAAAATCTTCGAAGTCCCAAAACTCTGATAAAAATCATTAAAGCAGAACCTCTTGGTTCAGTGCATACCTCCTCTTGGTAATAAAGCTTCCCATGAAGTTTCATTGAATTCTGGTCAGTTGTTGCTGAGAAATACTCTGGACAAGAAAACGGGACGGACGGACGGAAGGACTGACGGACGGACAAAGCGGCGACTATATGCTCCCCAGAAAATATTTCGGGGAGCATAAAAAAAAGAAACAGTCAAAACACAAAAATGTGGTACCGCATTGGAAGGGTCAATGTACAGTATTATTGGCATAAAGCGGTAAACTAGCTCACCGACACCCAGGAAAATGTAAATATAAATTAAAAGTCAAGCATGTTTCATACCTTGAGTGTCCAAGAGAACTTTTGCACGGCTGGGTCACACGTATGGCATTCATCCACATCTGAGTAGTTACCATAGCAAACGTTGTCAATGAGACAGTATTGTGGCTAAAATAGGAATTAAAATTATTACAAAATAAAATTGTTCATTTTAGTATAAAATAGTAAATGACACATACATGTAACATTTAATATAGGCTTGATAGTGTTTAATGTTATTTTACATTAATAGTTTGGAAATGTATAATTACACGCCAATTTTACCTTATTTTTAGCTGTAAAACATTGGCTTTCCCATAGAATATTATGTTTGAAATGTACCATATCCAGAACTACAGATTGCTTCAGCAAAAATATAAATTAAACTTCTGTATTTACGGTCAGCTCTGCCTTTCCATCGGCTATTTGAACACAAGTTGTATCGAGCACGGTGACAGTGTTTGGAGTGCTAAAGGAAGTATTGTCGTTGCTGAGTGAAATATTGTACTAAAATGAAATAAATAAATAAATAAACAGCACAGTGGAGCTAATGTAATCATCAACTAAACATATACCAACAAACGAACTACAAATCCCAGGATTCTTCCGACGCTTATAATTCTGTTTATTTTTCTAATGTCAAATATTACCAACACATACATATTTAAACTGCATAGTATACTGAGCATACTAACTGTGTCTATCTTAAGCAACAGCTTCTTGTGGACTCTTACGCCGCTACACATAATAATCTAATGTTTATTAATAATGTTAACTGAACATTATTCTTGTCTTATTTGACTCGGTAAAAACAACATAAAATATATAATCAACAAGTTCATATCCATCTAGCATCAAAAATCAAGTTGAGTCCTATGTATTACCGACTCCGCGATGACCGGATTGTCATCGACCTGTCTCTTCTTCCTGCTCTGTACTGAGGTCGGACAGTAGGCGTCAAAGTTGTTAGGACAGTTGGCGGGTACTGTTGTAACCACGGATTCGGTCGCTGTTCCATCACTATGGTACTAAAGTAAAATAATATAGGTTTATAAACACGCTTGAACAACAATCCAAATACGTGACAGCTTTGGTATATGTTTTCAATCAGTATCGAATTTAAGCCCAATTGTGTTATTGTAATGGGTACTTAATTTAAAGTAAATAGTTTCAAACTTACGAATTTGCTGTTATTATAGGAAGACAACAATTAAATATCGAATATTAAATTACATTCTTAATGCCACAACGAAATGTAAAACGTCTATAAACATTATACTTACAATGGCATCATATAGAAATAACATGTCTTAATGTTAAAAGTCTCACAAGACGCTTTAGTAATGTGTTTCTGTTTTCAGTGGATAAATGAGATAATATCGACACTATTTATTAAGATCTATAAGAACGTCAGTATAATCATCATCATCATCGTCGTCATCATCATCATCATCATCATCATCAGAATCAGAATCATCATAATCAGAAGCAGCAGCAGCAGCAGCAGCCGCTGATTCAGCGGCAACGACAACATCAATAATTACCTTTAATTAACTGAATCCTTATTAACACTGAATCATCAATTATCATAACAGATATTACTAATACCCTCGGGTATTAACCGACATCACACAAAAAATACCAAGATCAATAACAACACAAACCAAAAGGAACAACCAAATCAACCGTATTTACCTGTGTGAACAGTATTGAGCAAATGGTCGTGTTACCGCAGCCATGTTTTGTAGTAAACCGGATGTAGTGACACTTCTTGTCACGTGGGTTGCAGCTGCCGTTCCCGGTGACTTCGATAATGTCAGGGGCGTTACGCAGATCCAGCTTGCAGTTGGACTCAGGGTCAAAGTGTTCGTTGCATATGCATGTTCCTATAGATAGGTAAACAAATATAGCTTCAAGACGTTAAACTTTGAATGCTTGTTGTTTGAGGTGCATTGGAGCTTATTTGCGCCTCGAATTTTACTGGCCATTATAGTGAGACTAAGATTGTTATATTTTCCAAAAAAGGATTTTCGTTTTTTAACATTTAACACATTTAACAAATAAAATACATTGTATTTCACTATATTGCTTACGCTTTTCGTTTTGATACTGTTCGTAACTGAGTTTTATTAACCGCTATCTATAATTTACTTATTAATTTGCACAATCAAATATATTGGACATCATCCATATCGCCTTAAGGGTTTATTTTGTTTATAATCTGAAACGCGTGCAAGAGGACAGCCGGGAATATTGTACATATTAAACAGGTATCTATTAACCAGTGTTTATGTTTACAGTTATTACTAACGGCTTACACATCGCTATATTTGCATGCTTAAATACTTGTATTCAGACAAGTGAATGTTGTACAATAAATACCGTTTAAGCAAGTGCCGTTGTTGTTGCAAGCGTCTGGACACGATTCGGAAAGCATCTGAGCTTTCTCGGGGTTCCTTTCCTAAAGAAAATATGACACACAGCTCATATAAAAGTCTGAATATATGTCTGTAAATTGTTGTTTACTAATTAAAATGTAAAATAAACTTGAAAAAAAAACAACATCATCGCTTTTGGTTTACACTGAGGTGTTCTGCCTCTTTCAGTAGGCCCAGCGAAAACCACTTTTGATCTTGGTGAATCCTTTATCTTTAGCAAGCCCTCTGGGCCAGTATGCACCTGAATCCTTTATCTTTAACAAGCCCTCTGGGCCAGTATGCACCTGAATCCTTTATCTTTAACAAGCCCTCTGGGCCAGTATGGACCTGAACCCTTTCTTAGGCCTAAGACGTAAGTCTGTTATTTTTTCTAAGAATGCTGTTAATTTGAACTGTACTTGATATTCACCAACTCTAATCGCAACATTATTCACTATGAACAATTGTAAACAACATAATCGACACTGATATCCAGCACATCTGTAAACGCGCATGTATGTTTTTTGAGACTAATTCTGTTTTTCATTATTAAGTCTAAGAATGAGATGGTGAATACGGGCCCTAGACGACTTGTCAGCAGCTGAAAGACCTCTCAGTTCTCTGGGTATTTGACACAAGCAAGCTCTTATAAAAACACAAAAGCCATATCCAGTATCATGAACCATTGTTACGTAAAGGTCTACGTCCTTGTCCACGATTATTCAAAAAAATAAAGTTCTTGTATAATTCAATCTTAAAATGCTTTCTCAGTTTCGATTGCACAACGGTTATCTGAAACACTGCGTAAATGTTTTCGATACCGAAATACAATCATTAAGAGCTCGATACTTTGATCATATTACTATAGTTACATGAGATCATACATCCTTGTCCGTCCACGACAATTCAACGATAGCGAGGACTTATACAAATCATTAAAGTCTTGATACTTTTTATAACACATTAGTTACTTTCAATGCTAGGTCTTCCGCCAGGATTATTATATATTTATCATTGTTCACAGCACTGTAATTTCCTTAAGTCTGCATCCTTGTCCACTATATTTTCAAAATATCAAGATCTAATATAATTGAACATTAACCGGTTCTTATATACAAGACTCAAAAGCTCAATCTCTGTTCGTAGCACCATATTTAACTGGAATTCTACGTCAATGCCTCCGATTGCAGATGTCGCCTCCCAAAGACAATGTCAAGCTCTAATGAAATCTTTTAAAGTTCGGTCAGTTGTCATAAACCATAACTACCTGGAAGTCTACATCCTTGTCCACGATCATCATTGTTGAGGACTTCACATTCCGGCACGTACTCTGTTCCGGTCCAGTGGAGTCCAAATCAAACTAGAACATACAATGATTCCATTGTTATATAATTAGATGCACTGTACATCAGCTCTTCGTTTCTTTGCACTGGTGTTGTCAGACAGTGGATGACTTACATACTTTAACAAGAATTATTTAACTTAATGTTAGCATTTAATTATGCATAAGTACTTTTTTCCGATCAGAAATATATAAAAACGTAATACACATGGTAAATATATTGAAACTCCTGCATAAACAAGCACTTCACAATGTTTAAACAAATAAGTGACATTTATTAAAAGATGAATTGCCATTCAAAAACATAACAATTACGAAATGAATACACAATAATTAGCAGAGATAGTTCAAAATAGTATTATTGTGTATATGAGCTCAAAATAATAAAAATAAATATAACTTAAATTTAGTGCAATAACTCGCATTAATTTTATACAAACAAAACAAACACGTTAAAAAAGCAGTTGTAAAGATTGTTTACATGTTGCCAAACTCCTTGCAGTGATCTCCCCTGCTACACGGTATTGATATCAATGCGGCGAATCAGGGGAGACCACTGTGAGGAGTGGGACAGATTGCATATAAGTATTACAAATTGTTTGTCTATATTTAAGTTATATCTATGTACAATTTTGACTTTATATATATATGCAAGCAAAATATTTGAACCAAAATATGAATAAGAAATAATGTTCGCATTTATCGTTGTGTATCTGCTATTAAACACCGATTTGGTGTTTGATGTACACGAATTGAACAAAGTTTTTGCATGATCGTTGTTTATCGACTAATAGACACCGATTTAAAGTTATGATGCGTAGGAATCAAACCAGGAGGGCGTTATACCGCATCAGAACGACAGCCGTTTCACATTCCTATAATTATTTCGATTCGAACAAGACCTGTCAACATTTACTGCCAATACAATGCGAAACTATATTTTTTAGTTTTGGAACTACTTTTTCGGGTTGTTTAGTGGTAGTTTAACAACGGTGAATTTTGTTCTTTGTCTATAGAAAAATCTGCGCGTGTCATGTTTTAATTATTATTATACAATCATTCAAATCGTATTTCTATTCTGATTTCGAATGATACTGTCAAAATGTAAGACGAGTAACAACACAATATACAAAATGAACACACAAACGCACAGACTTGACACAAAACTAAAACATTATTATTATTATTGGGGCCAACAACAGTTCCAAGTTTTTAACAAAATTGAAAAGTTACAGATGGATAACACACACTCTGAAATGTCAGAGACAAGATAAAAGTTAACACACAAAGATATACAGAAGTAACATGTGCGCTTCTCTTCTATCGTTCCAGAGCGGTTGGGATTAATGTAAAATTAAAATAAACTTATTCAAATGCTATTATCTCTATCGACCTCAATTGTTATTTCTTTCATTTGTTTGTTTATACATTCCTCCAAAACATATCACATTCAGAATCAGGTTTTAATGAAACAAACGGTCTTTTGTTTCCATATAATAATAATTATTGGTAAAAGGTCACGCTGAATAATAATGTTGTACTTGTGTATGTACTATAAAGTTAATAATAATAACTGAAATATAAGACAATAACAAATAAAATGTGACCGACAAATCTTTTATGTTACGTAATTAATCAAAATATACTATATATCAAACTGAATATAAAATGATTCGCAATGATTTATGACTAACAGGTCAGCATTCCACACGCATTGTAGCATAAACCTATCCATTAAAATTGCAGAAATTTAAAAGCTGGTGAAAGAAATTCAAACAATGTGTTTCGTTAATTACAAACGTAATAAACGGTTCAATAAATTTAGTGCTAAGTTATGCAGACATATGAATATTTCCGCATTTGTCCACCTAACTCATTCATCAAAACGCGACGGAAACAGAAACAGCAAAAGTGCTTTTGTTATTCATTTAAATGAGCAACGTAGGCACATTTTTTCGCGAATGTTTACTATGTACAAATATATACAAATGTAGACAACTATACGCTGTTTGGTCCGTCGTACATCAAAGTAAATATATGGACTTCATAAATCGTTTCAATCAATAAAGAAAGACGTAAATCTTAGGTCATTGCCAATAAGAAAACATTATTTCCTGGCACAAACACACTAGACTTTTATTCGAAATGTTAATGTAACTTATTGCAATAAAAAGATCATTTTAATGTATGGTCCTTTGACAATATAGTTAAGACGAATTAATCTCACACAGACCTTCATGCATGAACATATTACAAATCCTTTTCGATGAATATACACGTTTACTTGCTGGAATCGAGTTAAAGCGGTGTAAGACTATTCCACTGAAACTACAGTTAAGCCGTTTTTCCGTATGTCTGTATCCGCATCCACATTGCGCAAATCCGCATCCTCAAAAATAGAACAAGATGAAACAAGAAATGTCTTTAAAAAACACAATCGGCGTTGAAATCAATTTTGAGATGTCTTATTTTACCCGGAACATAATACCAGAGGGATAAGATGATCGGTTACGTGACTTTTCGGACTCCAGCTTTTTTTGTCGAAAATATGTTTATAACTTTATTTTAACCGCTTATTTAAACAATTATATAACTTATAATCCCCCAAAATAGGCAACAGTTATTGGTAGACATCAAACCATTGTTGTAAGTTTGCATTCCCTAAAATTAGAAAATTTGCCCAATTGTATTGGCATTCAGTGTTTCCGCTGCATAAAATTATTGCAAGAAATCCAGGTCAAAAGTGATATTAGATAGCTACGCCGAACAACAGTTTAAATGTTTCCATATGTCCGCAATCCGTATCCGAAATGCGCACCCGCAAACGCCGTCTGCAAACAATCGCTCCGTGCGCGATTTGATTCGAACGACACTGTAACTCACGAAGCAAGTTAAACGAAATGCGTTTAGACATAAACATACAAGATCGCAAGGTAGCAGAAAGTGTCCATGAACATCCGAAAAATGCAAGATATATGTGAGACTTCCTAAATATAAGAACTCGATAATAATGAGTAACATTTGTAGAATCATGTATGATGCCGTTGATATAAATGGTGGATAAATATTACTAATCCATCATCTGTAAACAAATGTTCCATATTTGCATAAATATTTGCAGTCAATAATGAACGTTAGAACAAGAGCACCGCCTACGGGTGCTGGACGCTCGACTTTCTCATAATTGGTACTACTCTGGGCTTTCGTTTATAGAATAAGTTTATCACTGTAATAAGTATTTTGAAGTTTAAGTCAATAACTCTAATAGATATTGAGAACTTTGGCCTACAACAAAAAGATCTAAGTTGAAAAAGGGCAATAACTCCACCAAAATCCTTGATATAGTTACCTCCTCTTATCTACACAACAAATTCATAACTGTGATCATGAATTTTGAGTTTAAAGTCAATACCTCTTATATATATTGTGAAATTTGAACTAAAGCGAAATTTCTAAGTTTGCAAAAAGGGCAATAACTCAACCAAAATCATTGAAAGAGTTATCTTCTATTGTCTGCATAATGGTGTCAGCAATATTACCCTGAGTTTCAATTTAATGTCTTGATAGTTATTGAGAAATGTTATATTTACCAAACAATTGTCAAAATATGCTTTGTTGTAAGTCCATACAAGGGCAGGTAACTCTGGTAAAGCAAATCACAGGGTTAGCTGCCTTGTTGTAATGGTGACACTTTTTTTAATGAACAAGTATTGAAAGTTTCAAATATATACCTTTGATAGGTTCTGAGAAATGGACAAAAACATGACCAACAAACTTAACGAATACAGACGCTGACGCTGACGCAGACGACAGGGCGACGACAATAGCTTGAATGTTTTTCTTCGAAAAGTCGAGCTAATAATTCAGACATATTTACTATCTTGATATAAGAAGAAAACTAAAATATTCGATGGAAAATGCGGATACAAGGACAAGTGCGTCCGTATTGTAATCCATGTAGATACGGATACCGATGCGGATACTAATTTCACTAAGAAATACTTACTTAATATTTGAATATTAATGGTAAAATTATTTAGGTAAAACAACCAATACATGAAACAGCAAGAGACTTAAGGAGTCTTATGAATTTAAGAAATTAACTTGAGGATTTTTTAAGGAGATTTGTGAATGCGGACCCTGATCAATTGGTCCGAGCTTTACTCGTATACGCACCATTTTGTCTTCGGCACAGGAGCTGGCCTGTTTCTTGTTACGAGTGGACACGACATTGGCCAGGTCGGAGTCGCAGTTGTCCTTCAGATACCGTTCGCACTCCGCCTTAGACTGGTTGTACGCCGCTTCTAAGGACGCTGGGTCGGGCTTGTTCACTTCTCGCTGTGCGAATAAAGCCCACAGATACGTGTACACGTATTTCCGGTTACTTAGAACAAGCGTTTACCTTTTTATAACGAGTGTGTCGAAAGCCAAAAACTTTTTGTGACACTTTCGAGTCCGCTTAGTTGTTCTCTCGTGAGAAAGAGCACTAAAACTGTCCTGCTTCGTAATACAAATACATACAACTTAAACAGGTTACCACACTATATCCATTTAGCTACAATTCCTAATTTACAACAACCACGTATTTACATACGTTCACTCATGTCGCACTCCTTTCTTGAATTAACTTCACGCTATACGCACTTCTGTCTGTTCTTACCTTCACTCTTGACGCACTTCTGTCTTCCCTTACCTTCACTCTGGATGCACTCCTCTCTTTCCTAAGCGTCCGCAGCTTCAGCAGTCTCTCCCTGATGTCCGCCTCCTCCCGGTAGTGGAAATGATCCACGGAACGCGAGTCTCGAAGGATCTTTGCAATCCTTTTACCACGTCGTTTATCTTTGTTAAAATAACATTTCAACAGTAATTCAATCTGGCACATTATTTAAAGTAATATTTGTGATATTTTAAATTTCATGACCAGAAAAAAATTAACAATATTTTTATCAAACTTTACATTTCATAAAGAACAAAACATTCGCGTTCATGTTTTAACAAAGAACACATCCTCACATTAAGAAAATACCGAACTACCTTGGAATCGAATTCCATGAATACCAAGATCTTCGCGAGTCAATGTAAGACTATGGCATAACTTTGATAAGATAAACACGTACGTATGAAGTCAACACTAGTAGAATATGATATAATTTTGTAAAGAAAAACAACGTACATATGAAGTCCACACAGGTCTTGTCTTCATTCTTGTGACACCACTTCTCCCTCTTGTTGACAATCAGCGGACAGACGCACATACGTTCTGTTTCTTTCCAGGATGCCAGTGTCTCAACGTAGTCCAGATTTAACAGAGACCTCTCATCGGGAACTCTAACAAAGTCAACATTCAGGTTGATAATAGAACAGACGGTAAATACATGTTGGTCTCAGTTAGTTCACATTCGCAATTGCTTTTCGTTTACCAAATATAACACACTAATTCATTCTTTTTGGCATTAGTGAATAATGTATTTACTTAAAATAATACTCTCTTATGAAACATTTCAAGCCACTGTAACACTAATTTGTGAAAATAAAGGTAAGCTAATTATAATGGCAATCAAGAATTATCAATAAAAGAACCCCAATTAATCAATTCAAGGACCATAAAATTCATTATCTTCAATATCATAACAAAAAACGAACCAAATGCATAATAATAATAATATATAGTTTTTACTAATATGAATGTGTATCATAACATGTAACTTTTCATATAATAAAACAAAAGTCAAACATATTCAAAGATACAACTTATGATACTGTATATGACATCATAAAAGTTACAGTTGCTACATTGACTTATCGCACGCATTATAGTCTCCTGGAGGAGATAACAAGATTATAAGTTAAGTAATTTGTTGAAATATGTGTCAAACGCAATACAACGGTCTTCCATTTTGCGATACATTGATATCAATACTGCATATCAGGGGAGAGCACTAGGAGTAGTTTGGTAAAATGCAAACACAATTAAAAAGTCGGGTCGCTGTTCTTTATATGTATATTCTGTATCAAATTAATGCGATACCACAGTTATATGCATATATATCTTTTACTACTTACTTTTTACTATTTATAAGTTTATTTTTGTGACATGTGTACATGTTTGCTTCACAAATATTATCAAATAATACATGATCCAATTAGTGTATATGTTACCAGCTACAAATATAATACATATATTTGCTAATTTGTACAGATACATTTTATATAATGTATTGTAGGAAATTAACATGTATTGTAGGAAATTAACAAGTGGCGACTTGTATAAACAACTCACGAACAATACGAAACAAACAATACAGACATAATAAATGGTGGTGACCGTCGTAGAACTTTTCAATGTCCAGTGTCAAAATATAACTCCAAGACTCTAAAAATGTCATCCGGATTGCCAACCCATCGCCATCACCAACAAAATCTCCTAGATCCAGAATAACATTATATAAACATCTGAATTTCCAGTGTCAGCAAATTAGTTTACCTCCATGACTCTGAGAATTTATCAGGATTGCCACCCCATCTCCACCACCACCAGAATCCCCAGTCGTTAGCAGGGGACTCGGTTTTTGTTACCCCGTCGCTATGCAGGAAGTCGTCCTGCCAGTCACCGTTGAACGTTCCGCACAGTCCTCCCACATGATTCATATCGTTGGGCGACGGGTACACGTACACACTCATTGTTGACCACCAGGGACTGATGTAATACGTGGCTTCCACGATCGTACCGTGGGGAAGGTAGAACTTAAATAGTTTATGCAGCATTGTATTTGTATGTAATGCTGGTGAACAAGGCTAAACAATTTATATATTCTTTATTCAACTGCAAGTCAGCTTACAGAACACACTGACTTTAAGAAAAAAACTACTTCATATTTATAATGCATGTAAATACAAAGTAAATACTTTATTAATATAATAATGTCTTTTATTGATACCACAGTGGATATAAATGCTGTTTCGTTATATTAAACTGTATAATTAATTAAACAAATAAAATGTGCATACAGCGGGTTGTCAAATGTGAAATATATGTTGTACTAGTCATACGTTGATTATGAATCCATACTATACCTTATGCATATAACCTGGTTCAATATACACTTCGAGAACTTCGTCGGAGAGGTCCACCCACTCGATCAGATGCATGCCTTCACAGTGGGTCACCGTGTAGACGTCACGTCCGGCCCGGACGGTCACCCCGCACGTGCAGGTCGCCCATCCACCAGGCCAACACGGCTGAGTCTGGATCTGGACCTGAACATATATTTTTTATGAAATATGATATGGTTATATATTCGATACAAGAAGTTCACAAAGGCAAAACTCATATAAAACGTAGCGACGTCCTATATATTGAATCAAAGGCGACCAACAGCAAATTACTTATTTTCACTGACATAGCAATGTCAGACCGAAGTTCTCTTCAATATATATACTCATTTGCAAACGTTAGTAATTTTGTATTTATTTATATTACCTTAAATTTTATAGATTATTGAAATACTCACTTCTAACTCGTAATACTTGTGCTTGTAGAGCGTAAATTCTCCAGAAAGCTGCATGCTGTAATACCTGTTAGAAAATGACATAAATAGTTATTAACAAATTATAAAAGTAAAATTAAGAACAACGCGCGATTGCTAAAGACAATTAAGATAAGTTGTCAAAGCTCCAAACAATAGCAGGGATATTGTATTGAAGAATGCTTGCTTACTGTCCATCGAACGTCATAAGTCTAGGGTCGTTTGTAGTGTAGCAGTACACGCCTTTCCAGAAGGTATCAATATCACGAACAAACACCTGCAATGTAAATTAACCATAAGAATCAAATCAAATAAAACGAGCGAAATGCATTGTGAAGATGAACTCAATTAGTTAAGTTTACGACAATTATAAAAGCATATTAAACATTAAACAATCATCCGAGACACTTGTTTTCATCTGTAAAATCTAGAACGAAATGAATTTAATGGGTTTAAAAATAAAATCATCGTACATGCAGGTGTTCGTTGAGATAACAATTATTCCAAAACGAGTCCACTGCACCCTCTGATTCTATCAACACCGTCAGTGAGAACACGTCTCTCAGAGAGTATTTGTTGTTGTTCTTTGTCGTCAGTCGCATAGACCTATCTTTCGTGAACTTGTCTACATTCCTGAAGGCTCGGATGCCACCCACAAAGTCTCCGCATGTCATCTGTGCCTGTGTACAACATAAGCTGATGGTGTTTTTTTTCAACAAACCATTGCTTTTTATTTCATGCTATGCGGTGAATGAGTGAAGAATACCAGTGAATTATCTCTTGGACGACTGAAATGATAACGTTTGATCGTTTCACTCTGGGTTATATGGAACTACTTTTAACTGTGTGTTTATGTTGTACTTTTGAAAGTATGTAAATACCCTTATCGTCAGTATAAACATCGGCCTATTCAAACAACAGAAAACGCATAATAAAATTCAATACATATATAATTAAATGACAAGGAAGAGTGGCACAAGTTTCCTACCAAAACAGTGATCGACAATTTTGGAATCAGAATTGCGTCATATTTGTGACGTTATAATACTCAAAACTTGCAACGCTTCAGCATATCTCGCGCATTTTTTTTTTATTTATCGTTCAAAAGCACTCGTGAAAATATTGTTTCTATGACCACTCCTGAAATAAAATGCGACCTCACACTGCATTAAACAAATATCCTCTATATTCACGGCATGTTTGTTAAAAGATGGTTTTATAAATTAGAAACTGATAAAATCTGGAGGATTAGACAATTATCAAATTGAGCTTTTGCACTTGCTTTATACACATCAACGTGAAAAAATGAAGTCTTTTTTATTGTTTGTAACAAGAATTGACAAGAGTGACATCAATTCGACAGTTAGTATATACGCATATGTGTAGGTATCCGGTTGACTAAACACTGCCAGGTAAACAATGTGGTTTTACCCGTTTTGAAGAACGTTTAGGACCAAAAGTAAGCGAATTGTCAGTGGCGGTGTTCCCTTGACGCCAGTTGAATTCTCACAGTCAACTGATCATATAAAACCTTTGAAATTGACCATTTGGTACCAAACGTAAGAGACTAGTCACTTTCGATATGTTACCTAGACGGCAAGTGCTGAATACGTATATTCATAGTTAACGATGATCTTAAATCTTACTGGTAAACGCTTTGTTTCTATTATGCTGGCGACTTTTGGAATTTAACGATCGTTGCAAATGTAAATTGACAAGTCAATGGCGACCTGTCACCTTGACGGTGAGTGTATCCGCATACTCATAATATCTGCCGGATACACAATGGCACTGTCTAACGGCGATATTTTACCTTGAATTCAGTAGACGACGGTCAATGGCAATATTCATTTATTTAAAGCAGTAAGGAACTGGTCATCGACAATAATTTTCTTCACCTTGACAGTGGTAAAGAACTGGTCAATGGCAATTATTTACCTAACCTTAATAGCAGTAACGGACTGGTCAATGGTGATATATTACCTTGACGGCGAGCGTAGAATCCTGGCACATATAGTCATCGCTTTCATCAAACACCTTGACCTCCAGGTTACACGGCTCTCCGTCTAGACACAACAAGGGAAGGTTGATGTTGAACTGGAAATCGACATCACCGCCACGAGGCATTGTGATGAACCTGTCGGGGATCTGCAAGACATTTCTCATTGTTGAATTAATATGTTGTTTCAGAGATTTACAGCATGTACTGGAGTAGTATATGTGCATTATAAACCATCGCAATTGATTCCTTTTAAATATAAATATATATGGCATTTTAACATAAAATGTAGCTTCAAAAGGTCAATGTCACACAGTCCGATAGTAATAAAGATCGAAACAATATGATTAATAAACTTTAATTATAAGACGATGTAAACATTCCGGGAGAGTTTTGTTTTAAAGAAAATAACGCATACCGTAATAAATTCAAATGGTTCGCTGTACGAGGTTGGCATGACGGCGTTTCCATTTGTGTTGAGAACAGTCACGGCGCATCGCCACTGAAGAGATCATTACATAATTATAAAGTTGTAATACTAAAAGTGTATACCTCGGACAAATTAAACCGAAGCTCGTGAACTATCTTCGTCTAATGTTTCCAACGTTTAACTTTGGCTTAGATCTGCGGATGTGGTTAAAATTATTTGTCACACATGATAGTATTGTATTAAAACACGATTTCCTTACGGAAACTAATATTGGTTTAGTAATCGTCTTATAACATATTAAATGTTTAATACATAAAAACAATTGTCAGGCTAATATTTCTAAGTTATACATCTGTCACATGTTTCCGTGCATCGCAACTATGATTTTGTTCTGACATTTAAGGACCGTTAAATACAGAGTTGTGCTGTAAAGATTGTAGTGCATAGCATTATTGACACTTCATTTAATTAAGATTAATTTAAGTAAGGTATGTTTAAATAGTAAGTTTTTATTACAGACATGCGGAATTACGTCGTCTCCTAAAGGCCAGCTAAAATACTGTTCTACTTCCAATAAACAACTTACCAGTTTGTTGATAGCACACAATCCATGACTACCTTTGTTGTAGGCAGCCAAAATAGTTTCCATAGAAACGGCATTGAAATCTTTAGTCGTAAGCGTTTGTCGGGACTTTTTATGAATCAATTTTTCGTCTGCATACCTAAAACAAATGATTTTGTTTAATTACAAAGTTCATTTTTGTAATTATAAAATATTATTTTAAACAATTTATTACAACCTGAAAACAAATTTGAATAATGCAGGTAGTTGACGGTACTGTGCCTGTCATGGACATAAAAACGAAACTAAAGTAGCTTGATACATGTAAGACGTACGACAAATACGTTTACATTTTGCATAACAAGGTCGACAGAACATGTTATAGAGCTAATTGAAACACATGTAGAATCAGGTGCCGTAAGTTTGACCAGTATGAGTATGTCAAACATATTTTCACACACTTCAAACATTTTCTCATATACATATATCATTTTTCAAGGAAATCAAACATCAACTTAATCAGATATGCACGTACCATGCAATGTCATACAGGTAAGCATCAAAACCTTTGAACTGGCATAAAGCCATTCGTTGGTATTTTTCCTTGCCACTAGATGTTTGCACAAACTGGAATGTAAGAGTCACGTTCTCGATAGCAAAGTCTGGCACGATGGTTCCCGTCCACAGTTCGCCGTAATGGGTGATATTGTATGCATCTGATTTCGTACATTTGGATACACCCGAATACTGCACGTTAGAGGTCCTGGTCGTGGCATTCGATTGATATATGTCTTCTGAATCCAGCGGACATCTACAACTGTACAATGACTCCACGTATGCGTACGTTGTATGGGCAAGTGACGGGGTGAGTAAGCTGGTTCCTGTTGTTGGGGATATGCTGCAGAAAAATATTCAACAATACAATATTCAAACAATGTTAAAACATTTTGTCAATATACTCTTGTCAAGCAATATAATTATGACTTTCTGGGTTCGTAAAATAGTTAACTGAGTATGAAGGAAACAGTTCAGGGCCGTAACATCTGTCCGGTTTTAGATTAGGCAGAGATTCCGTTTTCAGAAGGTTCGATTAGGATAGGTTTCACTGTATTTCCTTTGCTCAAAGATGATTCCAATTCCACATTTTGTAAGTGGTATAAAACAACATTACGTTATACTCGCATAGACGATGTATCAATACGCATGCATACCGAACAATTTAGATCTCACTGAAGGATAGATCCAAGTTATACCTCCACAAATCAAACAAAACGTAAATTGCTTGCCGATATTCAATGTTTTACTGCTAGCTATGCAGGTATGTTACATATTAGATTGCCGACGAATATGCACTATTATACGACTGCCTCTCTACGACACCGTAAAGTTAGTTGAATCATCAATTATTTTTTATCGACACAGAGTGCTTTCACTTTCACTTTCTAAATACCGTCTTTGCAATACTATCAACTCCCTATGTAAGTTTAAAGGTCGGACTATCATCAGTTCAATATAAAATTACCTCCAGCTCTCCAAGAAACCATCGCTGCTGAGCATCAGGCCTCCAGTGCTTGCCCTGAACGTGTCGTCCTCGAAGGCACAGAGACCGTCTAGCATTGTAAAGTCCTCCATACTACTGGAGTCAGATATCTTCACCATCAGTGACTGCAGCGAGTAGTCCTTGGTCACTGACCCGTCCATACCGTTCAGAACGCGGATCTGAAACCAATATAAGGTAAATGCATGTATAAGGATAATTTTAATAATTGACAGTGTAAAAAGTTAGACTTAGTGGCATAGGTATGCAATTAGAATGTACATCTGGATATGATATAATAAAGACACCATTGTTATATATGAAAACAAATTATATATACATGTATAAACATCTTATTTATGAATTAGGCACTGGTTACAAATTAGACGTTCCGCCGCTACTGTAACTAATCTGTTTACACCATTTGTTTGCAGCAAACCCTTTTCGAACAATAACAGTCATAAAGTATTCTAACATGATACTCGCTAATTTTTCTATAGACAAAGAACAAAATTATCGTTGTTAAACTACTCAAAAAAGTCCCAATTCACGGCGGATCATAATAAAAAGTTGTTTTAATTAAACTTGCAAAAATATATGCTAAATCATGTTAGAATCGAAATATTGTTCGCATTATCGTTGTTTGTCAGCCAATAAACAACTCTTTGTCGTTTTTGATGCGTTGCTGCTAAACAACTCAGTCTGAATTCAAAATCGTTGTTTATTGGCCGATAAACAACGATAAATCGAACATTATTTCCTAAATATGAAACTGTACCGATCCTGTTTCGGTATATCTCAAAGTGAGTTCCTCATCAGCCGCTGCCCACAGAAATCCCTGGGTCTTTACACCGTCACAGATACCAACGGTGTAGATTGTGTTGCCGTCTCGGAAAGTGAGGGCGCACACACAGACTGTGTGAGAAGTTTCACATTTCTCCGTCTTGATCTGGACCTATGTAGAACAATGACCGATGTATTTATAAGTGTATTTGTTAGAGCTACGACTATTTTAGCACATGAACTATTTTAGTTGGTGTCCGTTTTGCGATCGGGAGATCGTGATGTTGGTCCTTACTCGGAGATCATTCAAAGGGTCTTTCTTAAGAGACACCGAGTACTTGTTCTACGCAGTAAGCGGACTCAAACGTGTCTCAATAAGCCTTTGGCTTTCGACACAATCGAGCTTAAATCGATAGGTATACAATAAAATTAAACAAACTCAGTTGCATGCTTAGCATATGCAGTCACTTTGCGATGCATACATTAGTTGAACTGATAAAACAAACACTCAATCATTAGATGTGTTACCTCCACAGGAAAACAAACACTCAATCATTAGATGTGTTACCTCCACAGGAAAACAAACACTCAATCATTAGATGTGTTACCTCCACAGGAAAACAAACACTCAATCATGAGATGTGTTACCTCCACAGGATACGCTAAGCTTCGTAGCAGCAGGAATTCGCCTTCAACATCTATAGGAATGCTCCAGGACCTTTTGCAAGCAAAGGAGCACACACAATTGGGCATCGACAGAACGGCTAAAACTCAACGTCATGGACAACGCGATACGAATTAAGTATAAGTTGTTATTGTTGTTGCCGCGGTTAAATGATTGTTGTTAAAATTCATGTTGAAATATATAGGTAAAGCGTACATTTGATTTACTGAAAAATGCTTATGCGCGTGAACAAATAGCAATAGAATCAAATACTTAGAAGTTAGAACCAACTCTTACTCTTTTCCTTTCGTTTTTGTCAACGTCGGTTGGTTGTCGTCTTTGCTCCATCCAATGGAACATGTAGCGCCTGTTGCATCATCTGCGCCGATGATAATCTGAAGTCGAACGATTCAGTTATTGTCAATATTAATCCGAAATAAAAATTGCAATATTCATCATTATATATAATTTAAGACCTTGTGATATCTTCAATCTCGTGAATATATATTATAGTAATCGTTAAGTGTAAACCGCATGATATAAATATGCATTGTCTTTAAAGCCGGTGGACATAATATTTATTATTGCCTTATGCTAATTCATGGCAAAGAGACATGCTTAGGGGCAACATTATTTTTGTCTAGATATACGTAGGAACAATTTACGTTCGCTCTTGTAATATCCCATGGAAAATTTAAAGCCCTAACGCAACAAAACAAGGTATTCATGACATAAATACTTTTTTGCAAATAGTATATACGTGAAATAAACTTCTGCACTCTGAACCATTCCATATGTCGAACTTCACATGCAACCATACATTCATCAATAAATTAAAACAGAATTATGACACTAAACTTATATCAAACCTACCTTTTGTACAGGAAGACTGTAGTTTTGCCATATGTTGTGCTGTACCATAGTGGCAGGACAGTATTCCTCCGTGTAGCGCTCACCAATCTCGTGCGATTCTTTGGAAACTAGTCGTCTATGATGAGTCTTAAACACGCTCCCATCATACGGATGCAAAGTGCCACCCGCGCGCAATTGTTGGTAGAATTTTGCCCATGACCCATAGTGATTGAGTCCCATACTTGTTAAACCAAGGAGACGTGCCCCGCACATGTCATGATCCGATGTCTCCATTGCAGGAGGACATGAGTCCATGTGGAAGCGTTTGAGAGACCATTCGATCTCGCAAGTTAACCCCATGGGATCCGTACTTGATCCGACTGCGCACCCGAGCGGGGTAGGGGATACAGATATCTGACTTGATCCATTTACTGGAATGCTAAGGAAGTTCTGAAAAAGTATTGATACAAACGGAAATAAGAAACACTGTTTTAACGATGTATACGTACACGTTAATAATATTATTACTGCTATGAATACATGTATACTATACAATGTCTGAAATTTATTTGACCCAGTCTTACCGCTGGCAGTCCTGTCTCCTCCTCGTTACTTGTGATAGGTGTGGAATGGTGTTCAAATGGCGACATTGACCATACATAAGAACATCGTACCTAAAACAGATGAACTATGAACATGTTAACAATCCTTGCCTGGCCAGGCTAGCTCAGTTGGTAGATCGCTGGACTGTCAATCCTGGGATCGTGCGTTTGAAACCCAGCCCGGGCGCAAAACTTGTGTGGGAATCGGTCATGGAATTATTTATACGGCCATTATCCCCCTACCTCTGATTCTAGTAGGGCAGTTGTCAGTTACTGGTATAGCTATGTGCACTTTGTACTGGTAACCGCATAGATTGGCTAAGCTTGCCCAGGAATAGTGGGAGTAAGTTAACTGACTGCCGTGAAATGACTAAAATACTGTTAAAAACGGCGAAATATCCAAACGATATGTTAACAATTCCAGCAAACACTTAGGCTCATATCATAGAAACGAACTTAAAACAAAAAATGTGATATAATTCAAGTACATGTAGTTAGAGCTATACGGATCAAGCAATACTGCGACACAATGTTAGTATAATACCACAAAGTAATGGGTTAAGGTTTACACGATAGTATTAACAATATTATCATTTCATACCCTGAAACCTAATGCTACTTGATGACACCTGTCTCGCAACATGCTTTCAGTCATATGCGACCTACGCAGATCTTGTCGTTGGAACGGACCAAGGGACATACACAGTTGGTCGTTGATGAACCTAGAACAGCACGGATACATTGGGGATTCTTTGTTAAGTTATATCTGATATTATTATATACCTGTCGTTTTTCTGTCATCAATATTCTGTATTCAACACTCAAATACAGGAAACCGTATTCGCTACCAGCGTTTTCCGTTTCCTTGTTATACTAGTAGCCCGTGTTAACACAAAGACTCGGTCGAATTCGGAAATTATCGGAACGCATATTAACAACTTCAATATTGTTAGATATCTAGATTTCCAGTGTGGCATATACCTCTATCAAATAAATAGAACCAAAAGAAAATTAATTGGCTTATGCTTATCTCAACTGTGATTAAAGTTCCTTCCTAAAGGCATCCAAAACAGCATTTCTTTAGCAAATTTCAACATATCCAGAAACTGACAGATCACACAAGTTTACTGCTGTTTTTCACCGTGACGATCAACCATTATTATTCAAATTCACCCTCATTCATACAAAAAGCAAACGAGTATGACAAACAGTCATTGCGAATTATTGTGCATTCAATCCGACGCAATTAAAAAAGTATCATTAATATTCACGGATCACAACATAACTCAGTGCTAATGTTTTGACACAGCCGTAAAACGGCATATAATGACGTCATCATCACAAAAGTCATTTCCGAGATAAACATAGTCTACGCGAATAAACTAGGTCGTAATTTTTTTTTGCATTTAAAATAATATTATGCTGAAGCATGTATATAATAAATAGAATATTGCACTAGTATGTTGTTCTAAGAACACGAGAGGCGCAGCCAACCCAACCAACTAGGCTGATACAAGTTCTCAGAACAACATACTGGCAGAATATTCTATATATATATAATTACCTCGGCTTTATAATTGTTCATAAGCGTCCTTTAAAACGCACATTTGCAGCCTCTCGTGCGATACGACTTCACACAACCAACTCGGCTGATACAAGTTCTCAGAACAACATACTAGCATAATATTCTCTCTATATATATATATATAATCACCTCGGCTTTATAATTGTTCATAAGCGTCCTTTAAAACGCACATTTGCAGCTATACCTGCAAAAACCGATCTTTCGTGTTTCCAAGTTTATTGCAGAATAACCTAATATATTGCAATATGACCAGATGAGTGAAGTATCAAAAAGAAAATATGACTTTACCATAAACTGTTTTGATAGTATAATTTTTCGAATCGTGAATACAATTTTATATAACCTCACCAGTTAACCGTGTAATAGAAGTCGTCATTTATGTAGTAGAAATCGTTTGCACAGGTACGGCATGGGTAGAACTCGTGTTCCTCGTCAAGAACCTGGCATACAAACGTCATTTCCGGCATGCCATTGGGGAAGTCGAGATCTTGCGTCAGCCTTGCCCATCGGCCGGTTGAATTGCGTCCCGTATTGGATGTGATGCTGGTATCTTGAAATAAGGTAAACAAACAACTTTACTGCACTATTAAAACACCAGTTGATTTATATATTATGCTTTAATTCGGCCATTTGATATGTGTACCGAGTTTTGTTTTTGTTTTAACATTACTTAGATTCGTGTACACTTTCAAAATGCAAGCAAACGGGTTGAACACTGTCCTATAGGCCATTAGAAGGTATGCATCTGAGCAAGTATTTAATATTTAACATCGTGTAATATATAAGTCTAAATGTTGACCGTCGTTATATTTATAAACTTTGTTGATCCAGTTCGTCCTATTGTAATCGTCAATTTCATTGTGCAAAGCGCTGTATGTTAGTGTTTTAGTATTCAAACATCTATTCAACTTGCCTCAGTTGGCATTACATATATATATATATATATGCAGATTTTATTGTCAAACACAATTTCTAAATGCAACTTGTGACCTTACCAACACAAAGAGCTGCGAATGCAACTGGTGTCTGTGTGATGTTGATGTGGTGGTCAGCTCCACACTTGCGAATTTTGACCGAAAATTCGTCAGGAATGCCGCTCCTGCTGATCAGTCGGACATTACGCGTGACTTCACTGCCAACGGCGAGAGATGTAACAGGAGCTGTCAAACAAGGACGTATTTCAGTACAAAACAATTGCTGTCCTCTGTGTCATTAATTTACATATCATATAGATTGGTCAATGTGCTCATGTAAGGTTACCTAAATGTCATATACATTGGTCACTTTAATCATGTAAGGTAACCTACATGTCATATACATTGGTCACTTTAATCCTGTAAGGTAACCTACATGTCATATAAATTGGTCACTTTAATCATGTAAGGTTACCTAAATGTCATACACATTGGTCACTTTAATCCTGTAAGGTTACCTACATGTCATATACATTGGTCACTTTAATCATGTAAGGTAACCTAAATGTCATACACATTGGTCACTTTAATCATGTAAGGTAACCTAAATGTCATATACATTGGTCACTTTAATCATGTAAGGCTACCTACATGTCATATACATTGGTCACTTTAATCATGTAAGGTTACCTACATGTCATTTACATTGGTCACTTTAATCATGTAAGGTTACCTAAATGTCATATACATTGGTCACTTTAATCATGTAAGGTAACCTAAATGTCATATACATTGGTCACTTTAATCATGTAAGGTTACCTACATGTCATACACATTGGTCACTTTAATCATGTAAGGTAACCTAAATGTCATATACATTGGTCACTTTAATCATGTACGGTTACCTAAATGTCATATACATTGGTCACTTTAATCATGTAAGGTAACCTAAATGTCATACACATTGGTCACTTTAATCCTGTAAGGTTACCTACATGTCATATACATTGGTCAATTTAATCATGTAAGGTAACCTAAATGTCATATACATTGGTCACTTTAATCATGTAAGGTTACCTACATGTCATATACATTGGTCACTTTAATCAGGTAAGGTTACCTAAATGTCATACACATTGGTCACTTTAATCCTGTAAGGTTACCAACATGTCATATACATTGGTCAATTTAATCATGTAAGGTAACCTAAATGTCATATACATTGGTCACTTTAATCATGTAAGGTTACCTACATGTCATATACATTGGTCACTTTAATCATGTAAGGTAACCTAAATGTCATACACATTGGTCACTTTAATCCTGTAAGGTTACCTACATGTCATATACATTGGTCAATTTAATCGTTTAAGGTTACCTACAGGTCATATACATTGGTCAATTTAATCCTTTAAGGTTACCTACGTGTCATATATACTGACGACTATGTTACTTACATGTCATATACATTGGATACATTGATATAGTAAGGCTACCTACATGTAATTTACATTGAACACTTTTATCCAGTAAGGTTACCTACATGTCATATACACTAACCACTATGTTACTTACATGTCATATACATTGGTCACATTGATCGAGTAAGGCTACCTACATGTCATATAAATCAGCCAGTTTATTCCTATAATGCTACCTACTTGTCATATACATTAGCCACTTTGTTCATGTAATGTTACCGACATGTCATATACATCGGCCACTTTGTTATTGTAGGGCTACCTACATTTCATATACACTCGCCACTACGTTACCTACATGTCATATACATCGGCCACTTTGTTCCACAGCCTCCTACGGGGACGCTGGACTGCGTGGACAGCATGTAGTGACCGATATTGTACCAGCCCTCTGGCAGGGCATCGTCCCGAATGACCACTTCCCTCTCGGACAGGATGTAGCTCGGAGATCGGCGAGAGATATCAGGCAAGACCGGAACATTATTGTCGCAAGAAGTTTCTGCTATTTAAGAAACTATACCGTTATTCCTGACTTTCAGGGACAATAGGTACTAGACATCCACATTAAATAAACATTTAAACAGAAGCAGTCTCTTTTTCCTTTAAACAATATTTATTTCACATGTGATCAATTTGTCTGAGGTTCTGTTGATACACCTAACAAATTGGTCCTACATTGATGCTTATAGTTTGCAATTGTAAATTAATTTAACCACTCTTTGATAGATTTCAACAAAACAAAGTTTGGGCTGGCTTTATTGCCACGAACGAAAAAAGACATTTACCTAAAACTTGTATAACATTGACACCAATATAGTATATTATGCTGAATTTCAGCTGATTCTCACATCTAGGTTCACTGCAGTTGAAAACAAGTTAATATCATAGAGCATAGTACGATAAATCACATCAGATGTATAACTCTGACGCATTAACCTGACATTGACATTTGTACATGAATGCATGTATTAGTTTCCGTAATGGAATCCACTTAATTCAATGTAAGAGAATTCCAGTGAAAATACAGGTTTGTTCCCAATAAACACGAGAAACACATGCGCTAACGAAACCGAGTATAAATATAGGAGCGCCTACTAATGCTAATCATCGGTTCATCCGGTTAATGTGTCCGAGCTATATGCATGATTGATATAACCAACCAAGAGCATGCATAGTAAGGGAAGTAATTCAAATACCTGTTAGACATTTGTCATTCACCAGCACTCTCCCGGTAGCACAAACGCACAACCCTCCATCACACTCAAGGCCAGCTTGTTCACAGTCCGTATTCGCTGCACACGGTCTTCCATATACTAACACAAGTAACAAATTAAACTCATGCATATAAAATGCATGCATTATGACAATATTATTGAGTATTGGTTATTAAAATGTAGTTCGTTTAAATAATGTCAACATTGTAATGTTCTACTTATGGTGATCTATTCATCATAAAGCTACTTTATCTACACATTAATGTGTCTATAGCTTTGTAATATGTAAATAACGAAATAACGAGATGAGTTTCAACTTAACTGAAGTGAAGTGTAAACACGCAGCAACGTTCATATAACAACTAATAACGTGAAATTTACATGATACACATTCGTCCGTTCCGTTGTCATAGTAACCGTCCTGGCACGCGCAGACTCGAGATGTGGAGTCACACTTGGCGTTTGTAACTTGCTGGCATGGTGTATCAATCTCACATTCTGATCCAAGGACTGTAGATAAAACACACACAACCGGTGTCATCAACCGAAATGCTTTATTCAGATGACGAAAGTAGGCAAACTGATTTTAACTGCTGCACGTTTAATAAACCTGTCTGGATTTCATAACATAGGCAAACTGTAATCTCGAAGATAGTTTCAGGTTTTCTGTTTTAAAGGTAAATAGTTTGGGCATTAAATCGTTGGCAAACCCAAGGCTGTTCCTTAATATACCACAGCATATAAGGGATTTTCAGTCTTTAAATAAGTTGAAGGTTAGTATTACAGAGTACCTTTTTGCACAAGGATATTAATATTGTAATATTGCTTTCATCAAATATTGCATTAGGGACAGATTTATAAATGAATATACAGTACACGCCACGCGAAACCAGCAAAGTTGCGATATTCGACGAATCGATTTTATCGGTAATGGCAGAGCGCTCGCTCTCGATGTCACGAATCTTCGCTAATATCGCGACGAAAATTCGTATTTTCGCGAACTTTCGTGGCGAAGGATTTTGTCCCGGCGAGAAAGTAATTAGTAAAAATGCACACCTGAACGCAATATTTTGACCCAGCGGTCAATTAATAATTTGTTTTAAAAGAACTTTCCGGAATGGTTATATAAATGTAATACTCTGAATTATCTTATTTACAGTATCATTTAAACATACATTCATGAGAACACAATTACGACATTTTTGTGGAAAGAATAATTAAGTTATATTAAAATATATCGGTTCATAAATTACAAAAATTATAGAAGAAAGAATAATAATTGATCGTGCCTTATAAATTATCAACAACAGAAACAGTTAAATCAAACGCAAATAAATGGAAAACGTTACAGTGTTAATTGACAAACAAAAGCTGAGAGTTACAACATAAGAGGTGGTTTCTTCCTCAACATTTTTACAACCACTGTTCATCAATTAAGGAGAGCTATTGCAGATCAGTCCAGGGGTTGGATATTGACACCGATTAGCACATGAAGATTTTTTAACGTGAATAACAAAATATCAAATTTATAACCGGATTGCCGCCTAAATAATCGGATAACCGGGTATTCTTTCTAATCCTTTAAACAGACTTACAGTATTTTGATATAAAGATTGAATAAATTATTACTATGTACTTTCGTCTTGTGTAGACTATATGTAACTACATCAGAGTTTTGAACATTAACTAACACTGGAATATTAAATGATTTTATTCGATATTCAATATCAATTAATTCTAACAACAATCCGAGATCCATAATTTAAAGTGGAGTTTAATGATTTTGTCCGAATAGTAAGTTTTAACTCGTATATACGATATGAAATCATTTTTATATGCGTTTTCTGAGACTAATACTGTCCAAAAATAGTGCTTTATTATATAATTATTCATTAATTGAACGTGATATTAAGGTCATACAATTTACATTTCTACATTCAACATACACTGTACAATAAACAATGTAGAAAGACCGTGAAACGGCACAACTCTGAAATTTGATAGTCTAAAGCAGTTCCGTCGCGAATCGCGACGAAATTTCGTAAAATATTCGTCGCGAAATCTTTCGCTATCTTTCGCGAATCGTCGCGAACTTTTGTGACGTCGCTTCACGAATATTGATTGAAGGCTCGTCACGACAGCGCGAATTCTTCGGATTTCACGTGGCGCGTTCTGTAGTCTTAACGTATTATTTTTATTTGTTTAAGGTTTATGTTAAGTTTTATTATTTGCAATATTTCAATTCATTATTCATCCAGTGTGATTCTATTAAAGACTCAAACTATTACTAACATTATTTTTATGTTAAATGATAAGTCCTAAACGTTTATGTTTTAAGTCAGAAGTTTATTTTTGATTATTTTTATGATATATGATATTGTAAAATGATTGTCCACGTGTCTTTCATTTACGAGTATATTGTGATACTGGTGACTTTTAATGTCAAACTGTATAGATATTATGTTAAGGAACACAATGGAAATAAGAGACATTATTGTCTCGTTTTGTGTCTTCGTTTGTGTATAATGTAGTTAAAATGGCATTTATGAACTCATTTATGTTCTTTTACATGTATAAATTGATTACAATTTAAAATGTTACGCATACATTTTATTCAGGAAAAATATATTTAAAGATGTGAAATCTAAAGACGGCATTTTATTCATTTCATGGGGTCATTTTTGAAGTCATATTATGTATTTTTGGTGTTTGTTAAATATGCTTTTGCTTTTTGTTTTAATTTTAAACAAAGAGGCTCGTGCTCAAATTTGTTAGCCAGCTTACTAGATAATTCAATCATATTTTCACCCAATACTCATATATTATTCTCGGAAAACCATCTTCTATAAAATAAAAATATACTATACTTGTACACACAGTTTACACATTTGCCGTTCTTTTCGTATCCTCGATTACATTGGCAAACCTTGTTTTCGTCGCAGCTGGCATCAGCAACGGGACATCCGTAGCTCGAACATGACAAGCCAATGTCTGAAATAGATACAACATGATAATTATCAAATATAAAGTGCATAGCATAAATTCACCATTAAAACGCAATTAATAGTACGAGCATGAATTCAAGTTCATTCAACGATACATGACTTCACAAGTTTCGGCTTATTTTGACCGGAACATCAAATTATAGGTAGGTCAAGGTAGGTTATCTTGTCTTTTATAAACGATTATCCAGCACGATGGCCTTGAAATTACTGAGATGATGATCACATTATAACTCACAATAACCAATACGAGCGTGAAAAACTAATCTCCAAACGATGTGTTTCATTTGATTCATTTAATAAGTGCTAACACAATTCGATCAAACGCACGTTCTTGACCAAAATATTAGTAAAATGCACATACCCATGTTCTACACATATCAGAAATCAAAAAGCTATTAACATCTTATTTTGAAGCCATGTAGTTAGCTGGCTGCTGGACAGTATTTATAAAGGCTCTAATTTAAAGTAGAAAATTAAAAACAATCTTAAATTTCTGAACATCTCGGACAAAAAAAAACATTGTTTAAAGACTTTAGCAAATTAGCTGCAACATAATTCCAAGAGTATGAATAATTAAATATTTAGTATGTGCCAATAATATAGGTTTTTCAACACAAAATCTTGTTTTGATTATTTGCAATTTAGGTTAGTAATAACTTGAACGAATATAATATGGGCGCAGGTAAAAATCTTACTATTATTTATAATATTTTAATCGTATTGCAAACTATTGCATATGGTGCTAAAAATGTCAACCACAAAACAACATAAAATCAACATACAAGGTTTACACACAATCTCCTGCTGACGGTAGTAGTCGTAATAGTAGTAGTAGTTGTTGCCGTTCTGGGTGCTGGTAACAGGGATGTAGTTGTCGGCACATACGCACTGTCCGTAGATCCCATAGGACCTGTCACACCTGTACATGGCACCAGCACAATCGCTGTCATACGTACAGGTGCTTCCGTAAACTGAAAGAAAACACATACATGTATTTAACGTAGTAAACCATATTTCAGAGAATAAAAACAATTTGTGGATACCATAGTGTTTTGTTTGCAATGCGAAAGTAATTACCAGGCATAACTGATATGTGACTCAAACTGATCAATAGTCCAATGTTCGTTATGTAAACGAATCTACAATCCATACATTACACGTTCAATCACACACTACTTTTATATGCATGCATGTAAAATAACGTTGTACAATTTATTAGTTTGATCAGTAGGATTCAAACTGTTCTGACAATTTGTAAATAATAATATACATAGCATTACAATAAAGGCAATACAATACAATAAATAAAACAAAAACAATTTTAATGAAAATTCACCTCGAATGCAATCTGTTCCGTCGGCGTTCCTCTCGTAACCAGGGGCACATTCGCAAAGGTTGTTGACGTCGCAGAAGAACGCGCTGTGGTAATGGCTGTAGTAGTTCTTAATGTACCATGGTCCCCAGCCTGAGAAGTAGTGGTAGCTGTAGCTCCAATGGCTTGAGTTACCGCAGGCTTTGAGGTTGTCGCAGTTGGAACCGATTACTAGAAAAAGGAAATAAGACAGTGTAATAACAACTACACATTTGTCACAGGGTTTACAACGGACACCGAATGATGTTTGAATGTGGGAGCAAGCCAGTTTTTGAAGTTGATAGGAAATAAAACTAGTTCATGTCAGTAATTCCATCTATGTCAAAGATTACCTAAAGCTGCGTGGAATATATATTAGTACATGCATGTTTGCATTGATATCCAATACATCCAATAAGTGTACAATATCTGAGAAACACAATCACTAATGCAATATGTACATAACGTCTGAATGTGGCAGACAAATTTACAACCCCATCTTTACGCACAACCACACATTACCCTCAACAATGAAGACAAGTTTCAAGAAAGTATGTTGGAAACTGTAGGAGGAGTTGATTTCACAAGGAATTGTCCCTCTTTATTCATTACAATAGCTCGATCTGTTATTGAGTAATGGAGAAGAAACCGTTTTGCTATTTTTAGAAACGGTTACCTTGACCCTGACCCCACCCATCCCCTATGCAATCCCAAGCGATGTCTTGATAAAAGGTATCTATGTATGAAGTTGAATTACAATAGCTCAATTCGTTCTCGAGTAATTGAGCGGAAACTGTTTTTCAATTTTTTTTTTACGATGACCTTACAGTGACCCAATCCACCCCCTATGTAATCCCGAGCCAGGTCTCCATATAAGGTATCTATCGATGAAGTTCCATTAAAATATTTCGATTCGTTCTCAAATTAGAGAGCTAAAACCAAAAGTTGACTCCACCTGAAAATGAAAAATGCAATAACTCCAGAATTATGAAGTGCAGAGTAACGATTCTTGTGCACTGCACTTCTCCTCAATTAGATCTATCCACCTATGAAGTTTCAAGTCAATACCTCTTATAGTCTAAGTGCTATGCTCCAGGCAAAAACGAAGTATTAAAAAAATTAACAAACGGCAATAACTCCAGAACCATGAAGTGCAGAGTAATGGCTCTTGTGCACTGCACTTCTACTTAATGAGATCTATCCACCCATGAAAATAGCTGAAACGGTTTTGAAGTTATGAAAGAAAAACATGAAAATGTGGACGGACGGACGGACGGACAGACGGATGAACGGACAGACGGACTGAGAGACAGGGTGATTACTATAGGGCACCCGCAAAAATATTGCGGGACCCTAATTAACCTCTAACCTAAATAACCTAAAACAAACTTCAGAAGACTGGAATGCAAACTCATTACCTGTGCAACTGTAGATGACAACTTAAGATGACCTCGAAAAGGCAAAACCCTGTCATTGAATTTTATGTTTGAATATAAAGTGATGATTTTGTTTCAATGCGTCTCAAAATATATTCTGATTACATGAAGTAAACAATGGTAAAAATCAAATCAATATGTCAAATTTTTTATAAAATTTGAATAAGTTTTTGAAAACTAAAATACTACAAAAATGGTGTTATTTCAAATTCAAACAAAAACTTTAGTTAAACAATTGCTCTTGTTAGTAGGAATATGATTTAAGACGAAACTGTGAAGAATTCGGACACGAAACGTTGCGTCATCGAAAATGACGTCAGAGTTTCAAACACGAACCTGTAGGAGGACACGAACTAAGCGGATTAGATGAACATTTTTAAGGTCAATTAGTATTGCAGACATGACAGATTTGTCAACAGCAGTGTGTTGTATGATATGCATTTATATTTATGCATTTATATTCATGTTTAATTTCTAGTAAAATGCTGCAAAATCGGTATTCGATGTAGGTACAATATTTATTACCTAACTACAAAATGTTGTGCAATACTGTATTGACGTTTTAACATACAAACCTTTTGTACATGCAAGGTTGTGGACAGCATATCCAGGCTTGCACACACAGATACCGTTGTACTCTGTGTTTCCCCAGTTACTAAACCACATGCCGTCGTAATAGGCCCAATAGCCGCAGTCAAGACCGGAAATGGCTGCGCAGTCAAGGTCATTGTTGCACCCGGAGAGGTACGCTGGCGCCACAAATTATTTTGCATTAAACGCTCGTTAAACATATAATGGTTTATTATGAATTTATAATCTCAAATATAACAGATGTCATTTCATCATTTAATGTATTTGTATATGAATAAATGCTCGATAACAGGTGTTATCATTGCAAACCGCAACCTACTATATGAGTGAAATGGGATATAAGTTAAAGTTAAGTGTTAAAGACAAATACAAACTGAGTATGATTACTTACCAGATACGCATTGCCCGTCTCTAACAACAAAACCCGGCTCACATTCACACAGACCGGCTGTATTACACGTGGAGTTAGACTCCCTGCCACATGGGTTGGAGGCGCTACAGTGCTTGTCCACATCTGCAAAGTATTTGGAAAACAATGATGCGGATGCAATCCTCCAATTAAGTTTCAATTTTTCTACGTCATTTAAATATTCCTAGGGCACTGACAATTTATGTTACGATCAACGCATAGTTGAGTATTGAAAAGACATATACAGATATATCTATCCAAAGCAATATAAAAAAAAAAAATTCATTAACCTATGTTTTAGATGAGTAAATTTTACGCAAACGAGATTGAACGGAATTGGCAAGATTGATTGCACTAAACCAGACAATAAATATTATACAAAAATAAAACTCTAAGAACATCCCGTCCTTCTCTACCTATATATCTGGGCTGAATTCCAGGCCTGGTTAAAATAAATATTTACAAATAAAACGCTAGGAACAAACGAACTTTTAAGTTATACATAGTTCCTCTTACTTTAGCCAAATATATTAGCTTGTTTGCAGACGCACATCTGATGACTTCAATATATATAAACAAAAGAGCAGGAACATTGAAAACACAGATGGGCCGCATTCGTTCATCCGGAAATCGGGATCGCAGACGTTATAAATAAAGGACAAGGAACATACTGGTATACAATTACATAACAAACAAGTTGATACTCAAAATATACTATATATTACACTTTTAAATTGAGAAATAAGCGCGTATTATCAGTAGAGAAACGCTTTTGTGCTTGACAAACGTTTTGACCGGAAAAAAATAATCGATGGAGTTATTTAAATGCCAATTTCTCAAATAATTCAAAGAAACTAAAATATAAATTTTTGTCATAAATTTCGGTTCTTGTTCTATGACATGGCTCATATGAATAAAAGTCCTAAAAGAACATAAAAAACCTACAAAATACGAATAACCCTTGCTCTTCTACCCACATATACAATTATGTGGGGTGCCGACGCAAACCGGTTTATAATAAATCTATATAAAATTAAAGGCCATGACCATACACATATAAATCAAAGACAGGCTAAGAATATAAGAACCTACAAGATACGCAAAACCCGTCCTCTTCTACCCACATAAATTATGTGGGTGCAGACGCAAACAGGTTTATAATAAATCAACGTAAATTAAAGGACATGACCATACACATATAAATCAATGACAGGCTAAGAACATAAACAACCTACAAGATACGCAAAACCCGTCCTTTTCTTCCCACATATAAAATTATGTGGGGTGCAAACGCAAACCGGTTTATAACAAATCTACATAAATTAAAGGCCATGACCACACACATATAAATCAATGATAGGCTACGAAAATAAGAACCTGAAGGATAAACAAAATCCACCCACTTCTATTCACATAATCAATATTGCAGACGCAAGCCAGGTTATAATTAATATAAATCATCTTTACACTTAAAAGGATAAGGCAACATTCGAACATATTTTAATTAAATGCTGACAACATAAAAACTCATAGGATACACAAAGATCGTCAACTTCTACAAGTACCAACATAATATGGATTGCAGACACAAGCGAGGTTGAAAAAATATATACATGGATGTACATAAAAGGATAGGAACAAACGCATACATGTATATACCTGAATTAAAAGCTAATAAAATAGGAACCTACAGGATACACAAAGGCCGTCCTCCTCCACCCACATATCTGGGTCGCAGACGCACTGGTTGTTAACGCATTCGTATCTTCCTTTCTTCGAGTGGCAGTCATCAAGCAGTTCACAGGCGCGTTCGAACACTTGAAATCAAGACAGACATTGATTAACGACGTTAAAAGTGCCTAAACATGTCTACGAATAAACTATTAACGGTGTTAACGCCCATGCAATAATGTGCAATAATAACCAGGAT
Source organism: Congeria kusceri (assembly GCA_027627225.1). Classification (NCBI taxonomy): domain Eukaryota; kingdom Metazoa; phylum Mollusca; class Bivalvia; order Myida; family Dreissenidae; genus Congeria; species Congeria kusceri. The sequence goes on from CM051029.1 coordinate 25,956,546, forward strand.
AAAATGAGTAAGACTTTCGCAGATAAGTTCGAAAAAGAAGGACTATTGGGTATGTTTATATCATATTTCAGAGTCTTCTTTGGTTTACAGTATTAAATACCTGTGATATCACTAGTGGGCATAGCCTTATCGTGCAATAAGTAGCGTGCGTATACATTACAACTAAATTTCAATATAGCGCACGCTTAATATGGTATAAAACACTTGTAGCATATTTTGACCTCGCCATTCGGACTCGCTGAATATTTGGTACAAGTATGCTACAACTATTACTTAACAATCGAAAAACAACACAAAATAGTACGATAAAGAAACATTTTTGGAAACCTCTTTTCACACCAATAAGCATGCATAGACAAACAAAAGCCTGCGATAAAAGGCATTTAATGCTTTATTTATGTGGATTAGATTGATTTCCTTTATTACCCGGAGAGCAATCCCCATTCCAGATGGAGAATCCGTCTACACAGTCGCAGTAACCATGCTCGGCGTTGCATTCAGTGTTCTCGAGGACACAGTAGCGTGTGTCTCGGGCAGAGCACATGGCTGGAAACGTAATAACATTAGATGCCTTGACTACAAAGCAAAGTATTTGGCTATATACCTCAACTATACTAATTAAAACAAGAAACAGGACAGTTGCGTTTTAAGTTATATATTTAAAAATACTTAGTTGTGCATTGATGGTTACAAACAGTGTTTAACGGTTTTTCTCGCTTTAATTTGAACATAACAACTGTTGTTAGTAATTTTTTTACATAAAATTATACTATTGTTTTCGTTTAATAAAATATCACACAATAGCTATATCAATGAAGAAATATGCAATATGAACTGTAACGATATTATGTATACTCGTTACCAGGTTCACAGAAACCGCTATCCTTGTTGCATCGCAACAGTGATGACATACAAGAGGCGTCCGCTTCGGTATCATTGGCATCGCATGTTCCTTATAAGAAAGCAAATTAAACATAACCAAAATGCAATAATACAGACATATTGTGCAAATTGAGACACAATGTACACGCATAGGTGTGGAATAAAATAAAAATGTAGTGTTCCTTCTTGAAAGTTTATGTAATATGCAAGAAACAGACATATTGTATACATACACCTAATGTTGTTACGATAATTTGTACATTATTTTAAGTGATTTTTATGGAATTTATCGAAATTTTAAAGTGCACCGGGCTCTATGTACATAAACATATAGGCATCCGTTTAAACGACGTTCAGTTTATTTACATTTTAGAGAGTATTAGACGACGCATTAAATACACAAATTCAAAGATTAAACTATAAGCACATTCCATTTTAGTCACAGATCTGGATGTCGTAGGTTCAAGTCGGTCGATGACCCATGCTTCTCTTGAGAATATAGTGAAGCTGTCTAGTCCAGATACTTTAGGTTTACAGTCATTTGTTTCATGAAATTAAACAAAAAATATGCGAAAGTCTGTAAGCAATTCGCTTGAATGGAGAACGTGAAGAGAAGTATGTAAACTCTCTGATACATACGGCGCACACATCGCCGGTAATTGGTACGATCACAGTTCGTCCACCACATTGATTGGGACGTGCATTCGTTGTCGTCGTAGCACCTATAGGAGGGCGACCCGTAGTAGGGGTCAGGAATGTTGAGGTCTAAAATGCAGAAAAACGAATATCATTCAACATTTGATTTTGATTTTCATACTATATGTGCACAAATCATATATTGCAATCATATTAGCCGTTGTTTACATTTTGTCATTTAAACAAAAAACAAAAAAAAACATGCATACATTTTTGTTATTTGAGACTTCACAGATAATAAACAGTAATCGCATTCTTATCCGTGTAGTTTTTCATAAACTGTCGTTAAATATTGTCATGTTGCAAATAAATACCTTTCAGCATTTGATTCTTTATTCAGACTACACAGATCATATATGACAATCATATTCTTATCCGACTAGTGTCCATATTACGTCGTAAAATAATGTCATGAATTACAATTCATATTAACAATATCAATAAATAATATATATTATAAATTGGAAAACTATTTCATCTGTGTCCACGCTTATTACTACTGTACCTCCATTTTCGTAGCATTCTCCATATTCATCAGGTGAGTATCCAAAGTCACAGTGACACATGTATTCTGAGCCTGACAGGTCATAGCAACCCGAGTGGGGAACATATCTGCAAGCAGTTTCGTCATCACACGCTTCGCCTAGCCCTGGGGAAAAGTATCATGTAGACTGTTTCAATGAACAATTACGAATAAATAAATTAATAATAAACAAAATAAGAAGACAATACGACCATATATGTATTATTATCAACAAGTGTACATATAACTTACATCACGAAAACAAACATGATTTAGATGCACAAAACTCAAATTAATAGCAAAAAAGACAATTAGTTTAGTTAACGTTCTACAGAATGAATTTATAACGCATAATGCATTAAAGTCATATTAATATATTGCGGCTAACATAATACATTCAGGGCAGCATTACACTTTAAGGAAAGCATAATACCTATAATGCTGCATAATACCTATAATGCTGCATAATACCTATAATACTGCGTAATACCTATAATGCTGCATAATACCTATAATAAAACCCTTAAGGTAGCTCTATACCATAAGGGTGGAATAACACATTGAGGCTAACACAATACAGTCATGGTAGCATTTACCTTACTATTGTAAGGGTACCTTAATATCTTGTGCGTTGAATAATACTTTAAGCGTAGCATTATAGCTTTGTGGTAAAATAATACCTTTAGGATAGCAGTTTCCAGCAATGTCCTGGTAATGTTCCCCACATGAACATGTTCTGGGTTCCAGTTCCGAGCATACTGCGTCTTTGATGTGCCCACACTGTGCACTGTCATTGCATTTACTTCCTAATTCTGAAATAGGCATTTTGAATGGTAACTATATTATATTTGATTATGGAAATATTAACTACTTTTAGTAGACACGCATTTTGTGACAGTTTGTACACATGTACATTTCATGGTCTTTTCACCAAAACACGTCTTTTTTCAGACAGTTCGGAGCAAATCCACATGCCACATGAAAATGAAATTAATACAATATCTTTTGTTTACGGAATTTCAGGGGAGATGAACTATCGTTTTGTAGTTGCTCAAATCGTTTTGACAGCATAGCAAATTGAATATGTATGTGGTTCTGTCATACACAGTACAATTATAGCGTGAACGTGCCACACTGGTTAGGAAAAACGACGGACCTCCAGTTTTACGAAAGGGTTCTCGCTAACATAACGGACAGCCTACCGCTAAAATGGCCGATATTTTCAGTCTATTAAACGGCAATCTTCATTTTTTGTATAGTTCTCCGATTTCCAGTTGTTTTCTCTAACCAATTTAAGAGTTAAAAGCTTGTTTACAAGTTACCTTTAGTCTTACAGCCTTTGGGTGTGATGTCTGCTGTGTTAGCGCATGCGCAAACGCTGTTAATACACACGACATTTGCAGCTGTTCCAGAGGCTCCCGTTGGTAGGTTATACGAGCATTCCCAATAATGGTAACAAGCTGGAAAAGAGAGTGCACAATACTTGAGTAAATATATATGATACTGAGACTTCAGTTGCGTCAGCCGAAGGGACTCTTATTAACAGCCAATGGTCCGTTGTTTCAGGCATGAGATCAAACAACACTGCCCACAACACTGCCCACCAATACCCAAACACGCAAAAAAGAAACACATGATCAAAGTGAGTTACAGATTTAACCTAGATAATTTACCATATAAAGCGATTTATAATGAAGCCATATTTATGTATTTGACATATAATACAACTTATATGTTATTAGGTATTACATGTAAATGTAGCACATATGCCTTTCATATTTTAACTACATTTACACATTTTATAATTATACATACACATGGGCATACAAATCTATTTATACATACATCTGGGTATGCATTCTGCTACCATAGATGAATGGGTAGGGTAACATTGGCAGGTGCTGGTTTCTTCGCTGCAATAGGCACCACCGGGGACACTGTCGCATTCCGGTGATCTTCGCACGCAAATATCGCCTGGTGCTGTAAAAACGTTATGCAAAATCAAATGTGTTCGTTCAGTCTAAATGCATTTTTGTGTAAAACAATTTCATTTAAAACATGTAAGTATTGTTTGTACAAAACAAGTTTTAGTATTGTATGTAAAAAAAAAAAGTTTCGGTAAATATATTATCATTATAAGGTAAATTGTCTTTTCGATATTCACTGTTAAAGAAGTAACATCATCTTTGAAATCAAACTTTGATTTGAACTTTTTGACCGCATTGATACAATTAAAGATAATTAACAATCATGAACTAAAGCGTCTTTTTATTTATGCCAGACGTTACGGACCAAACACCTACTACCTGTCTATCTGACGTCACTGAATTTATGATTTAGTTCTATCTTATATACAGATAAGAGGTTTTGATACTGTTGATATAGCAGGAGTTTTGTATTGTTTTATATTCATAGTGATACCCCGGACGAGAGTTAAGTTCTTGATCCAGTGATACGGATCTATATGAGGGTAGCAGAGATAGTCTGGCTTCTCGGCATTGACGTCGAACTCAGAGAAACATCGGCCGCGGATGACACAAAAAGGCGGTGACATCTAAAAAATAAAACATTTTCATAGTTTTTACGGGAAAGAAAAAGTTAAACCATATGCCATAATTTCGATACATAAAGCAACGCAAAACTTTCCCATATAATTAAATTACTTCTATAACATGTACTTTAATAAACACATAACGTTTAATACCATCTGGATATTTGGAAATAGGACATAGCACTTATAAATCGTATGTGTCTATCTTGGGTATATTAATGTAAATCAAGAAACAAGAAATCAACTTAAAGTTCTTTATTTCCTTTGTAAGATAAATTATCTCCAGGAGTAACTAATTCACTAGATATGCTATATATAAAACATGTACCCCGATTAGGTCCTCTTTCAGGTCGAAGGCCTTGCTGTAACATGGGGGGCCCGATGCAGTGACGCCATTGTTTTCATATACCGTCACTGAGCAGCGAATCTGTTGTTGTAAACAGAAAAAAAACGTAACACGGTACTTGCACACTTGGATTAATTACAATATACAATATTGTATATTAAAGGCTATTGTACTATTCTAACGTTTAAATGTATGACATATACAATTTACATGCATGACGAACGGTTCAAAAGCATTTCAATACAATAAGTAAGGGACTATGGCGCCGTATATATCATACCATTTCAAGGTTGCACGTATCTCCTGACGTGGCCAACAAACTGGACAGTATGTCATACTGGGAAACGGTTGAGTCAGCAGACAGATCGTGGACCTTCAAGGATTTGTCTCCATTCAAGCCCGATACCCTTCAAGGAGCAAAACGTACAAGCATAATATATTTAATGCACTCAGAAAAACGTTCAGTATACCAAAAAATTAAAACAATTACAATTATATAGATTTCTCTTACCATTCAACTTTATGACGTTTGCCAGGGACCGGGTCAAAAGCACAGACGAGTCCATGTTGGTATGTTAATGATACATTCAAGACCTGCACAAAGTCTGGCATTACCAATGGTTCCCACGTGGCTGTCCCGGTGTGAGATATGGTACATTCGGATTGTCTGGAACATTTTAGCGTGCCCGTAAACGTGTTAATATGTATAGTATTATCGGTGACTGCCATGCCAATTGATTTGTCCATGATGTCATAGCCCTGTCTTAGTTCTGTATCCCTGGGACATTGGCATTTGAAGTACGTTTCGTCAAAGATCAAACTGTGATGATTGTCTGCGTTCAATAGACTGTCACTTGATGGCACTCTACAAACATATAGAGTAAATTTTAAAACAGTCTTTAGACACTTGCTTACATAACAACCAGATTCAAACTAAAGGTATAAATATAAACGCAAAGCTGTTTTCTTTGATGTATCGGTTGTTGTCTTAACAACGTGAAACACGATAAAACAAAAGACATATGTTATATTTATATGATATATGATATTTATAAACAAACATCCACATGTACAAACCTCCAGTTATCCAGAAATCCTATGCTGTTAGATTTGAACACGCCGTTTCGGTGTCGATACCGCTTGAACTGGAATGCGGCTACTCCAGAAAAATCGTTAAACGGTTCAAACTGACCAACGCTGAACATAGTCATTTGTAATGATCGGGTGCGATGATGTTTGTCAATGATCATAGCTAATCCATTCTCTAATACCACAAAATGGTTCCGGAACGGATTTATATCCTGGAATCAATAATTTCGTTAGATATGTTCACTTTCATTTTCATGTGAACACATTGTTTGCACATATAACTAGTGTTTCACTATTTTCACAAATGCAACGTTATTAAAAGTATTTACAAATGCGATGTTATTATAATTATTTACATATAAATTTAATGTCCAATCAATGAACTTAATAATGGCCAGTTATACAGTAAATTGGATTTACGCTAAAGATATACGGTAATAGCTATGATGCAACGCTAAAATGGAAAATGATAAACTACCAATACATGTACCTGGAATAGAGCCTAAATTGCTTAGGCAAACCTTGATTAGTTTATGTATTATGTTATTTGTATCATTTATTATGGTATTTGTTTTATCCGATTCACAGATGCTCCAATAATACTTACATAGCGGAAGGAGTACAACAAATCTAGTTTTCCGTCCTCGTTTTCTCCAACGTATAAAAAGCCTTCCCGCTTGATGGAGTTACAGATATCGACGGTGTATATCTCGTTGCCGTTTCGGAAAGTTATTGCGCAAACGCACACTTTGGTGCCAGGTGTTCCACACGATTCGGTTTTGATTTGCATCTAGAATACAAATACGAAATATAAATACGGTAATTTTTCAAATCATTCGCATATTTAATTTACTGCTTAACGTACTATAAAGTTGTGATTGCATTGGGCTATTTAATTGGTTAACAAATCCCAACAAATCGCATTATTTAGTTTTGAATTACATCAAGAACGTAACGAAATTGACATGTTATGTTGGGCAAGGCAATCTTTATATACGTGTGATCAAATAGAACAATGCAGATTTTTATATTTTTGTTTTAATAAAATGAAATATAAAATGATCTAACCTCGACGATGTACTTGTTTCCTTTCATAAGCAGAAACTCGCCGATTTCATCTAGCGGGAGCGTCGTTGATTCATTCCTTAGAACGCAACCAAAAATGTAAACGATGTGTAAATTTAATATGTGTAATATTCTTATAATTAGTGTGATAATAAGAAAACTAAATACATAGTGAGCTGTGTTCTATAATTTAGCAAATTTTGATAAAATAATATAATTTATAAATTATACTTGATTCATACATAAAACCATCGAAGAGTATGTGATGATTCTTCATATATATTTAAACAATATGTAATATATAATCAGTATTTGTCTTTTATAGTTTGTATACCATTCATTTATTTTTTGAATTACAGGCCCGCTGTCCCATGTCAACACCAGCCGGTTATTTTGTATAGCTTTGTTTTCGTCGACGAATAAAAGCTACAATAAATTGAAACATATCAATCATAGCAAGTCATTATCATCAATCAGTAGACAACACAAATGAATTTAAAAGAGCTCAAATAAACATATAAAAGGTACAGCCAATCTGTATAGGCAACTAATTGAACAGAAAGTACCTTCAAATCTGGCATTGTATATCCATCCCAAAGGCTGTGATCCGTTTGCGCTGCTCCAAACGAAGCTTTGAAGATCTTGTCAGTTTCGTGAATTTCGTCTCTTGCCAAAAGGACCTTCAATCCGTATGTGTTATTTTTCTTAAACCATAAACCAGTTTCGTCTACGCCGTCCGTCCAACCGAAATGCTTTTCGTATTTTCTGTGAATGTCATCAACATGACCATAGCTGTCTACTGTCGAAGTATTTGCAAGCGCTCCGCAGAGTTCATGATCGGTTGTAGTTTTAGGTGAAGGACAAATTCCGCCAGTTTCCAAGTCCCACTCTATCGTACAGTTCTTATTGCCGCCGTTGTAGTTGTCCAGGTTTGTCTGGCATCCCATCGGCGTTTCGGTCATCCAAGGTATGAGGAAGGAACCCTCGTCAAGGGTCATTGTTGACACCCACTTGAAAACAAACGGTACAAGATACTATTATTACTGAAGTTCTTACATGAAATTGCACTAGTTTGCATTGAAGTTGAGAATAGTACCAACCTCTAAGAGATTTCATATGTACGTGCTACGTCCAGCGCTCATTACATGTAAAATACATACGACTTCAGTTATGTGTTAATCATACAAAATTTTGGTAAATTAAACAAATGCAAGTACAATTTACATACGGAGTATAGACCAATGTAGACTGATTCACTGAAAATGGGCGTTGCTCGTTTCCCAAATAGTGACTCTGACCATTCGATAGAACACTGGATCTACAAAACAAAACCAACAAAAACAATATTAGAATCATGAAAATGAAAAGCAATCCATTATATTGTATTGTGCAAGTGCATATCACAGTCACTAACAAAATCTCATATTTAAACTTATACTTTAAATATTAACCAACGGCATTAAATCTTAACAGCAACATATTTGCGTGTAATATATGTATTTTGTTTAGGAATAGTTGTAGGCCTAAGGCCCCATGGCGATTAGCACAAAATTTGTGAATCAACAGTATTCTTATATTGTTTTATTTAATGTAAAGTTTTGAAATTAAATATCAAGTTAAAAATTTATTTTGATAATGTTGACAAGTCACGACCAGGTCCTACCCGTATTCACAAACCCATTCTTACACTATACTCAAATAGCAAATTTTTTGTGTGCCATCGCAAATATCCCGGGTACAAATATTGCCCTTTTTTTGTTTAAACCTTTTTATTTAAGCTCGATTGCATCGAAAGCCTAAGGCTTAGTGAGACACTCTCGAGTCCGTGTCCTGGGTAGAACCAGTACTTGGTGTCTTTAGGGGAGATCTTAAGAACGCTCCCAGAGTGGGGATCGAACCCGGGACCTCCCGATCGCTAGGCGGACACCATCTGCACTTCGCTCTATATTGCTTTTAAAATAAGAATGCTAACATTAGAATTGGTTCTTTAAAAAATTACTGTTTCAACAATATTCTTTATTCTTACGGTTTTAAGTTTAAGAATGATTTTTGAATACGGATCCTGAATTACCTCGAATCCTGCTGTCCGTTGGCCACACTCATGAGCTACTTGCATTTCAGCCAAATGCGTTTTATAAAGTAATGATCGTTGGTAAGGTCCCAGTCGTTTACAGTGCTTCCCGGCAACATACCTGAAACAACCAAATTTCACCATATAATAGGTCATGCGTTATGCCTCATGCAAATAAATTAAATGTCATTTGAAAACGCACGTTTATTTTTTTGCCCGACAAAATTTAATCGAAAATACGTGGCTGAACAAATGTTTATACCAGTTAATGGTAAAGTGAACCCCATCATTCCGATAGTAGTCGTCATAACATCCAGGGACGCAAGAGCTATAGTACTTATGGCGTTCATCGAACACCAAGCATTGGAAGCTTATGTATGGCTTGCGAATCTTGGAGCCAATGATGATCTCATGCTCGTCTTTGAACATCAGATCCTGTCTGACCTTGACCCATTTCTCGGAGGAGTTACCGGCTGCATGCGAATAGCGTCCGCTGTCTGTAAAATGAGCAACAGTTTGTGTCACAGTATGTGTGTTTAAGCGTTATATGATAGGGTTTGTTGCATGTATGTTATCGCATCATTGAATAAGCGATATTTTATAAATAAAATGCATATTTTACTTATGCGATCAGCCTTATCAAATATATCAATTGCATTCCTTCAAAAGGCAAATTGGTTTTGGAATATACAAGTACATGTGTTAATATTTTAAATATCTAATTAAACCGAAACGTGTATGAGTTTGTAGTTAGAAATTAAGTGGTACTTTTCATACCGTGACAACGCTGGAACAAGAACTGTGCTATATTTACAATATCACGTATCCTTGTTCAACGAAACTGTGGGAGATACGATATGCATAATATATAACAGTTGACAAACTTAAGGAGAATCATATCTGTTATGACAAACAATTCATGTCTTACCCACGCAATACGCCGCGAACGCTACCGGGGCCTGTTTCAGATATACGTGTGTTCTGTCTTCACACATCCGAATCTTCACTTGAAGGCTCTTCACAGAGTCCTGACCTTTCACTGTCATTGTCTTGGTCACTTCATTTCCAGCATTTAGTACATTTTGTTCTGATAATGTCATTACAGCTGAGGAAGATATTTAAGGAAACAAATTATTTACTGCAATAACACATGGACAAAAAGTGAAATCATTGTCATATTTTATCAAAATGGAAGGCACCCATGCATGCATGGTAAAATGTTCGATCACAACTGAGCTGATGGTAATATCTGACCAAAATGTGTGTGTTTTCAATGGAATTGCATTAACGCATCATACGTTGATCCTAACACGCGGGTTATATCTCCAGTGAACGATGTCTACCAATCAGAATTAATTACATAAACACAAACTAATATTAATCACGTGGCAAATGTCCCTTACACTACTGAATACAATACAATAACAATAGAAGTGGCAAATGTCCCTTACACTACTGAATACAATACAATAACAATACAAGTGGCAAATGTCCCTTACACTACTGAATACAATACAATAACAATGCAAGTGGCAAATGTCCCTTACACTATTGAATACACACAATACTAGTGGCAAATGTCCCTTACACTACTGAATACAATACAATAACAATACAAGTGGCAAATGTCCCTTACACTACTGAATACAATACAATAACAATCCAAGTGGCAAATGTCCCTTACACTACTGAATACAATACAATAACAATACACAGACACGAAACAAAACAATCCTTATTAGAACACAGAAATCGACTACATTAAAATACTAGTATACATAGGCATCTAACCTGTTAGGACTATGGGATAGTTCGTTCCACAGTACCCGGGGGTGAAGTCACTCAGAGAACCAAGGGCGCTTGATCGGCCGATGTCGTACCATCCTCCTGTCAGCAAGTCATCCCGTATGGGTACTTCGCCGTCGGCCAGTTTGTAACCCGGAGAACGACGGTAGAGGTCGGGAAGTTCTCGAACGCCGTCGTTGCAGGAAGGTTCCGGTACAGCTACGTATGCAATAAAAGAAATCATAACATAGAGGGTTTTAAACCATATTGCACAATTTTTGTGTAATCAATTTCAGTTAGTACCTTCTGATTTTCAATCCTAGATGTATAGTGTGTATTGTATAGCTGTATCTGTTATGTATGTGTAAAAGTATTATTATAACTTCAATACTAGTATTTACAAAAGAAAAAGATTTTTCACATTTGAGTTTTTAATTTTAAATTAATAATATTATAGTGTATGGGTTACATTAAGTTTTGAATATTCACAGACACGGGAACTAAATGTAAATACTTTCGAATGCAATATATATATAACATTACACAAATAATAATGCAAATACTTCAAGTGACGCATTCTCCATTACAAAAATAATAATGCAAATACTTGAAGTGACGCATTCTCCATTTTGATATGCAAACTTTTCTGCACATGTGCACTCGGGTGTGCTGTTGTGGTTGCAAAACGAGTTTACTGTAGGGCAATCTGCATCGACCCAACAGGCGATACCGATAGCTAAAAAAAGTAACAATTTACGGGCATATTTTAAATTTACATGTTTATGTAAATGTGCTTTCAACAAATGTAAGGCTTAGGACAATACAAAAAATAAATAACCTACAGTTGCAATAAATATGTCACAAGAAAGTAACATTACTTGTCCTTGTGCCGGTGGAACATGTATCTCCATTTTGCCAATATCCTTGTTTGCACGAGCATACATTTGTTTGGTTACATTCGGCATTCTCGACCAGTAGGCATGTCTCGCCAAACTGGGTGCAGTCGCTACCGAGAACTATAGGATACAGGCTTATGTTAATGTAATATGCAAGTAATAATATATAACAAGGGACAACAATATTATTTTTTTAAATACATGCCAACATGATATATTATTTCAAATATAACATTAACCGAGGTAATAAAATATACAAAGTTATTATATTATGTAATGGTTGGTTATGCTTTTATTTAGCTATCGTTTGTATTATTTTTTAAAACATATTAATGGTTAGTTTACAACTCAGTACATTTTTTGTAATGGATCTTCGCATGTTAATTAAAATAAAACCATCATAAAAAATCACCCATATCGCCAACGTACTTTGTTTACACCTGCCGTTTTCTTCAACGCCAGATATGCACTGTATCACTTGATAATATGGATGGTAACTGGGGTCGTACTGTTGGTTGTCAGGATACCTGCATTCTGCCCCATCAGCCCAATCGGAACCAAAATAACATTCCTTCCCAATGACTGAAACATGCATATTACTTATTAACCAATTGTGCCATCGGTACCTACAATGTTATAACACCTAACAATGAGTTTGAAAGTTGAGGTAAAAATGGTACTTAATTTAGTTTCGTATATACCGCCAGTAAGAAAAACAAAACAGTATTAAACAATCGCAAAGTATTCGGCATTCTTTAATAACTTTGTGTTGAAAATCATCCACTGCAGACGTTTCAAAGATTTGAACGTCGTAGGGTGTCAAAGGGAAGATTGTGGTCGGAAGGCAATATGATTACGTAGATTACGAGTATCATGCGAAATATATAGCTTGCCTTCGAGTATAGTGCACATCAAAAGTAAGAGTAAATTGCACACCCTATAACTAAAACATATTGTAAATCATATGAGTACATTGCATAGCCTAGAAACAAATTGCACACCATATGAGTATATTGCAGTCTTTAACACATTGTTTATCACAAGAATATAATGTCCATCTAAAAACATTTTGCAAACAATATGTGTTTAAAAAACAGCCTAAAACATATTGTACATCCCATGAGTATGTAGCACATCATACGAGCATTCTACAGAGCGTACACGTATAATGCAAAGCATATAAGCATGTTGATATACCTAAACGTATATTGCACAGACTATGAACATACTGCACAGTCTAAGAGCATATTGCCTAGCAAAACGTATGTTGCACTGTTACGAGTATGTTAGTACAAGCTTCTATTAAATTGTACATTGTTCAACCCTCGATCAGATTCCACTGTTTGTAATAATATTGCACAAGCTGACAGTATATTGTCTACTACGATAGGAATGCAATACATATGTTGCTTACTTGGTCTGCACGTGTACACATCCATACGATACCCTCCGACTGGTGGGGAGTCAAACTGTTCACGGTATTCGGAATACTCGTGGTACGAGTAGAAGTTCGTGCTACATCCGCATACATTCGCTGTGCATGTGTACCCGTTGGAATATATCAACGAATCCCCTCGACACTCATGCTGAGTTGTGCATGTTGAGCCGTATACTGAAACAGTGAATTGTTGTATATATCTTGACTTGACCAATGAACTTACTGTTTGAGTTGAAACTATATATGAGTATTTTACCTTTACGTTTAAGTCGTATTTACACAAAGTTTCCCAAAGCTACAAAACATTAACATTTATTTAAAACTAGAACCATTTTACACTGCTTAACGTGACCCATATGAGCTTTCCAAAAGGACCATTGCCTTGTCACATCAAGTTTAAATACAGCTTATGAAAGCGTACTTGGCTGGCACCCTAAGCCGTTGGAGGTTCTCTTGTACCCTGGTGCACACTGACATATGTTATCCACATTGCAGTAATAGGTGTTGTAGCTTGAACCTGCTGTTTCTGCTGTTCCATAGTGTATGAACGGAATAGAAAACAGGTCAAACTTGTATCTGTCTTTGCTTGGATTGCTGCAAAGGGCAATTCCTGAACACGGTGAATCAAGAACTGAAATTAAAAATAAAATATAACCTTATTGTAGTACTAATATTTACTTATTTTTAAATTGCATTTGCATGGACATCTTATTAATTTCATGTTTAATTTGCATGCATATTACAATTTAACCACGGAATCGAAAGTATCTATTTGGTTAATACTTCTGACTAGTATTTGCTGATCATGAAACCCAAACACGTGAAATACGCATTTAATAAATGCAGTGACACTTATTTATACACACAGAGTAAACCATTGACAAAGAAACATGCTATGTTTTTTAATATTTCATAACAATATCTAATTTTCAATTTAAATACGGATTAAGTGCATTTGTGACGTAAAGCAGTGGTAGTATTTGAAAAACATATTCTTCAATGTTAAATGGTTTATTAATTTAAATCATAACATTGAAATAAATAAACAAACCAAAGCACCTGGCACACACGTGACCATGTCCATGGACTTTATTCCGTGTCCTTCAGGGCAGCGGCACATTCTATCTTTGCAAGTAAACGATGGTCCGCAATCGGCGCTGGATAAACAGTTGCCATCGAACACTAGATAAATAAACTAGTTGGATCATATGACGAAATTATTTTACACGATGCAAGAAAAGCAATACACGCTAAAACATGTAACTTAAGATGCTAAGCGGTTTTACCTTTTGTTTTATTGACCATGCATTTCAATTTCACTATGTACTTGGTTTGTATAAAGAAAGTGCGACTGACAGTGGTAATACGTTTATATTTCATTACAATTATTATTCGACTCGGGTTTCATGTAAGAATTGACTTTTTATTAGGCAATCATCTTGTAACCATCTTTTTTGTACTTTAAAATAATAGATTAAAAAAGATTTTAAAGACTTTACATCTACTATTCCACATTTATCGGTGACATTGTGCGTCATTATGGTATCAACAGTATTAAAAATAATAACGATTGCACTACACGTATATTACAACAAATGTGTGTTGCACAAGGGCCTAAAACAAAGAAAATATTCAAGATACACTATTCATGTACACACTGTATATAGGTCTTTTCATTATTCATTAAGCCCATGTGTTATGAAAAAGTAGTCATTATTGTAACAGCGGTAATGTAAGGTGTAATGTAAAACTAATCTTTGTCTCGGAGGACGAACTGCTGAAACTGTGTATGAAATGTAACGGTCGTAAAATCATTTTTCTTGTTTTATCTTACCAAGTTACGTTTCCTTAGGAGAGCTTACAGATACCTGTACCGTCTTGACCAACATCAAAATGTCAAACACGTTATATGAGGAGCAAAGTAGGAGCACACTAACATAATATATGATGGAATCGATATCTGACAGAAAAGACTGCATCACGTTTGGTGTAATCAAGATTCAGAACAAGTATGCAAAATGCAAACCAAACAGGCATGTCCCATCTCTTTCCAGGAATCCAGATTTACAGATGCATTTTCCATTGTTACACGTGGTGTTGGAGGCTATGCCACAATCGGAATCACGTGTACACGTGTTACCCTTATCTGTACAAACATAAAATATTGTTTTTCAAATTATTTTTCCATTTAGCCACCACAACAACAACCAGACCAAACAAGCAGCACCTGTTTGGAGATTGAATATTATGAAAAACTGCAATTAAAACAAACATGGGCGACTGTGAATACATGCTTTATCAAATGTTAAAACAACGGACATATGCTTGGTTTTTTACACATTTTAACGTACAGTATGTAATTATCTTCAAATAAATGTTGAATAAATAAAAACAGGGCTACGTAATGACCATCTTTACACTTTAGGCCACTCCGAGTGTGTACAAGATAAATATATAGAATACATATGTTTAAACCAAACCTATTTTAATTGTCATTTTATAAATATCTTTAAACCAAACATTAAAAAATATAGCATACACGATACGCATAACCCATTCTGTTCGTTCCATATATCCGGGTTACACGAACAGCTGTTTTCAATACAGTCATACCGTCCCTTTGCGGATTTGCAGTCTTCCTTCACTTTGCAGGCACGGTAGATAACTAAAAGATTTTAATAAAGTTTGCTGTGAACTACAAACATATATTGTCAAACATTGCGACACCTTATTATTTTTATTATTGTCTTTTATTTAATTTAAAATATTAATAGTTATGCCTTAATGACTCAAATAAATTAAAATTGTGCTAAGAAGAGCATACTTAACGCCACGTGATGAGGTTTGTACTTAAACATTAAAGCAGTATATTTCATAAGAGTTCTACAAATACATTATTCCATTTAAACGTTTTAAGGCAGTATAAGTTTTGTGAAAAATAATAACAATTAACAACATAGGACCTGCTACGCAGTCTCCATTTAAAAGAGTGAACCCGTCTGCGCAGTCACAGTACCGTTTCTCTGCATTACACGCCGTGTTAGGAAGCACACAATACCTCATGTCCGTTGCTGAGCAAAGGGCTGAAAACAGGTCATGTTTACAAAGTAAAAATACTAAAGTACTTTCAAATTAAAGGATTCTCAAATAAATGTACAAGGGTGATGTATAAGGGACACTTATACTGCCTCGCTATATGAGCTAGCTTTTATAGCGACGACTTAGAGAGTCCCAGGTTGGACGCCAATGTAACCCAGCTGAAAAATACCCAAGCCTCAACCTCCGGTTTCCAAGGCAACGCTCGACCACCCTACTACATAAACATACACGTTAGTTATAACATTTAATAATATGATTACCAATAATAGCTCAGCAGAACAATTATCGCTTCCATACCCTAAACAATTTGGATGCACCAAACTATTTACCGACAATTAATTTATAAATTACCTGGTTCACAAAATCCACTTTCCAGGTTGCAATGGAGAAGCGAAGACATACACAGTGCATCCGGGTTTGTGTCATTGAAGCAGGAACCTGTTAAAAAAGGTAATCTGCTTGAAAATTCGCTTTTAAAAAATATTATGTAAAGTATTTCAAATATGCTGTTAACGTCCTTAATTATCGTCGCATAATCGCTTCTAACATAATTTGACAGTTTTGAAATGTTATTATAATGTTTATAATCAATTAATGCGTTAAATATCTCTAAATAACGTCTTTATAATACACCTGGTATGTTATATTCTTAATTTCCAATAATACTTACGTCGAACACATCGAAACATTCCAAAACCGGGGTCACACTTAGTCCACCACAAGGAACGATAGCATTCGTCGTCGTGGTTACACCAGGCGTCTGGGTAATCCGGCATGTAAGGATCCGGTATGTTGATATCTAAATTACAATATCCGAAATTTAAAGTTATCTAAATAAAAGACACAGATTTATATCAACGTACTGTTAAACAAGACTTCATTATAAACGCTATTGTTAAAATGACGTACAAATGCAAAAGAATATATATGCCTGAATTACTCTTTACAACAATAACTGGGAACTTACTCTGTATGTGGATTAAGAAATCAGTCAAGAAAATTGACTTTCACGAGTATAACTTGTATGTATTACTTAACGAAGTACCTTAAGGTAACTCAAATCAGCATATAAAAGTATGCATGTCATATGTTAAACCTTTGCACGTACAGTTAGCTAGAATAGAGCATATTCGTTTCTTCAGTCGATTAAAATGGCATATACCTCCATTAGGATGGCAGACACCAAATTCGTCCGATGAGTATCCGAAGTCACATTGACAAGTCTTCTCTGTGTCTGACACGGCGTAGCAGCCCGAGTGGTCAACGTGTCTGCAGTCACTACTGTCTTCACAACTTTCTCCCAATCCTGAGTAATATTTCAAGTGTTTCAAAAGAAGTCATGAGTTAATCAGAATATAATGTATTCTTAGTTTATTTCATGTGTTGTATTTAATGTAAGATTGTATTTTATTTCAAGTGGTCATATAAAATATCTTCAAACATATCAGTTTCTACGACCGTAATGAAATTAAATAATGTTTTACACTAAAATCAACCAAGTTTCTTTTCATATCATGCTCTTGTATCCTCCGTATTAGCATTTGAGTTATTTTCTTCCAATATTTATTAACATATACCAAGACCGTGTCAGAAAAGTTTTCCTAATTCTACACTAAAGTACTAGTATACATTATTTGTTATTCACTAGTAAAGGAATTATCATGTCTGCAGCACGTATTCATAACATTCACTTTCCTTACCGCCCTACAAAGATAAGCTTTTCGCAATAGTTTGTTCAAAGAAAAGTTGCATTCATTGTTTTGGTATGACAAATAGGATTTCACACTGTTAAGTGTCAACTAGGTTAGCAATTATCAGAAGATCAAAAACAAAACCTCCAAAATTGCTATCGCAAATTACTATAACGATAGTCAAATATGTTACCTTTTGGATAGCATTTCCTTGCAATTGTGTTGTAATTGTCGCCACATATACAGGTTCGAGGTTCATCCGATCCACAGACGGCTCCTCCAATAGGAGAACATGCCTCCGTGCTGTTACACGCACTTCCCAGCTCTGGAGTGTGAAAGGCCCATAGTGTTATAACAATGTGTTCTATATTAAAGAAAATAGTTTTAAACTAACGCATTTGTCGTTTTTATGTCAAAAAATAATTAGTAAACATATTTAAATCCATTTACACAATTATAAAAACGAAAATAAAACATCGATTATATACTGAAAATTACTTTTTTAAACGACAAAAACGATTTTATTTCTATGGTTAACAATGGATATTTAAAGGCCCGGTTTAATCCTTCTTATTTGACACCCCATGGGGTATGTACTCCTGTGTTTTGGTACCCTGCTGTGGTGAGGGTTGACACAGTTTGGCGACCCTCATCAGCTGATATCAATACACTGCTGCGGAGTAGAGTTAAATTGATACAATGCACAAAGCAATTGCTGAGTCAGCTAAGAGAAATATTGAAGATTATGATGACATATTTTATGGTCCACCATTACACAGAGTGGAACACCCCATAGAGAGGCCAGCCATTCCTTAAACTAGGCCTTTAAATAAGTACACGATAACAGCTCATGACTACATATTGTAACGTGTATACATTTGTTTCTTTCTAGGGTGGTAATAAATGCTGTTGTTGTTTTTGTTGTTGTTGTTAATATTTTTTTTATTGAGGTATGTTGTTGTGTAAGTAACGTAAGTACTATAGCGAAAACAAGTCGCATTAATTTCGTAAACAAATATAAACACATGTTACAAATACGACCCTTCTTTTAAAGTATGTTTACATTTTGCATATAATAAGTACACATCGTTTGTTCTCTATCTTAGATATATGCATTTTATATATTTGTATAATCTTTAATTTTATACTCTACCACAATAGTCTTAACTATATGTGTATATCCGTGCACATTCTATCCTTAATACTTTTCTTGTGATTTTGAAGGATTATATATTTAATCAATACGTATTTCGCAGGAAATACATGCCAAACATCACAAATCATTAATACAGTTACTGTGTGTACCATGTCGTACAAATACTTGAATAAGAAATACTTTTAGTTGCACATCCTTTTGGCGTCAAGTCTGCTGTTACATCACATGTGCATCGCTGATTCAGACATTTCATATGTTGTGAATATGGGTTATACTGACACTCAAATTCCATTGTGCAATCTGCAAGTAAATAAGCATTCTGTGAATATGGGTTATACTGACACTCAGATTCCATTGTGCAATCTGCAAGTAAATAAGCATTCTGTGAATATGGGTTATACTGACACTCAGATTCCATTGTGCAATCTGCAAGTAAATAAGCATTCTGTGAATATGGGTTATACTGACACTCAGATTCCATTGTGCAATCTGCAAGTAAATAAGCATTCTGTGAATATGGGTTATACTGACACTCAGATTCCATTGTGCAATCTGCAAGTAAATAAGCATTCTGTGTATATGGGTTATACTGAAACTCAGATTTAATTGTGCAATCTGAAAGTAAATACGCATTTTCTTAAAGGAGTATCATGAGAAAATATTTAATGCTAAACCGAGGCCCACTTTATGATTGCAACATAATTTCAACATATCTCATTGCGAAAGTGGTGTAATGGCTGCAGTTTTCACCTTACAAATCCTAAGCCTTAATAACGATCATTGGTCACAATGTGTCCAAGTAATATTTATCCAAAACTGTCAAGGAAACGAACGCAAAGATGCCTAAAAATCATGAAGCTTTTGGCATATGGTCCACTTTTCAATACTAAACTATAGTTTACTATGTGGTTAGCAACTAACGTATAGGTGTGCATTCCGTATTCGATGTCCCATGGGTGGGGTAACACTGGCAGGTGCTTATCTCGTCACTGCAATATGCTCCACCAGGGACACTGTCACATTGTGAGGATCCCGGCACACATGTTTCACCAGGAACTGTACAACAAACATATAACGGCACTAACAGTACGCATTATAAGGGTTAACCTTACGATCATAGAGTAAATTATCAAAAATATTAATATCAAAAACGACATTGCGTATGATAAGTATTGTGTTACGATGCTTTCAAACGACACGCTTAACTTATGCAAACATTAAATTTCAAATTGTTATATTCAGTACCCAATCGTAGGCAAATTAAAATAACAAAGATAACTTAAACGCCGATAATTTTAGGACACATAGAATGGGTAAACGGTCTGTTATGATTAAAATGCTGAATGCACACTCATTCTTTTAAATGTTACCTCTTGGCATTGTCAGATCTCTGATCCAGTGATACGGGTCTACATCCGGATAACAGAAATATTGACCATCGTCTGGATTTGTGTCGTTGGAGAAGTAGCAATGGTCTTGGATCACACAAGTATCTAATGGTTTCTAAAATAATAGCAAGGGAAAAGTATGATATTGTAACGACAATGGCCCATTTCTATGTGTTAGTGTGTACATGTAAGCCTGACGGGGATGTCATCCAGACATAAGCGTTTAATAATATGAAAATCATGTAGTAAGTGGAATACTATAGTAACACTATTATTTAAAACACAATTGCATATACATACAAAAGAATCACAGGTCTTGGTAACTAAAATCGATAATCCGATGTGCCTGTTCTCCCCGAAATTTAACATCCGGTAATTAAAATGGAATGACCCGGGCGAGTTTATTGTGTCACGTTACCTGCGGCTATATAAGCGGTAGCGCGCAGTGTATTAGGGAGAATCGTTCCTGCTGCCGAAGAAGACAGTTATGCAAGTATACATTTAAGGTAATTAATTGAGCTGGTGATAGCTGATTCTTGATCTTCTGCTCGCGACTACCTCGTACCAAACTAGATTGGACGTTGGAAAAGCAGCAGAACCTTGACATTAGAAATACTCGTTATACCTTGACCGTGGAGTATTATTGCAAAAGCATTGCGTTTGATGCGATCTACAAAGCGACAAGGATAGTGAGATCTGCTGTACCACGCTTGGTTCCGTACCTTGTTTAGACTATAAGATACTGTGCTAGCCCATCACTTATTAGGATACCAGTGTTCCATCCGCGCGTCTTGTACAAAAGTGATACCATCCACTGATTTGGGTTGCCCATCCAATAATTTTAAGAGATCACATCCTTTAATTTATGTTGATTGGGTATTTTAATAATCATTGTGTATAATCAGTTGTCGAATCATTGGGTAGGTAGCCCCAAGAAAAATTCATACAGAGTTGTTTAGACTCATGTTTATACTTTGCGTGCATTAGACCCTCTGCACGTTACAATATATAATTATATCGCACATTTTAATTATATATAAATGTGCAGTACACAGTTGAATTAGTATATATAGGGTAGTTGGAAGTAAATGAGCCTTGGAATATACGTATATGTGAATTTTAATGATATACAAATTATTATCATGCTTTAACTATATATCTAGTTAACTGGTAAGCTTTGAAATAAAGTGGATGTTTCATAATATGAACACTCTTGTTTCTATACAAGTGGCATATCGGACCAAACTGTATAAATTTTAAAGCGTGACAAAAGAACAAACATCTTACGAATAGTAGATCCTTTTCAAGATCAAAAGCGTCGCTATAGTTTGGCGGACCCAGTGCGGTTGTTCCATCGATGTCATATGCCGTTACAACGCAGCGTATCTGCAATAACAGTTTCAAATGCAAGTGTCTGTTTGCCAACATAAAAAATAAACGTACGGACAATAATTCCGTAACGTCTTTACTCCGTTTGTATGCCCCCACTTTCACAGGGTGAGGGGGCATATAGAGTTGTTTCCCTTGTCCATCAGTCCGTTTTTTTCCATCCTTCCGTCCGTCCGTCAGTCGGATATTTGTGTCGCTTATAATTCAGAAAGTATTACTGCGAGAGTGATGAAACTTTATACACATATTTATCAGCATGTGAACTTGTGCACCTGGGTATTTTGTTGCAGTTATTTTCCGACATCAGCAGAGTTTTGTAACAACCAGCGGAATGTGGGGGGCCCCCGTGTCCTACAGACACATGTCTAGTTATATGTGTATTTATTAGTTAGATTATTAGTATCCAGTAAGTTGCATCATCTGCGTGTAACCTGTCTGTACGGTCTTATCACAAAACTGTCAATTTTACAAAACTAACTCGGACCCGAGTAGAGAAGTTGTCAGTTACTGGCATTAGTATGTGCCCTCGGTACGGGTCAACCGCTTAGATAGGCTTAGCTTGCCCAGGAAAAGTATAATTGGTTAATGGACCGCGGTTATATGACTGAAATGTTGTTAAAAACGGCGGAAAATTCAAACAAACAAACAAAACTAACTTCTTCGTGATGTATCTTTCATATTGCACTGGCCGAGGGTACGATTTAAGAAAGTGTCAGCACGATTAATGTGTATACTTAAATGTTTTTGTTATAAGTGTGTAAATGCACTGACAATTTATACATATTAAGAAAGTTAAATCTATGGAGTGTTGTTTTTTCAAAATGATAACTAATGCAATTCAACTATATGACGTAATGAGATGAACGAATATGCAGATGTCTTTGTTTCTAAAGTAACTTAACTGTGTAATCACCCACTATGAAGTCATTGATATATACGTTTCGAGCACACACAATAGTGTGTCGTTTATTGTTAGTAAGAACTATCAATTTAAATTCAATCTATAAATTCGTATATTAAAACATACTTGTTCCATTTTGCATTCATCCCCGGACGCTGAGAATAGGTTTGAACGAATGTCGTACTGAAATAAACCGCTCCCTGCAATAATAGCATGGACAAGCAGAGATTTGTCCGCGTCCTTGCCAGATACCCTAAAATGTATTAAAAGCATATTTTAGACGAACACAAACTGTCCCTGTTTTAATAATCAAACGTATGCACTTAAAATGATCGAGCATTATTGGTAAAATGAGTATCTCAAATTATGCTAATACATAGATTCGAAATCATGGCCAATTTAATGTATGTCAAATCCCGATGAACTACAAATGTAACAGCATTACGGAAATCATTTATAAATTAAAATTTCACATCATCCGAAAACTTTATAAAAACAGCCACGGAAAGTTACCATTCGACTCTGTGGAGTTTGCTAGCCAGCGGTTTAAATAAACAAACAAGTGATGCATCCACTGTCTTAATGGTCACATCTTCCACCTGAATAGCGTCCGGTAGTATAAGTGGCTCCCAAGCTATTACTCCACTGTGTGTAACGGTACAATTGGATTTCTTTGAGCATTTCAGTGTACTGGTAAATCTGTTTCGCTGCTGCATTATTTTCATAAAAGTTGGAGAGAATTGCTCACTCAGCTCCCCTGTCACTTCGTTACTGTGTCGCAGCTCAGTTTCGCTCGGGCAATGACATTTGTAGAACGTCTCATCGAATGAGAGAGTTCGGTGATTTGCTGGATTGAGGAGACTGTTGCTGGCTGCCACTCTATAACGATAAGATATGTTGCTTTAATAATGGAATTCTGTAGTCCTTTATTTTGTTCTTGAAATCAATTTCTATTTTTTCTGTTCATTGTTTAATAGGCTCAGAAAAAGGGAGAATACATTTTTTTTAAAACGAGGAAGATACCAAATATGTTTCCAATTCTAAGCATGTGATTAACGCTCTAGTCACACAAATACTGATGCTTAGCAAATGTATTGCAGAAAAAGTTTGAACATTTATTCAAATATAGTCTCACACCTCCAGCTTTCAATGAAACCTGCGTTGTCTGTTTTGTAGGCGCCGTTTCTATGTCGATATTGCTTGAATTTAAACGCGGCTATACCGCTCTCGAATGAAGCGAAATCACCAATCTTCGTCAGCGTCATATGTAGCGACCCAGATGGATGACTTTTGTCGATCTTGATGAGCAGTCCATTATTTAGAACGGCAAAATGACTTTCCAGTGGTTTAATGTCCTGCACATGTAAGATAACATATAAAGACAAGATGCAGGAGAGTGGAAGGCTTATTAAATAAGGAATATTAGAAGAAAGGACCCAGATGAGCCATATAAAGAAAAAAGCCCTGCCTTCTGATGAACATGTTTTAATGAGTCATACAAATTTAGAGTATTTTGGTAGAGAGCAATCCAAGGACCATTTCTTTGATTTTGTTCAATAACCAACTAGTATCTTCTGACAGTCAAGACGATATTCACAGTTTTCAATACAGACATACAAGGAAAATGCCCCCGCCTCCTAGTGGCTATGTTTTTTAACTGAGCGAAACCATCTAAGCAACTTAGTAGATAACCGCCCAAGCAAAATGTCTGTGAAATTATTTTGCAATCCAATCAGTGGTTTTTGACAATTCCAGAGATACCTGTAGTTGGTGTGACGAATAAAGTAATTAATCTAACACAGGACACCACATCAGGTGCTTCAACAAGTTATTGGATAAAAGTAATCAAATCACTGGAAAGTGTGTGCTATATAAAATAAGTGTTTGTAATCTAAACGTACGTTGTAAGACGAACGCTTATATAATATGTCAAGGAGTCCATCTTCTTCTTCGCCGATGTACAGAAATCCTTCCATTGTTGTCCCATCGCAGACATCGACCGTGTATATTTCGTTCCCGTTCCGGAATGTTATGGCACACACGCATACTCCCTGTCCGCACGTTTCAGATCGAATATGCACCTGTAAAAAATAAACACATTAAGTAAATATTATTATAAAATTTTGAAGACGATTTTCAACTTAAGAATTAAGCAATTAGACAACATGCCTGACCTCCACGATATGTTGATTTCCTTTCAACAACAGAAATTCGCCGACTTCGTTCAGCGGTAGTGTTGTCGTTTCATTCCTGCAACATATATTAAAGCGCGCACTAAGTTGCAATTAATATATCCTTGATGTCCACTTTTCAAAACAATATGTAAAAATAACTAAGTCATTGAAAAACTTAGAATGTGCACATTTTACTATAAACTCACCATTCATAAACGTTTCGCAAAACCACTCCACTATCCCATCCTAAAAGCAGCATTCTATTTTGACGTTTCGTGCCCATGTCGCCGAAGTAAAGCTGCAACATAATGAATGTCAGTAGTGTAAGAAGGCATTTACTGAAGATTGTTTTCATTTTTTTCCCAGAGTTTACTTTCCTCTTTTATAAAAGGATATTCATTATAAATTTTTAATTTTATAGCACCATGTTCACTACCGTAAACATTCCTTTACATTACAAACGAGTGAAACAAATATAATATAAAAAAAAAGAACAATTGACGTAACACTTTTATCGCTTTTCAGTTTAATATTAATTAAACTTCTCAATTAAATAAACTTTACCTTCAGGTCAGGCAGTTTGTAGCCTTTCCAGATATGATGATTAGCACTCAGGGCTCCAAACGATGCCTTGAAAAGTGTCCCCGATTGATGAAGATCATCTCTCGAGACTATGACCTTAAGTCCGTACGTTGTTTGATATTCTACCCAATTTCCATTTTCGTCTGGCTCGCCACTGTACTGCGTGTAGCCATTGTACTTGTGCAAACCGTTGGTTTGAACACCACATAGTAAATGATCATTTTCCGTTCGTGGGGTTGGACACACGCCTTCAGTGTCCAGGTCCCACTCGAGGTTGCAGATGTCAGTTGGTAGGTATCCCCCTGTCGCGCCAGGACAAACAAATGGTGTATCGGTCAGCCAGGATATGAGGAAGGCGCCTTCGTCCAGTGTCATTGTTGTCACCCACTAACAATACATCAACAAACGGTATAGATAAACAATTCTATCTCTCAAGGACAACAAACAGATTTCATGATTCGCTGAATTTGGTTGATCGAGTTAGACGCGAGTCGACTTGGAGGTGACCGATAAACTTCGACAGGAGATCACATGGCGTCACTAAGCATCTAACATATCATCAATAACTCGGAGTTAAAATGCGTAATTACGTTGCAAGTTTTAAGTCACAAGTCCGCGTCACTTCCGGCATAATGGCCAAGAAATTACGCAAATCAAACATTCTGACTTAGCGACGGAATTATAAATATGTGTGTCGCTTGAACTGTGCGGTATATTCTTGGGTTCAATATGCATAACACGGCAATTCTATAGCTCACATATAAACACACTGAAAAACATAGACTTACGGAAAACATTCCCACTTGAACCGGTTCACTGAACACTGGTGTCGCTGTTGTTCCAAAAAGAGATTCTGACCACTCGAATGAACACTGGAGCTGCTCGAAATACAAACGTTTATTATAGCGTTGTTGTAATTGTTGTTGTTTTACGTAATGGATACAGTGATGAACATCATTCAACTCAGAATTTGATTCAAAGCAACACAGAGCAACGCTTGAAACGCTTACATGCTAACATTTAGTGAATTATTAATTAACAACACGAGACCAACAATTTTAGTTTACATAAAATGTTCAGATAAGCTTTTTCATCTGTGTGTACCTGTGAAACACGCCACAAACATATTATATTGCGCTTTCAAAACAGAACCACATATGATCACAGTCTAATTAGGCATCCAACATTTTTTTTGAAGTCGGAGTGAAAACAGAAGGAAAATACCTCAAATCCAACGGTTTGCTGCCCACAATCTCTCTGAACTTGCATCTCAGTAAGTCGCCTTTCATGCCATTGATTTATCTTGTACGGACCAAACCTTTTACAGTGTTTGCCAGCAACATACCTAAAATTAAATTAATTATTTTAAATGACAGACATTACAACAGTGTTATTTTATAACCAAAAAATGATTCATTGATTTAGCATTCTTACCAATGCACGGTGACGAGGAGCATTTCATCCAAAAGGTTGTTGTAACACCCGGGACAATAATTTAAATAATGGCTGGGTTCATGTAGAATTTGGCACTCAAAATACAAATATTGCTTGTTGATATGCATGCCTATCATCGGGTCGTACATCGGTTCGTACATCAGTTCTTGTATTATTTTGGCACTTTTCCTTGATATGTATTGTGCCACATGAGAATTTCTTCCAGTATCTGCAACATTAATGCGCAGAACGACATCGTTAGTAAATCCTCCGCACTTATATTACCATATATATAATATTATGTAACATTTGCCAAAAGCTTCAAAGTAATACTCGGAGATAAATGGATACAATAACAAAAACACAACATATGCAACATGTTAATCCGTCACGATTTGTACAGAAACAATGCCGTCAACGTGACATACCGACGCAATAAGCGGAAAACGCAACTGGAGACGGTGGTAGAAATACGTGGATTTTGTCACCGCACATTCGCAACTTCACTTGTACGTCTTTCTGACCGTTGTATTCAT
Organism: Congeria kusceri; assembly: GCA_027627225.1. NCBI lineage: Eukaryota > Metazoa > Mollusca > Bivalvia > Myida > Dreissenidae > Congeria > Congeria kusceri. The sequence continues at coordinate 25,984,238 of CM051029.1, forward strand.
CTAAGCCATGTACGCGCATTGTCTTTGTCACTTCCGTACCAGATGTTAATTGTCCTTCCTGTGAGGCTGTTACAGGCTCTTTAAGTACACACGGAATACAATATTGTTTGACGGATAAAATAATAATAATAATTATAATTATTATTATTATTATTATTATTATTATTATTATTATTATTATTATTATTATTATTATAACGATCCAGAATGGCAAGTAAAAACATCGAAATATAGTATAATCCAAGTATATTATGTTGATGTCCTTTAAGAGCAACCGGGGTTCAATGTTTTAGTGCCATAATACACACACTTATAAAGCAAACTAATATATAGAATACCATGTGTACTTTCAAAGTAAGTATATTTTTCATCCCCCCACCCACCCAAACCTGCTTACCAATGAGAACAAGTGGGTATTTTGTTCCACAGTTCCCTGTCCAAATCTTGCTGGTAGAGCCAAGCGCGTGTGACCGACCGATGTCATACCACCCTTCTTTAAGCTGGTCGTCACGGATCGGAACTTCGCTGTGGGCGAGCTTGTAACCAGAGGAACGCCGGTAGAGGTCAGGAAGCTCGGCAACTGGGTTGGAGCAACTTCCTGTATCTTCTATATAAATGATTTAAAATATGTTCCAATACTAAATTTTCATTGAACTTGTAACTACAATCGTGAAAAATACACAGCTTACTCTGTCAATGAGTTCTCGAAATATCTGAAATACTTATATACACCGACATGTCACTTATGTTCATTAGTATACATGTAATTTTATAACAATATCTTTGCTACACGCGTAGTGCAAAGTACGATAAACCCGCCTATTTAACATCTTAATAACCACATTTGGAATTTCGTTTAATCCATTGCAAATACATATATGATAGTTTTAATAGCGGGTTTTTTCGTATTAAAAACAACAAATATAATTAATAATTCACGATAATATTAAATAATGTTTTGTTTCATTTGAAAGGTAACGCAAATGTAACATATAACCATTGACTGTAATTCCAATGATTTTATTTAAATTGGTTTTGGAATGTGGAGATAAATTTAGACGTTGTTGCCATTCAGTGTTGGATTAATAATACTTATTCATGTTTGAAGAATATCTAACCTTCTGATCGGCAGTTTCCATCTACTTCTCTATATCCCTCCATGCAACTGCATGTGATCATGTTCATGCCACAATGAGCGTGGTGAACGGCTCTGCAGTCTGCGTCAGCAGAGCATGGCATGCCGAGTACTAAAAGAACACACAACACATATTGTATTTTGTATTACATTTGTCCATTTTCGTCAGGCAATATAGTGAATAGCTTGTTATAGTTTTAATACATAGGACGTATATATGTTAAACACCTTAAATGTTTTGTCTAAAAAAGGACCGAGTTCATATATACCATTTATATTGCTATTGTTAATTCGACAAACAATGAAGTTTAATGAAAACATAAACACACCAGAGTAGAGAACCATTTGTAACAGCTCGATGTCCAACATTTGTCCTAAGGTAATACATTGCATTATGGTTTAAACCGGTATATAACTAATACCTTTTGCGCGCGAGAATTTGAAACGCATTTACCTTTAGAGCAGACGTCTCCTGACACCCTGTATCCAGGGAGGCACGTGCACACGTTCGTTTGGTTACACTCGGCATGTTGAACAACAGTGCATGTTTCCTCGTACTGGGAACAGTCACTCCCAAGCACTGTCAATACAGAAATAAGAAAAAATATACACAATCATATAAAATATTACAACATATTTGTATTAATTTTGTGTTTTTACTCTATTAATTAATTTTATGTTCATTTAATGCAAACTCGTGTAAAAAGGAAACACATTTTTATAAAATGCATGTATGTAACTGTGTTCACTACTCATGTCGCTTTGGAAAAAGAATAAAATATACATTATCGTTTATATTTGCAAGCATATACCTTGTCTGCATACGCCATTAGCATCTGTTCCGTGGTTGCATGCAAGGCCTAAAAGGAAATGTGTATTATATCAAAATAGGGTCACGTTTAGTATTTTCGTCGTTAAGTTGGTTTTACCGTTCTTATTACTAAACACGATTTTTGGACAATTTTTTCACGACTAGTTTATAAAACGAAAAATAAAATCTTCAAATAACAAAAAAATCAACATACCTGGCATGCATATTGTAGAATATATGTGTGCATAGTACACAGAAGGGTGAAATATGGGATTAATATAATTATAGTCATGTTCAGTTTGCACTTGTTTGGAGTAGGTGTTTAAGGCACATTCGCACGTCAGAGTCGTTGGGGAGCAGGTGTAACTTCGAAGGTTGATCTGAGTGTCTCCTATACAGTCTTCAGTTGTTGTACAGCTCTTGCCGTAGACTAAATAAAGCAAAAAGCCATTTGGGTTAACGTACAAGTCGTGTCGTTTATGTCAAACAATGTAACTAACAGAGTCAAACCACATAAACATATGACAAATGTATAACTAAAGGCTCTGCCGGTCCTGGACGGTTTGTGCCAAAATCAAGTTGTTTATTTTTGTGTAAAATAGTATATAAAAACAAAAGTATACTTGAAATATGTAACAATTGTTTACCAAACAAGATTAACAGAGTGCAATATGTCTATTGAAATAAGGCTCATTGTCAAATATAATAATATAATATAGACCTGGTGAGCATCCTAGCCCGTCAGACGTCCTTTTGAAGCCCGGTGAGCAGGAACATGTATTCTCCACATTGCAGTAGAAAGATCGGTAGTATGGTGTTGTACCATACATGTGCATATAATTATAAAACTTGGAGGGAAATACTTCGTATATATACATTTTCGAGCTGGGGTCAAAGCATATTTCTAGGTGAGAGCACGGTGTTCCAAGAACTAAAATATAGAAAGGCAAAGCGAAGATCAAATAACTTTTATTATTATAAAATATAACGCTACTTTTATTAATCCAGCATATTAAAATCAATCATATACAACATGCACAGGTTAGTGATAATTGCACTATATATATATGATCGTGAACTCGTATAAAAGCGAATGCTAATTGCAATATTTGATTTCAACATTCAATATGATATAGGTTTAGCATAATATATCCAACGCATTGCCACTGTCCTACATAGAATTATTAAATGTTTGTTGACAAAGATGAATAAATAAACACACCAGACAACCAATCGAGTATTAGCAAAATGAATTTTTTAAACTTGCCTGTGTTTGCATCTTGCTGCTGTATCCCATCAAAGCTCAACATTATCATACCAACTGAGCCTTGATGAAATGCCACCATTAACAAAGTTTACAAGCACATATTACCAAATATTGCATTGTCCATAGCCTCGCATGCACTCTGTTTCTAATCACGGGTTAAAACAATATGCAGTACTTTCTCAAATAATACCTGTGCTGAGATATATACACATGCATTAATGAAACATATATGTTTATAATGTTCATTACTATTAGTTTCTATAATTAGACACTTACTAAAGACATTTAACCGTTACCTTACCTTGTACACATTTTGATTTATCCGTAGACAGGCCATAACCTTCCTGACAGCGACACAGTCCGAACTTGCAGACAAAGTTACTTCCGCAATCGGTGTTTGCAGTACAGTTGCTTTCAAAAACTAGACGAATATAAATCAATCAAATCGGTTTCATTCAATCCCTTTACAGAAGTTGGCCACTAACATATACACTCCTCTCTAGCTGGTGTTAAAGTGAGAATTTCCATTCATAGAGCTTCACAAACACGTCACAAGCTTTACCACGTGCTCACTGATGTAACATATGTCAGTTAAGAACGTGATATGTGAGTGCTATGATTTAATAATACACTTGATTAATTTGCATATGATTCGTATTTATGGCAACGTTTATCGTTTATACTCAAATAATAACAATACAAAAATAGCTAACAACACAGTATAAAAGCATCATTCATTAAAAGGTGTAATGTTTTACCAAACGTGCATGTTCCATAGCGGTAAAGGTACCCATGCATGCAAGAGCACACGCCTTCTAGACACGTGGTGTTTGAAGATTTTCCACAGTCTGAATCTCGTTCACATTGTATGTTTTTGTCTTAAAAAAAGAATTACACGTTTAGTTTGTAAGGACAATTTAGAGGATTGTCAACGGCTAAATGCATCTGCTTCTTAGTGTCTCCTTGTGACAGATATCCATAAACGTTGGTATAGTACATACAAGTGTCGTTCTTAGTTTAAACATATTTATTTCAAACAAACAAACATTGTTATACATAGAATTTCATACAACATTTATAATATGTACATGTTCGAATGGGATTGGAACGAAAGACAAAGTCTTATATAGTTCTTCTCCCTCAGTATACATTCAGTTACATGTTGACAGACGAACATAATTGGTTTTTAGATGATTAAACACTAATAAAAGTACGGCAAAAAAAGAGAGAAACTCCGAGTATAGAGTTTCATTCGTCAAGTGCATGAAATGGGTTGACATTTGAAAGGTGTTGCAGATATAAAAGTAGTCAGAAGTTTGGGTAAAAAGAAAGAAATTTTGAAAGACTTGTTTGGTGCAAATGGAGAATACGTTTGAGAGTCGTTCAGTAGCATACTACGTATCAAATCGCTTACTATTAATAATAAATGTGTGTACTGCATCAGCTATTTTAGTATTGGTTAAGTAGTCTCGAGTGCCGTCTCCATATAGGATAGTTTCAATGTAGGGGACGGAATATATGGATATAGTGTTTATAAGTTCGCCACGAATATGTACATACTGACTGCATTCGAGAAAGTAATGAGACGTCGTTTCATGAAGTCCACAGAGACATAACGGAGATGCAATAATGTTTCGCCTGAATAGATGTTCATTTAAGGCGCTACACTTTGTTCTTAATCGCGTGTGTAACATTTGAGAGCGTCTTTCGCCGTATGAAAATAAAGGATTCGGAATCGGGCGATCTATGTTAATTAGCCTTTTGAAGGAATGGATCGATTCAGCATTTTTGACATCATCGGGAAGATTATTCCATTCAGATATAGTAGATGGTAGGAATGAATTTGAGTACAGTGATGTTCGGGCTTGGATTGTGTGAAGATGTGATGAATTTCTTAGCAAGTAATTGCTAGATGACCCAACTGTTGCGGGCAAAAGAGATTGTAAGTAGTTAGGTACATTGCTAGAATTCATTTTATACATTAATATTAATTTATGTTTGCGTCTTCGTTGCCTGATAGATTCCCATCCTAGCTCATTATAAAGATCTTCTAAAGATACTAAACGAGTGCATCCAGATGTTATGCGCGCGGCTTCAGTTTCGATTTTATCTAGATCATCTTTTTCATATTGTGTACAATTATCAAAAACCGCGTCTGAATACTCAAGAATTGGTCTTATAAATGAAAAGTATATTTTCTCGAGAGCTTTTCTATCAAGCATTATTTTTAATCGACGCATTATATGAACTCGTTTCCATGCTTTTTCCTTTATAAAAGATATATGCGCATGCCAAGTACAGTCATTGGACATAAATACACCTAAATGTTTATGGACATTAACAATGGGTATATTAACGTTCTGCATAGTCAATGATGGATGAGGTGGTTTATTTATTTTGCGAGATATTAACATTGATTCGGATTTTGAGGGGTTAAAGCATACTAACCATTTATCAGCCCAGCTGGAAATTTTATCTATGTCTGATTGCAATACGGCGGCAGTTTCGTTTGGCGAATTTACGACCATGAAAAGACTGGTATCATCAGCAAACAAATTTATGTGCGCTTGTATGTCAGCGACAATATCATTAATATATACTAGAAACAGAAGTGGACCTAAGATAGAGCCTTGAGGGACACCGGCGAGAATTTCAATAGGAGTTGAATGCGCTCCCGGTAGGATTACTTTTTGTTTACGATCAGAAAGATAATTAGACAAAAAGGACAATAGATTTCCTCGAATGCCTGCTTGTTGTAGTTTGTATAATACACCTTTGTGCCATACTTTATCAAAAGCTTTACTTATATCAAAAAATACAACTCTGACCTCAAGGCCATTGTCTAGGGCTCTGCAAAATGTATTATAAATATATGTAAGCTGATTAACAGTCGAATCACCAGGCAAGAAGCCAGATTGAGTAGGTGCAAGGAATGAATTTGCACGAAGAAAATAAAAAATGTGCTTGTGTATTATTCCCTCAAAGACCTTCTCAATAGTATTTAACAATGATATAGGTCGATAATTAGACGCTAAGGCTGGATCGCCCTTTTTGAGGATCGGACACACATTTGCGATTTTCCAACAAGAAGGCATTGTGTAGGTATTTAGACAAGAGTTAAACAAATCACACAATGGGTAGCTTAATTGATGCATTGCTTCTTTGAGGATTCGATTATCTATTCCATCAGGACCAGATGCTTTTCCTACCTTAAGACATTTAATTGAATCAATAACTTCCTCCTGCGTTATATGAATAGACTGAAGACTGTTAGCGTTTACATTTTGTATAGGTGGAAGATCGTGGTTGCTTTCGTCGATTGAACACTGGCTTGCAAAATACCTGTTTAGTATATCAGCTTTACATGTGTCATTTGCTACAAAACTACTTGTTTGATCATCGTAAATAGGTGGAATTGAATTGTTTATGTTAGTAGGAATAAATGTTCGAAGTGTTTTCCACCAGTCTTTAGCGCAAAGGTCAGATGTCTTCAGTTTATATGCAATGTTGTTGAAATATTCGTTTTTTGAATTACGTAAAAGTAATACAACCTCATTCCTAACACGACGGAAATTTGACCAGTGTATGTCACTATTTAATTGTTTGGCTTTTCGATATAGACGTTTCCGTTGTCGAATTTTTTTCTTTATATTATTGTTTATCCATGGTAGATCATGAGAACGTATACAAACATTTTTGTTAGGAATACATATGCTTGCAATGTGTAATATTGTCTTAGTAATATTTTCTGCATAAATGTCAACATCTTCACATTTTAGTAAATCCCAATGAGTATCTGTCATTAATTGTCGTAGTTTTGAATAATCCCCAATATCGTAACGCCAGATATGTCGATAAAACGTTTTAGATATAGGTTTTGTAAATTTTAATGTAACAAAAACAGGGCAGTGATACCGAAGAGTTTGATCTAAAAACGGTTCGCCTGTTCCAGAGAGTAATATAGTATTCCGATTACTTACAAAGATTAAGTCAATTATGGAAGATGTCCGTTCAGTATAATGTGTTGGCTCGTGAATAAGTTGCGTTAAGTCATATTGTAGACATAATTCATTAATTTTACGTGCAGACGATTCGGCGAGAGCATTAATATTAAAATCACCTGTAATAATAATATCATTTATTCGTGTTTCTCTGGCTAGCCCTATAGAGTCTTCAATAGAATGCATATACAATCTATCCTCACTAGGCGGTCTATAGAAAACGCCAAAAAGAATGGATTTATTTTTTGAAGGCAGAACTTCAATCCATATACATTCTACATTATTTAATTCAAGATCATATCTGCGTTTGAAAGCAATATTTTCATTTACGTATATAGCAACGCCACCATGTGAGTCGGATGTGCGATCCTTGCGAATTGGCTGGTGGAAGTGTCGTTCTTTTGATTCAAGATATATTATATACTTAAATTCTAATTTAAATGTATATGCCTGGTATTGTATTTTAATATTTATTCTTAAATATTTGTGTACATATCAAACAAAACTAGCGCACAACGGGGATTTTTATTTATTTAGTTAATTGTATATAATTTGTGATAAAGATATCTTACATGATACACAGAGTCCATCCCGTTTGTTCCATACATCCGGATTACACGAGCATCTGTTATCGATGCATTGATACCTGCCCTTCAAAGATTTGCATGTTTCATTCTTGCTGCATAAACGGTCTATCACTGAAATAAACAATCTTATATTTTCACAATTTGATAATACACATTTTGTATTTTACCCTATGCATAGCAGCGTCTCAGATACAATGAAAATTGTGTTGTGTATTTTGTTTTTTCTAAACAATGTATATACTTATCACCAGCTTAGCTCTCAAATACCCACAGAGTTTTAGTCACAGCAAGTGAGCACACAATTCTTAAACCCTAGCATGAGTGTTCAGCGCCTTTGTCGAAGAGTCGAAAGAACTCGTTGTAATTTAATCCAGTCCAATGGATAGCCAACACATATTTTTTGCAATGCGTCGATTTCGTAAGAAACGATAATTAGGTACGACGGAGGGCACTAAATGTTTTACTATGAACTACATAACATACCCGGTGAGCAGTGCCCATTCACGAGCGAGAACCCGTCTGCGCAGTCGCAGTACCGTTTCTCTGCGTTACATTCCGTGTTTGGGAGCACACAGTACCTTGTGTCGGATGCTGAGCACTGGGCTGAAGACATTTCATAGGAAAGTTTCAATTAAATTCTTACAGTACAATTCAAGCGAAGCCGTATTTTACTCGCCGTATTAAAGTGACATGTGATTCGAGTGATTGCTTGGTGAATATATGTTTGGCGTACGCGGATTTGTGGCATTAACCTGCCAAAACATAACGTGGCGAAACTCCATTGTGTTTCCTCGGAAGCCAATTGTGCAATGATTACTCACAAAATCTGGCACTCAAGCAATAATTAATTTCAGCTAAAGAAAGTTCATGTGTATGTTCATCATAATCAGTTAATTGCTTTCATTTACATATTCGATGGTGCACCTGCATAGTCAATTGAATATCCGTTAGGAATTACCTGGTTCGCAAAATCCACTATCCAAGTTGCAATGGAGAAGTGATGAGTTACACATTGCATCGGAATTTGTGTCATTGTAGCATGGACCTGTTATAACAAATATTGCACACAGATTATAAACACAAACTTTGATATGAAGATGCCACTTACAATATGTGTATGTGTTACAACTCCAGTTATATACTGAAAGTTCCGTGTGACACAGTGGTTAAAGTGTGGGAAACATGTGCATTGCTCAGTTTCTAAATAATTTTGGTTACCAACTTAAAATTGATTAAGTTGTTGAAGAAATACTTACGTCTCACACATCGCATGAAGCCCATACCGGGGTCACACTTTGTCCACCATAACGAACGAGAGCATTCGTCGTCGTGGTTACACCACGCGTCCGGGTAATCCGGCATGTAAGGATCCGGTATATAGATATCTACATCACAATATCTGATGACTTAATGTTAACACGTATGTGCAAAGTTTAGAACAACTGGCCGTTAAATATAGTTTTAACAATAACGGGGAAAATATTTTTTGTACATCAATATATTTGCAACAAATACATGTAGTTGCGATGTTGTGTTGTACCTATTTTATAGAATTTACTACAATAATATAATATTTAAACTGTATGTTTATAAATAGACCAGTCCAGAATTTTGCTTTATTACAAAGTAATTGAATTCGTGTTTATCATATCCTATTCATAGTAGTTCTGCGTCAAGGACAGTCGATTATTTAAACATATATTAAAAACGGTACTTTTTTTATTTTACCCCTTTGTTGCTGTGCGACAGCTATAATAAAACTTTCTTTTTTCACTTAAAATACCGCATACCTCCATTAGGATGACAGACTCCGAATTCGTCCGATGAGTATCCGAAGTCACACTGACACTTCTTCTCTGTTGCTGACACGGCATAGCAGCCCGAGTGGTCAACGTTTCGGCAATCGTTTATATCTTCGCAACTTTCTCCCAAGCCTGCGTGATTTTAAACCGATAATTTGAGCATATTTTTGTGATTTTAAAATGATTCCAATTACATAGGTGCAAGTGACCTTTTGACGGGATTTGATTGACGATTTGTTGAGCCATTCAGAAAGTTATGACTTATATTTTTGACGGATATGTCTTGCTAAAACATTCCAATACTGGCAACAGGGTGTGTTAAAGTTTGACTTTAATATGTGTGGTTATTAACGTCAATTATGACTATGATTATAGCATATATGAATATAAAAGTGTCTAAGACTCTATTTGTTTTCATTGACTTAACACGTTTGCATTAAGAACAGACACATGCGGACATCAAAATGATCAATTGCTCCTTTTATATGATTTTCAATATTTTCATTTTTGTTCACAAACCAGAATAGACATCACACACTTCTCTGCTACAAATGTACAATATATTACACCATGCACATGGCGACCGGTGTGCAATGGCGCCTTCCGACTATACAAACGTACCTGTAGGATAGCATTTATTTGCAATGCTATTGAAGTCTTCACCACACACGCATGTCCGAGGTGAAATGTCACTACACAAGGCTCCATTGATCATAGAGCATTCTGCAGTGTCATTACAGGAGCCTCCAAGCCCTGTAATTAAATGTGTTTATGCAAATTTTGCAAATTGACCAAAGATGTGCATTTTAAATAATGTTTGTACATTTTTATAGTTTTCGCATACGGTTTTTCAAACAAATAGAAACAAATGCTTTTCGGACAAAAGTGTCCGTAGTAGAGCATTGCGATAAATTCGAAAGCATTGCGATAAATTCGAAATAAATATACAGATTATCTTTACACCTTTAAAAAAACGTCTAGAATGACCAGCGACTGATAAATCAATAGCGTTTTCAACTTAGGTCACAGTATACATTTGCAAACATCAAAGCCAATTCGGTAAAAATACAACTGACAATAACGTATTACTTTTTCTTACGCATCCTCTGGACGTTAGTATCGCCGAAACGTTGCATGCGCATTGGCCATTCTGACAGATTGCGCCGTAGGAACAGTCTCCATCAAAGCTGCAATCTGTACAATAAAGTACACCGAAACTTGAATGCAATTACATAGAATATTAAATAAGATGGCACATGCTTCACAAATAGGAACAATAACAACAATATATCTCAGTGAAAACATGAATTAGGATTATATTCTGTTTTAATATAAAGTAATTAGTTTTAATGAACAGTTTATTCATCGAAATTTTCGTGACTTCAACATCTTAGTAACTCCTTACTATCAAGTCAGAACGTTCAATGTATATGTATATACATGTAATACAAATGCTATGTACAATGAGGATTGCATCCAGCCCCTGATGACATGTGTATAGGAAAACACTGGCAGGTGCCCGTCTCTTCACTGCAATAGGCCCCGCCGTAGACATGATCGCACTCGAAAGTTCCTTTCACGCACAGATCGCCTGGCACTGTATGGAAAGGAATAGCAAATTTAAGGAACCAAATTTAGTATAACATCAATAAAACGCTTGTTATATATAGGTGAAATCTAATAACAATACATTATATGTTTAAGTTTTCGATATACGTTGAATATAGAAAATGCCTTTAGATAAAAATGTAACATTCGTGACACAATGTTTCGTTTATTAGCAACACCTGCAAAAGCATTTCATTGGAGCCATTTACAATTTATATTAATATTATGACCAAGATACAAATATGACAAAAATATATAATACAATATAAGGCAATACAACTGCTATTAGTTGCTCGTATGAGAATTTCATTGTGAGTAAACACAACAGTACCTCTTCCAAAGTTCAGGTTGCGGACCCAGTGGTATGGATCTAGATGCGGGTAGCACATATAATGGCCATCGTTTGGATTTGTGTCGTTTTCAAAGAAGCAGTGTCCGTTCATGAAGCAAATCGACAGCGGCACCTGGAATGCGAAAATAATGTTCCTTCCATTTGTATCATGCAAGTATGTTAAGAAACTTTTTCAGAACAGCATGAAGAGTTCCAAATATGCCAAGCATACTCAAATTAACGAGTGATTAATCCGATCATTTTTCTAGTTATTACCTAATAAGCTATAGTTTTCACAAACGAGCAGATGGTTATGTTGTGATGCACTTTTCAAAGTCATAAAACTTTAACATCATTGGAGAGGAACTAGCATGATAAAAGCAAACACGTAAGAGGTCCTTCTAGAAGTCCATTCAGTTAAGTGAAAAATTGCTAAGAAATTCAAATTATTATACATGAATTCTATAAAAGTTTATTTCAAACCTGTTTGAGATCTGAATCTAGGTTAAAAGTCTTGCTGTAGACAGCGGGACCGGACGCTGTAGTTCCATCCTGTTCGTAGGCGGTAACATTGCAGCGGATCTGAAATGAAGACACATGTACGTATACGCTATAAATGTGGCCTGAAAAAATCCACACAAATTAATTTGACTTGGCAAACTAATTACTGATTCAGATGAACATAACGCTTCGGCGGAAATGGACGATATTATTCGTCAGCATACAATACCGTCAGCTTGTTATCGACCTCCAGTTTTGTTGATGCCTTGTTGTTGTGTTTTTAATTGTTGCTTTTTGATGTTGTTTTTGCTATTGTTGCTTTATTGTTAAGATCAAAGAGCTTAGCTATAATCACAAAAGGACAATCACTGAGAAATCCACATACTGGCCCAATGTTACATTGCTCGCCTGATGCAGAAAACAAATTTGATCGAAGTTCATAGTGAAAGTCATTATTCGATGCGCTCATTTCATGTTTAAGCAGTGATTCTTCCGCACCTTTTCCCGAGACCCTGAAGAAAATAAAGTATTACATATTTGAACATGGTGTCATAATAGTGAAATCATCGACAAGCTGGCAAGCAGGTTCATACAGTAAATGTTTATGTTATAGTATAGCTCGGTCAAATACATTTGACACTATCTTCTATCCGAATATATCCATAACGGTTAACCTGTATATTGTTTTCCGTATTGAAATCGAAGTTATTGCATCGATTAACGCGTGGAAAACGTGCACGAAGAAAACGAATACAAGATGTAATTCAAAGGCGTAATCATGCTAACATATTAACATAGTTCAGGTTGTGTCAGACCAGGCTATAATAACCTTAGAAATTGTTTATGTTCACTATCTGCACCAAATTACCAAATTTACCAAAAGTTAGAGTTGTAGTTGGGAATGAGAATGTCATCGAAATTCTGTTTAATTAAGTTACATGCAATCGACGTACCATTCGACTTTGTGCAGTTTTCCAGAAACCGGAGCGAACAAACACTCAAGCAATCCATCCGATGAATGAATAGTTACATCATCAACTGTTACAACATTCGGAAGATTTATTGGCTCCCACACCGACGTCCCTGGGTGTGCAACGGTGCAACTGGATTTTTGAGAGCATTTCAGTGTACTCTTGAATTCGTTCCTCTGAATTACTTTGTATCCACTTCCTGGAGGTGCCATGGCTGGGTCGTAGCTTTCACCGACGTCTTCATAATTTTGTCGAAGCTCGTTTTCACTGGGACAGTGACATTTATAGTAAGATTCCTCAAACGCAACACTGTGATGGTTCGCGGGATTCAAAAGACTGTCGCTTGTGGAAACCCTAAACGAATATATATTCATTATTATTTAACATTTTTGTACGAAAATGAAATGTAGAGCAGCTCCACCAGTTTAATTTTCTTTGAATTAACAGATATGACACTATACTGAAACACAATTACAATATTTAACTGACACAATAACACAATATTTTGCTTCTTTATTGCAGCACCGTCCGGATTACTTTTAATTAATTTGAAATGTAGATAGGAATATATGTCAATATGTGAAGTATTCTCTTTTAAATGAACCGATTTTTAAATACAAACCGCCAACTGTCGACAAAACCAGTCGGTTCCGTCTGGAATTGACCGTTCTTGTGGCGATACTCTTTGAAGTTGAAAGCAGCAATACCGGTCTCAAACGATGACATCTCACCCACGTTAACCAATGTCATTTGCAGTGAACGGGACGGATGACTGGTGTAGACCTTCAGAAGCAGGCCATTGTTGAGGACCACAAAGTGACTTTCAAGTGGTTTTATGTCCTGCAAAGTATATTATGGTATAACTTATACAGTTCTTAAAATCATCATTATCAATTTCATCATCATCATCAGCAGCAGCAGCAGCATCATCGCAATCATCATCACCGTCATTATCAGAAATAGTAACAGTAGTAGGAGCAGAAGCAGCAGCAGCATCATCATCAGCAGCAGTAGTAGCATATTGTAGTAGTAGTAGTAGCGGGAGTAGAAGTAGTAGTAGTAGTTGTTGTTGTTGTAGCTATATAAGTGACTGCGACAGCAGCTGTTGCAGCCGCAGCAGTATTAGAGGTAGTAGTTTTTCATGTTGTTGCTGTTATTGTCCTTGTTTTTTGTAGCAATAGCAAAAGTAAAAGTTGAAATGGCAAAATAGAAGCTGTATAGTTTGATTGCTATAACTCATGTTCTTACATAGTTTGACGAATACAAAACATCTAGAAGGCCGTCTTCCTCTTCACTGATGTATAGGAATCCTTTGAGAGTTGTTGATGCGCACGTGTTGACCGTGTATATTTCATTCCCGTTCCGGAAGGTGATGGCACACAGGCAGACTTCATTGATCATCCCACATGTTTCGGTTTTTATGTGCATCTGCAAATAGTTAAACATAAGCACTTTGTTTCATATCCATCCGACAAAAGAAAAAAACAACGATACGCAAGTCCTACTGTTGCATGCTTTCTTACCTCTCCTAAGGTACATTTATAATTGTCTAGAGCTAATTACACGATGCCATGTTTTATATTATATATTTACCTCCAAAATGTGGTCAGTCCCTTTCAACAACAGAAATTCGCCGACTTCATCGATTGGCAATGTTGTCGTCTCATTCCTGTTTTAAAAATATTTGCTTTTCTTTTATATAGTTATAATAAAACACTAATGTCTCCAAATTCCTTTTTTCAGGCAAGGTATCAATTACGTTCCTACCATTGTATTCAACACGGAACACACAAAACAATCCCAAATTCACATTAACGTGATAAGCGCTTGGGATCACCGGTTGACGCAAAACACGTTGTACATCTCTAAGTTCTTTATTAAGTATGCAAAATAAACATTAAGCGTACAGCATTACACAAAAAACTTAATAGCAACATATGCAAGCTAAGCTACACTGCATAAAGAGTGACAAATAAAAATAAAAATTAGACGTTTTGAGAAGTTGATCAAGCGTTTTATTAAGATCACGGTATGCAATAATTTATTCACATAATTATATGCTTTGTTTCTTTAACGCATCAGTAGTACAATACCTGTAAAAATAAATGTATGTATTAACTGATAAAATATACCATTGATTTATTTTTCGCAGTACAGGGCCACTGTCCCATCCCAGGGTTAAAGACGTGTACTTGTTAGCAGTATTCCTGTCTACAAAGTAAAGCTGGAAAACAAATGGGTTGTTGTCAAATTGTTTCAAAAGTTGTTACTTGTATTCATATTAAAAATAATTGTGTGGCTTTATTTTACAATACCTGATGTTAAAATATACGGCGTATATGTTTGTTGAATACTAATCCGTGCAAAACTGTCTTCAGTAACACTATCTTGAATATTCTCTTATGTTACCTTCATATCAGGCATCCTGTAACCATTCCAAATACTATGATCGCTTTTAAGTTCTCCGAACGACGCCTTATACAGCGTGCCTGGTGCATTGACGCCGTCTCGTGACGCCAGAATCTTAAGTCCTGATGTTGAACGGTACTGAACCCAGTTTCCAAATTCATCCGAACCAGTATAGTGATTATAATACCCTCTATTATTTGCAGTGTCAGCATTGATATGGATACCACACAGGGAGTGGGTCCTGTCAGGTTGGTAAGTTGGGCATATGCCTTCTGTAGATATGTCCCACTTTAGCTCACACATACCGAAGTGACCGTAATACATGTTATAATAACATCCAAACGGCGTGTTGGTCAACCAAGGAATAAGGAATGCGCCTTCGTCGAGGGTCATAGTAGTCACCAACTAGAATTAGCAAGCAAGTCCGTAAATTTTGTATTGCAATTAGCAAAAAAAATGTACATTTTGCATCCGCCTTGGCAGCAAATAATTTGTATTTCTTCGTTAAGGGATAAATATCCATGAAGAACATTCCTGGTAAATCTTATTAACATATAAAAAGCTAATAGTAAAAATAAATATAAAATAAACTCACTGAATATAAACCGACGTAAACTGGTTCACTAAATACTGGGCTTGATCGTATTCCAAACAACGTTTCGGACCACTCGAATGAACACTGGATCTGTGGGCGCAATGTCATATTGTTTAATGGCATGTTTTTTTTAAATTGTTATTATAATGAACTTGTTAAATACAAATCCTAACGTTCGCTCCATTACTTGTTTTTCTGGTAGGATAGTATAGTATCGTTTACTGTATAAAATATGACTAACATAGGTTGTTAGACTAAATCAACCTTTAACCAAAGCGTAATATGTATTGCTTGCAGACATTCAAATAACAGCATACGCACAAATAATCATACAATGTATATAGCTCAAGGAAGGCTTAATGATATAACACGAAAGCTGTTGATTACGTTAGTATTTTTACAGTATCTCAATCTTATTTACCTCAAACCCAGCAGTGTATTGACCACAGTCTTCCTGCACCTGCTTTTCAGTAAGGCGGTTGTCGTAGGAATGATGGCGTGAAAAAGGACCAACCCGTTTACAGTGCCTACCCGCAATATACCTAACCAATAAAACAGTTAATTATTAACAATAATGATAACACTAATACTTCTTAAGTTTTTTAATAATAACAAAGCACGAGTACTTATAAGACATATCCCTGATATTTCGCCAAAAAGTTTCTACCGTGATAAAACAGAAGTATAGTGTATAACAATCGAGTATACCATGAATACGGCATAAAATAAACTGCGTTCCCTGTTAATATAAAGAATAACTTCATAATGATCTGTGTTCAAATCGGATAACTTACAACAAAGCAAGTATCAAACACATGTGAAACAACTTATAATTGTTCCATTAGTACATTAACATACAGATAAACCTATTGACTGATGAGAGATATTGGGATTCGATACAACTTTTATCAACTTGTTGTAGCAAAGTCGTTCTGCTGGTGTTCGTCGTTGTTGGATTGTGTGCGTTGTTTTTAGAGTAACAAGCTTTTCTATACTTAACAAACTATCACATATAGCCAACCTGGCTCGGAGATGAATCTCTACCCGTATGCAGACAACACATTTCGGCATTCATCATGATGTCTTAAAATCTCCATACGAATATAATGCACGTACCAGTGAATGGTGTAGAACAGCCAGTCATCCAGATAGTTGTAATATAAACAGCCGGGACAGTCTGGATAAAACTGGCTAGGTTGGTTGTCGATGACGCATTCGAAGTTCAAATATGGTTTTTTAATCCAGCCACCATAAGCAGGGTCATCGATAGATTCATAATACAAATGCTGGTAAACTCTGGCCCTTTTCTTGGACGCGTAGGATGCCCCATGAGACGTCCGGCCTGTATCTGTAGTATCAGAGGTGAAACAAGTACATGTAACAGTTGACTAGATTATTTGTAAAACTGTAAAAATTTGATTTTGCCAATGATACAATCATTTGGGCCACAAAAATCTGATGGCAAATGATATGTCATATCATAATGCGTTTATTTCGTTTAAGAGCACGGTTTCCACCTATATGTTCTTTTATAGAAAAATTATTTGTATTGGCTTTTATATTAGGTAATAAGGTGCTCTTGTTGCTATAATCTTGTACATTTCCACCGCATACATGTATAGTTGTTTAACATATTCAACTAATTGATAATTTAATTTGCTAAAATCTCGTTACTTAATTTAATAAAACAAGTTACTATTTAATTTGCTATACACATCGTCTAATATATATACTACAAGCAGTTATTTATGAAGAAGAATCACATCGTCATCTTGACGAAAAAGTCATGTAACAAACATGTTTTAGGAAATTAACTTTTTGCAAATTAGAGATCCAGTACACCACTTTGCCATAAACTCTATGAATGTTAGAGATATATTCCGCCTAGAAAATCTGAGGACAACATAAGGAAATATGTGTTGCTATTACTTCTTACCCACGCAGTAGGCAGAAAAGGCTACTGGTGTTGGAGGCAGATACACGTGTGTTTTGTCACGGCACGTTCTTAGCTTCACTTGAATGTCTTCTATGAGGTTGTATTCAACAAGGCCTATAACCCTCATTGTCTTCGTCACTTCAATACCAGACTCCAGATCCGCAAGTTCTAAAGCTTTGATCTCTTCTGTTAAAATAAAATAACTATTATTAATACAAATTGTATTACATGCATATTAAGACCATGCACACTAGCTTCGTCAGTATTAAAGAAATTCCTATTGAAAACGTCATTTTTTAAGAAAAAACACCAACGTATAATACATGTGTTTGTTTCAAATGTAACGTTATTGTATAACTTGCATTGTATACGTATGACTATCATCCATATCAGTGCACTACCTTTCAGTGAAATACCCTCAATCGCATTTAAACGCATACAGGCGCGCAATCACGCATACAAACCATGCGTACCTGTCAGTGCAACGGGGTATTTTGTTCCACAGTCTCCAGCCATGATCCCACTTGTTGCGCCAACCGCATGTGAGCGGCCAATGTCATACCATCCTTCTTTTAGCAGGTCGTCACGGATAGGAACTTCGCTATGGCCGAGATAATAACCAGGCGAACGCCGGTACAGGTCAGGTAGCTCTGGAACTTGGTCGGTGCAACCTCCTGCTTCTGCATATACCATTTATCACAAGATAAATGAAAGTCCAGAGACAACACCAGTCGATAAACCCTTACATGTGATTTTTTACAATTAGAATTGTAAGCAATATTTTATTATAATATATATATTTATTTATTAAGCTGCGTTGAATAACAAATGGTTAATGAAATTATTGATAACAATCCTCTTCTTTTAAAAACCTCATACACTGGATATCGATATAATAATGTAGCTTGTAAAACATTTCCAGTGGTTACATTGGGTTGACTGAACATATCAGAAATAGCGAAGTCAAGCTAAAATAACATATACTCCTGAAAGTGCAGTACTTATATTATCTGATATCAAATGAGGAGACTTAAACCTGATACTGGTGATATGCATTGTCCGTTGACTTCTACATATCCGTCATTGCACCTGCACATGGCCATGTTCACGTCACATTTGGAATTATCGACTTCTTCGCAGTCGCTAGTGGCAGCGCAAGTCATACCGAGCACTAAAAACAAGCAACGATAAAACAAAACAAGATTTTACCTTGTTGGTGGTTGTTATGTTCATAGTAGGGATTGTATGGGCAGTGATATTGTAAGTGGAATTGGTGGTGGTGATGGTAATGCCGTTGGTGGTGGTAGCGGTGGCGTACCGGAAAAATACTCAAGTTCAATACGCCGTTACTTTATTCTAAGCCTCACCTGATATATTACAAGACCAGGCAGTAACCTGTTATTCCCTATGTGACAATGGAGCACTAAGGGCATCGGTGTTAACGTTTTAACACAGCCAATGCTAGAATACTAGAATATAATTAATTTTATTTATTTTATGCATTACCTTTAGAGCAGATGTCACCTGACTCCCGATATCCAGGGAGGCACGCGCATATGTTCGTTTGGTTACACTCCGCATGTTTAACAGCTGTGCATGTCTGCCCGTACTGAGAACAGTCCCTGCCAAGCACTAACGAACAAAAGAAAGAGTAGCATAAAATAGTATGTACGTATATATAAATCCAACAACATATTGCGCTGATATATTGAATGGTTCAAATGAGACCAAATTACACCAGATACCACTTAACTTAATTGAAATAAACCGGTTTTATGGGACATAATGTAACCATGATAAGTATGAAGCGCAATGGCTTTCTGGAAGCTATTTTGATAATTCTTTAAAATGCATTAAAGTTGTTTACAGTGTAGACAATTTTAATTTACTTGTTACGGACTCACCATTTTGGCACTCTCCAGGAACCACAGCTCCAAGTATTGTGCCGTAATTACACGAGAAATCTACAAGAAAATGTTAAGGGTAAGCTGCAGCTGAAGCTGAAACAACAGGAAGCAGAAAACGCCCAGTATATATTATATCAAATAGTTATTTTGTATAAATCATATGGCCTACACAATACAGCAAATGATATGAGGAAGAACAGAGAAAATATACATCAACACAATTAAATAAACAAAAGCTTACTCTAATCGGTAGTCACTATATTAGGATGGTTATTTGAGATGTACACTGGTTTAAAGGAACACTATTAAACCTATGTAGTTTTGTTGAAGTTAATGATTATAAAGATTATTACTAATGTTCTTTGTAAATGACTGTAAATGCATTTTGTCATTTGGATTGCATTATTGGTAGTAATTCAGCTATTTTGCACGTATGGTTATGGTTATTGGTAACGGTGTTCTGACATTCTAAAAATTCCATGTAATTAATATACACACTAGAGTTGTGTCATGTATTAACATTCAAGTGTTAATAAATCTAGTTAACAGTTAATAAACTATTTTCAATATTCTTTGTGTAATATTGTATCAATACTATACAAAATAATTTGATTTAATTTAAGCGCAACATAAACATACTTGGCGTGCAGAGCTGCACGTTGATGTAGGTTGTATCATAGTAACCATGTATGGGATCGATTTTGTAATACTGTGTGGTCTGTACATAGTTCGGGTAGGCATTGTTGTGACATTCGCAGGTCAGACTGGTGGGCGAGCATGTGTAGCTTTGAGCATTGATCAGCGAGTCACCCATACAGTCTTGTATCGATGCACAGCTCGAGCCGTAGACTAAAATCCCATTAAAGTACAAAATATATTAATACTGGCATTATATAATGCGTGTATTCCAAACTAATACATACTAAACTGCATCTACCTATATATGAAGACTGAACATTATTTATAATATGTACATGTATTAAAACACTGACATGTATAATCCGAAATACTTTTGATCCGCATATAAATAGAATCAGTAAAAAGTAATGATTTCCAATGCCAAACCAACCTTGTATTTCCATAAGAAAATCTCCCAGAAGTAGGAAACCTTGCAATCTGATAGAAACGGTATGTTAATTATTTTTCTCCAACCAAAACGTCATGTCATCTACTTAGAGGTACATAATTGTTAACACTGCTTGGAAATCAAACGTTTTACTCGTACGTATATTTGGAATCACTCTTTCCATCCACTTACTTGGTTGGCAGCCGAGGCCATTTGCTATTTGTTTATATCCCGGGGAGCACGAACATATGTTTTCCACATTGCAATAGTAGGCCTTGTAGTTTGACATCCCGGTCGGCCCGTAATACGAGGGTGGTAATAGGTGGAACAGGTACATGTTCAAGGCTGGGTCGTCGCATAGTGCAAGGTCAGAACAGGGCGTTCCGAGAACTAAAATGAAATTGTGTGTGATAATGAGTAATGAAAATCAAATTATACATTCGTGTACATTCTTTGTTTTACATTCGCTTCACAGCTTAAGTATGTCCTTTATTTTAATTGGGGTTCAGTTATATTTGTTCTTTATAGTGTTTATGACAAAAATCAAATTTGCATTTATCAATACATAATAGCAGAATAAGGTGTGAGCCAGATTTTACCTTTGACACAAGTGCCAGTATCCAGCGATTGTAAACCATAGCCATCGGGGCACCGACATTTTCCGTAAATGCAGACGAACGACATCCCACAGTCAGCATCCACTGAACACTTGCTCTCGGGTGCTAACAAGATATTAACTATAAATTATAGAATGTAATCAATATGATAAGAAACCAGTAATACTTAATAGAAACGTATCGATGTTCAACGAAAGCAGTATACATATTATTACGAATAATATTGCATGTATGCACACGGGTCCTCTCATTCCCTATGTTGTTTTGTATAGGAATACACATGTATATAGATAAACAGTGCGCATTGAGACGAGACCATGTTCTAGATTAATGGTTCCTCCCGTAAAAAGGTAAATTATTTAAACGGGCGGTAATTGCAATGAAATGATAACTCACTGCACTAGTACAGTGGCAGTTTGTATCTGTATACATTCTGTGCTATCGATACGAATTTATGTCTCAGGCAGTAAAGCGCGACGCGTTATAGTTGAACAAACGGTTATGAGTTCGAGTCCTGCTGGTGAAAATGTTCTTCCCATTTATAAAGGTATAACATACTAGTATATTGAATGAATCTGAGACGGACACAGGAAGTAAAGGAGATGCTAAAGGCAATGAGACCGTTACAGCAAGTGCACGGCGTCATTGATTTTGATTTTGTCATTGATTTTATTGCCATGTTTACAACTGATAACTGAAGAAAAAACAATAAACACAAACTTCGAACACAGAATTCATATATTAAAACAAATGTCACTTCATAAATAGCAATAAAAATACATTTTTACTCAAATGTTTCAGACCCGATTTGAACCCTGATCGGCGACATTTAAATCTGCAGCGCATACCACTCGACAATTCTTCTTGTTCTAATAGTTGTCTGTGTATGTGTATATGAAACTATAAATGAAATGAATGCAAATGAAACTGACATAAAACAAAATAGCAATTACATTGATACCCCTCTAAAATGGACTGTCCTGATCATTGGTGTCTCAGAAGACGCTGTCGGACTATAGTGACGATTTTGCTGTTGTTTTGATAACGTTGTTAATATGTGTATTTATATATGTCTAATATATATTTGATTAAACCCAATCCACACGAATCAATGTGTATCCTTGCTGAATATGCAGCATAAGAACATCTACATTTTACAGATATTCAAAAATTACTACCAATTGTCTGCACGTGCGACATTTTAATCTAATAACGTATGCCCTGGATCGCAAACTAAATGAATAAGTGAATATAATTCATATAGAATTGTAAGGGTAAACGCCTTGTTTCACCTTAACAGTGCTCATAATTTGTTCCAAAACAGTTCAATATTTGTTGAGTAATTACGAATTCAGGTTACCCATATGATTGCATTAATTCTATTTTAGTATTCCAATCAATAACGCTATTTCTTATGGACAATGATATAAACTTATTTGATGCAATACAAATATTGTCCTTCACAGCGGACTGTTATCGCCATCGTTTAAAGAACAATTCGCAAAGTCCTTGATTACTTGATGATAAATTGAAAAACGTGATTATTACTTACCGAATATGCACGTTCCATTCCTGTAAAGGTAACCAGGTTTACACACGCAAACACCGTCACTGCATGTCGTGTTAGAAGATTTGCCACATTCCGAGTCGCGTTGACATGTATTGCCTTTGTCTGAAAAGTATGAGTAACCGTTCTTGTCAACCTCCAGCCACATAAACTTAATACAATATTCACAAAACAGGTGATTATTATTCTTGCATGACTGCGTTAATAACTTAGGTCTGATACGTGGACAGAAAGTGAACGAAAGGGTAAGCAGCTGAATCCCACAGAGAAAACGAAATACAAAAAGCCGGGAATGGTTTGACAAAAGATTGTTTTATATTTTCCTTTTCGACAACATTTCCTTATCTAAAAACGTTAAAAGTATGGAAAACGTTGTTCATTTAAATGAAACCTTACACGTATTCCAAGATGGAAATAAGCTGTGTGATGTTTATGAGAAATCAGCTGAAATGCAAAACTACTTCACTTACTGACAAGAATATCTATCTTAAAGAAAGGTTCATACTTTGTGATAACTCATATCATTTTACTGAGACGTGGTTATAAGGGTCTATCACATACATGAAACACAGACGCCATTTTCCTGGCGCCAAACATCGGCATTGCAGGCGCAAAAGTTGGCCAAACACTCGAACCGTCGTTTGAGAGATGTGCAGTCGTCATTAACCATGCATGAACGGCCCATAACTGTAAATGACAATGGGCTTATACACACACATAACCTAAACATGTGAAAGTAGTAGCTGTTCATAAGTACGAAACATAATGCTAAAATATACAGCAAAAAAATAATGTTCGTATTATGATTATTCTCTTTTAAACATAATAGCTATTTTTTATGAATAAGTAGCAGTTGTACTTTGTTCGTTTTAACTTAAAATATAAAGGTATACTAACAAATGAATAAACATCCAAGACTCGTTTTTTTATATAATCTGTATTTTCGCCGGAGATTTACTAAGCAAAAATTCAAATAATACGCACAATAGATAAAATATTTTGTGTACGCCGTATTACATCTAACACCGATTTCCTTAAATTCATACTGAATGATTAATTCTAAGTCAAGATAGGCGTAAAAGAACTTCTGCATTTTTCATTTTGTCAAATCGGTTGCTATCTGTGTGATATCAAAATGTATATCTGGCTAGCTGACCTTGATTGCAGGTCCCGTTGACATGCGAGTACCCGTCTGCGCAGTCGCAGTAGCCATGTTCGGTGTTACACTCTGTGTTCTCGAGCACGCAGTGACGCGTGTCCGAGGCAGAACAGCGCGCTGTAACGTTATCAAATTGTTAACTATCAGTTAAAAACCCCGTAAATATTGTGTTCATTTTACGCGTAATATTACTATGCCCATAATTGCTGTAAATTCTAGTTAGGTCGAGCATATTTAACAATAATCAGGACTTGCATTGTGTGTTGCAAATGCATACATAACAAACGGGATAATAAATACAACGATGGTTGTGGTCATAGAAATAACAAGACGCTGCGTTCGATAAACACAGATGCCCTGGGTCAAGGTCAAAGTGGCTTTGGTTGATATGGGTGGATTAGGAATGGTAATCAGCAACAACTGTATTGTAGTAAGCGGTGATGATGCCCGAAAAATAAGTAAAATCTAGGGAACCAAGAAATAGAGCATTTGAATTATTGTAAGTCCAAATTAGGCAAAGGTCAAGGTCAAATTGGGGTTGGGTGATATGGGTGAATTAGGAATGGTCATTAGCGACATGTGTGTAAGTATCCAAGTTTTGAAGTAAGTGGTGTTGGTGCTAGACGAAACGGTAAAATCTAGTTAACATCGTACGGACGGAATCACGGAATCACAGAAACTACGGTGTCACAAAATTACGAAATCACGGAGTTTTGGACAGGGCAATTACCAAGTTCCCCCCGCATCAAGATGCCGGTGGCATTAACATAAAAATACAATTGCATAACAAATGAAAAAGGTACAATAGTAAGATTTTTATTAATCTACGTAACGAAATTTAAGATAATGCTGAATACAGTACCTGGTTCACAAAACCCGCTGTCTAGGTTACAATGAAGCAACGACGTCAGGCACATTGCATCTGGGTCCGTATCGTTAAAACAAGACCCTTAAGTGAAGAATAGTTAACAACATAAAATAACTTTTCTATTTCCATTAACAGTATCATGTATTATTGTGCAATTAATGTATGAGTTACCCAAGCATAGGTTTCAACGCGATATGAGCTTTCAGAAGTGAGTTACCCAAGCATACGTATCAACGCGATAAGAGCTTTTAGAAGCAGCAAATATCTTCATAAATAATTGCATATGTCGTGTTGATTGTAGCAATACTGACAAGAGTCGTGCGACTGAGCATCATTTTGGCAAAATCATTATCACTCTTAATACATACGCGTGCACATAAAACTTACACACATCCGAACAGAGTCAATAAACATGTTTTACAATCAAAGTTTTTTATGAAGCAAACTGTATACAATGCAGCGTGCTAACATTTTTAACATTCATATTCGGTTTATATATATATACCGTTAACATTGACAGTGGGTCGATTTAAAAGTCTTTCGTTTCAAGATAAAACAACCAATTAGAAAGAAGTTTAATTACACAGAATACATAGCGTACACAAATTAAGCAAACCGATTTTAGAACATTTTGATTTTTTATTATTATTTTATAAAACTTCCACAGAAATATTGCATCATTGGTACAGGTATATACGTATTATGAGTTAAAAGGAAAACAAAATCTGGTAAATAAATTTAAAAAAAAAAAAAAAAAAAAAAACACGCTGCAGGCATTTTACGGTTTCAAGTATTTCTTATCCGCTTTTCCACGATTTTATTTAACGCCATGCGATTTGACTATGGTCACGTGAAAATTCATGCCGGCAGGGATACGAGTTATGCTCGGAACCAGTTATATCTGTGTGTGCGGGGGGGGGGGCGACCATTTTATGTTTATTGAACACGGAGTATGAACATGTAAGTACAAACACATATCGGCAGTACTTACGGCGCACGCATTGCGACGGCCCATGGTCACAAATATTCCACCACCATGTGCATTGCAACGGCCCATGGACACACATTGTCCACCACAATGAATGTGAGCATTCGTCATCGGTCGTGCAAAACGTATTCGATGTGCCCCAGTTTGGATCCGGCACATTGAAATCTAATTCAAATATGCGTAGGAGATTAGTGTGAAATAAATACGGAGGACTGTTCATACCAGTGTCAGCTTAGATCTATACACGTACCTGATCATTTCGTCATGAATATGTTGATAATAATAAATAAAAGATTAACATTAAAATCATTTTATTTTAAATTTTAAAAAAAAGACACAGAAGATTAAATTTAGTAAGTCTTAATGACATAGTTTTGCGTTAAAATGAACTCGTTTCACGTTTAAGCACAAGAACCTATTTAAAATAATCATTATGGCATTATGAATGCATACACACACGTCTGCGAATAAAGCAATGGTGGCCCCTGAATTTACGTTAATAGATTATACAAGTGACAATATGTAAGTCAATTGTTGAACACGTGTGTAATTGAAGAATAAACAGCAATATGTTTATTTTTGACTCCGTAAAAGGTAATGGTTTATCAATGGTTCTATACAAATTCTTTACTATTTGTTTCTACCTGAATTCGGATGACACACTCCAAACTCGTCCCTTGAGTAACCGAAGTTGCATTGACACGTGCGTCCCGAGGCGGCCGTCTCAAAGCAACCAGAGTGGAAAACATGGACACAAGTAGAGTCGTCGATGCATGCTTCACCAAGGCCTGGTAATGGTCATTTTAACAAATTTCAGTCATATTCAATTAAATAAATAATCCAGTCAGTGTGCTTCGCAATCAACTTATACTTTGTTGACATAGTGGACGTCAAAAACAAAAAAGAGCAAATAGCCATGATGATAAGCATATTGTTGATTAATGACTGTACTGAATAACACAATCATGCCATTATATTAATTTACAAAAACTATACATGTACGACAAAATTACAAAGTGACTAAGTTTTGTATTTAATAGCAGTCATGTAAATAAGCATCGGTTAAAATGTTTGCCGCCAAATGCCACATGGTTCGCTGTGGTATTTTTACATCTTTAAAATGACTAATATATAGAATGAAGCTCCAGCTGCATCAGAAGTTGAGAAATCTTTTTAACAAAAACTATAGGGCCTTTATTTAAGGCGAGTGAATATTAAACGAATGTCTTGACTCAAGAGATGACCTTTGGGGTAGCAGTTTCCAGCAATGGTGTTATAGTATTCCCCGCAGGTACATCGTCCAGGCTCGTTCATACCGCACACAGCACCCGGTATGTGTGAACATTCTGTACTATTATCACACGCACTCCCGAGCACTTCAATGATCATAAAAATATTTGTATTTGTTTTAAATATTGAGTGCCATTAAATAATAACGTTAAAACATTGTTTTTGCTTCAAATAAACAGGTTCTAATTTTTTTTAAAACCTTTATCGCTTCTTCACATTTCAAAATAAAGGTGTATACATCCCTTTGTCATAAAAATAATATGTTTTCCGTTTAAGCGTAATTAAATTGCAACAATATTATTCAGATACAGACGTTTACAAACACCTATGGAAGGTTTTTATTTAAAAAATAATACACACAACACAAAACAACTGCAGTAACGAATTTACCTTTCGCCACACATCCGTTAGTTGTAAGTTCCGCCGTAACAGCACATGCACAGAAGCCGTTGATACACTGATAGTTTCCATAATGTGTGTTTGTGGGCAATCCAGAAGTTTGTTGACAGTCCCATTGAAAAGAACATGCTGGAACATAATCATCCCAAAATAACTCTATGTAACTTTGAAAACCGATTTTTATTATGAATACGCGTTAAATATAAATCGTTCTTAATATTACAGTTTTATCATTAAACAAACTAGTTAGTTATGTATGCAATATCAGTTAGGAATATTTACAATTTCACCTTTCCTTTAGCTTTATTGCATAATCAGACAAAAATAACATTTTGGATACAATCTTCTTCGACTAATGACGTATATTATTATATACCTTATTATAAATAGTAACATATTTGTACAGGAAAAAAATCAATAACCTTTAGCTATCGTGGCAATACAGGTATTTATTATATACCTGTTTAGAATCTTACCAAAATACATGCTGTATCAATCGGTGAAATACATGTCGTCAGAAACAAAATCCCGTATTATGCTACTCGCTATTTTTCCGATCCCGTATTACCATACTAGCCGGACTACTTTTTTAATGACGTCATCATTAGTTGTGTAAACAAATATAATCTATACGTACAATTATTAGTCATTATTGTAGTTTATAATCAAAATAAAATACGGTAAATGCACATTTGAAGTTTATCGTGGTATATAATAAAAGGAATATTACTGTAGTCAATTGTTCCAAGAGTATGTATTAGTCTCGTGGCTTGCGTTATTTGGTATCACACTCGAGGCTCCGCCTCTTGTGTGATACGTCATCACACAAGCCACTCGACTAATACATACTCTTGGAACAACTGACTAGCATAATATTCCGTATATGACTAGCCAACATTCACGAGCGCGTAATGTTGCAATCTCTCATTTTTTCCGAATAAAAGTTTGATTTAATTTACTTGCGTATTAATAATTCGTCAAATTAAAAACGTGCTTGCATTACTTTCTGAAAAAAACCTTATTTAACGGCGTATCTATGGAGAAAATAAAATACGTAGATTGTATATTTTGAAAGTAAATTATCACGACGTCATAATGACGTGCGCGCGCGCGCTTTTTCGCGGTCTTTACGGTGTTGAAAAACTGAGTACGAGTTTTGTTTATGTTTTGAAAAATAATAGCAGTGGTTTATAATAAACAACTCATTAAACGGCAAAGCCGTGCCGGAAGTTGTTATTGGCATTCCAAACTTGTATAATCACTCGGGCTAAAGCCCTCGTGCAAATACAGGTTTATCGTGCCAATAACTACTACCGGCAGGGCTTTGTCGTTTAATAAGTACAAAAGTTAAACAAAAACGATTTACAACAGTCTTTTTATAAATACAGTAAAAATGAAAGAACATACCTAGTGCCATGCATTCCGTTCCAGAAGAAGAATGCACTGGGAAGCATTGGCATCTTCCCGCCGTATCACAGTAGGCTCCCCCTGGCACGAGCTGGCATTCGTCTGAGCCTTTGATGCACCGATCACCGGGGACTGAAGTTATTGGTTTAACTGAGGATTGTAGTTCAACTGTATTTGGTATGCGAAACTTAAGCAATTGACCGACCGACGAAATTTGATTGAGACTGCGTTCAGCCATTCAGAAAGCCAGGATTTCATTCTTTGACTGAAATGTCTGGTAAAAACAATTGAGGCGCGTCGTGGAGAAACTGGATTTAATACATGTGCGTTAAGTGTGGTCCCGGATTAGGCTGTGCAGTCCGCTCAGGCTAATCCAGGACGGCACTTTTTACCTTCAGTGGATTTATGTTTAGAAGAGACTACCTTGAAACAGAAAATACCATAAAAGCGGAAAGTGCCGTCCCGGATTAGCCTGTGCGAACTGAAAAGGCTAATCCGGGACGACACTGTACTCACATGCATTAGGTCCGATTTTCACACGACGCGCCTCAAAATTGTGTATTATGTAAGCGGCGTTTTGATTGAGATTGACCAAAGAAGGTTTGGCGTCAGACCCACTATTGATAAGTCAATAAGCAAGTAAACCAAGATTCACCTGATCTTTATTTTAATACCAACATGTTTGTGTAAACAAATGTACAAACAAAATACATTGTACCGGTAATATCATTACACACTTGGGACATTCTATACTGTTTGTTTCAAACAGAAATGACGATTAAGAAATATACTTTACTTCAAGAACAATTACACAAACCTCTTCCCGTTGATAAGTCTTTAATCCAGTGATATGGGTCGATGTCAGAATAGCAGACATAACCATCGCCGTCTGGATTGGTAGCGTTATGGTAGAAGCAACGGTCTTTGATAACGCAAATAGAGAGTGGCGTCTGAAACAAAATCAGGAAACAGAAGTTACCTATAATACCAAATGTGAGCTTTTAAACGAAACGTTAATCGTCTCGTAATAATGCTTACATATCATTGTGAATCAAAGAAACCTTAATAGACACAATCTCTTCGAACCAGTGTTTAATGTGAGCAGTAGTGTGGTTTCTTTGAGTCAGAGGCAACGAAAAGTCAGCTGTCTAAGATGATAATATAAATAATCAGTAAATGTTCTGTACTTGTGTTTGCTACTGTGCGTATCGCGTTGTATAGGCAATTGATTACTTGCCTTAAATAAATAAAGACAATACGTTAGTCAAGCTCAATAGGAGATTTTTTTCTGATGATACAGATACAATTAATCTTTCGCATTTGCCGCTTCAACGTTCACGTCGAATACATTTGCTTGTATTTGGAACCACAAACAGTGCACAAAAACAATGGGCTATATTGGAAACATACCGAGGCAAGATCTCTTTCAAAAATAAATGCTTTGCTGTAGATTGGGGGCCCTGAAGCTGTGACCTCGTCGTTCTCGTAAACGGTTACCACACACCGAATCTGAAATAAAAGTACATATCCACATACTTGTAGGAGCTATGCTTATTTTTATTCAGCCGTATATACAGGTACAGTTAGTAACTTCACCGTTGCAACGGACCCGGAAGACAGAATTTTAAGCATAATTACTACATAGGCAAGCACCTACTTATTTTATAGTATGTTACTACAATAAATGTATGTAAATGTAGCAAATCTCGCTAAAACATTAGTAACCTTATTGTCCTCTGAAGAGTTGCTACACTTAGGAATTATGATCATTATTTTAAGACAGTAATATCCATAAATTTTAAACAAATCTACAAATATTTTGATATAAAAGAACGACAAATACTAAACTGGACAATTTAGTAACCTTTAAGTATTGGCATTGCACCCCAAACATTGTCGAATTTATAGATAACTGCCTATATTCTAGTTTCTTTCGAAGGTTTTTATTTGGAATGCATGTCATGAAACAGACTCGTTGCTGGCAAGTGACAAATTGATACTTACAGGTCCAGCACTGCATGTGTCGCCCGAGGATGCAAATAAATGTGGAATGATATCGTAATGGAAGGTATCAGGGTTAGAAGACATGTCGTGCAGTAAGAGCGACTCGTTGGCTTCTGTCCCAGAAACCCTATACATAGTGATGTACAACGTAAATCGTTTAAAAATGAAGTATCGAGGATTAGGGATATATATGGTAAGATTACGGCTGAACTTTTAATCTGATTTTGAAGAATACTGGGTTATGGACATAAGATTAATACGAAAGATAAAAATAAAGACACACAACTTGTTACGGCATACACGTAGATTAACGTATACGTTTTTAGTAAAACTAACAAATTACGCTAGCATCACTGAATGGCTTGCGAGTGAAACTGCAACATCACAATTAAAAGCGAGCAACCTTCAAATATTTACCATTCGACTTTGTGAAGTTGATCGGGAACAGGTTCGAAGGAACATGTAAGAGATCCGTCGGACGATAGAATTGCAACATCGCCCACTTGCACTGATTCCGTCATGATCTTCGGTTGCCAGACAGACGTCCCTTGGTGATTTAAGGTGCAGTTAGATTTTTGCGAGCATTTTAGCGTACTAGTAAACTCGTTTCTTTGATACGTATACTGAGCAAAAGGATTGTTGATGTCATAGCCACCACCTACGATGTCATGGCTATGTCGCAGCTCGTTTTCACTTGGACAGTGGCATTGATAGAACGTTTCATCAAAGGAGATGCTGTGATGATTGGTTGGGTTTAGGAGGCTGTTCTGAGGAGAAACTCTGCAAATATAATCAAGTTCGTGAGTAATGTGAATGTTTATCAACGCTTAATTATCAGACGGTATGACTTGAAATTATTCAAATGTTTACCTTACGGCCTTAACTAAAATA
Source organism: Congeria kusceri (assembly GCA_027627225.1). NCBI lineage: Eukaryota > Metazoa > Mollusca > Bivalvia > Myida > Dreissenidae > Congeria > Congeria kusceri. The sequence goes on from CM051029.1 coordinate 26,016,355, forward strand.
TAACTAAATGTACGTTTGCAGTTTATTGTGTTGGCATTATTAAATCTATGTCAAAGATTACCATTGAAATAACAATTACTTTCTTGTTAATAGAACTCGCACTTTATGTCAACACAAACACTGTAAAGGTATCATTTTTTCGTATAAAAAGGCTCCTGTAAATTGAATTACCTCCAGCTATTCATGAAACCCTCACTGTTTGTCTTATAAACGCCGTCGCTGTGACGGTATTTCTTGAACTCAAATGCGGCCAATCCAGGTAGGGTCTCGAAGGACTCTATCTGGCCGATGTTGAGCAAAGTCATTTGCAAAGATCGGGACGGATGATGTATGTCTACCTTCAGAAGCAGTCCGTTGCTGAGAACCACAAAATGGCTTTCAAAAGGGTTGACGGACTCCTAGAAAGATATGGAGGTACTTTTTTGATATTACAATATATCACATGTTGTTTAAAAAACCATTAAGTCTTTTTCATATGATTTTTTTGAAAAAAACAATACTATTATTATATTCACTATAACGTGTCCAAAAGTGTGTTAAACATTTCGGTGTTTAGACGATATTCACTGTACAAGTATCAACAAATATTTGTGTTTTTTTGTATTGTCTGGCGTTTCTCATGCTGTAACCAAAGGGACCATTAATTGCCAAGGTTGCATGTATTCAGTGTCTACATTCATATACATTTATGATCAACATTCGAACTACAGAGACAATGTCATAATCTTCATATTTTATCATCCAACCCATGTGACTGGCATCATTGTTTATATATAAAATTTATATGACATCTCTGATATTTGCGCCAGTTGGTTGCTTGAAGAGCGATACAATATGTTTATGTCTGAAATGCCTATTTATTAAATAATTCGTAAACATATTGGTATAATTAAGTTGTAATTTAACTAACATTGATACACACGGATAAATTAGTCAAAGTAAAATATTTGTTAACATACATTACACCTATTCACAATCAATGTAATTTATTGTGTGACCAAACTTGATTTTAAAAATGAAATGAAAATTAAATAATATTCAAAGAATAACTAATGAGGGGCTTTAGGCCAGCTGGAAGCATTGGAACTGTATGATAGAAAACATTCGTAATAGCAAATAGATACATGATTTGACATATATAAGATATCCAGTCGCCCATCTTCTTCGTCGCCAACGTATAAGAAACCCTGGCGTTGAACTTTGAAACACGTGTCGACGGTATAGATCTCGTTCACGTCTCGAAACGTTAAGGCACAAACGCAAATTTGGTTCTGGTTTTTGTCGCATGCTTCTGTTTTCATTTGAATCTGCAGTATATATTAAAATAAGTTATCTCTACATTTGCTTTATACTATAAATAATAATGTACAATATAGTGTATGTATTCACTTTACTAGTTTCTTTTAGATTACATATAAGTATTAGCACAGTTTATCTTACGAAAGAAAATGAACACATTTTAATATCTGTCCATATCCTGTGTTGTTTTGTTTTGGGGCTTTTGTGTGAAATTTTAACATCAATTTATTTGGTTTTCAACGGTATAAAGAAAAAAGAAAAGTGTGTGTACTTTTATTTCATTCGTATCTGGACATGTAAAATATACATAACTTAAACACTTAACATGTTAAAAGAAACATACCTCGACCATGAAGTTATTTCCTTGCAAGAGCAGAAATTCCCCAATTTCATCTACGGAAACTGATGTGCTTTCCTTCCTGTTTATCACAATAAACAATTTACCAATCATATAATGCTGTTTAACAGAAGTATAGGTGTACAAATGAATATTTTAGAAAGAAATGAGCACTAAAGACTATCTTTGAGAACTACAGTTATGTAACAAGCGTTTTCAATATATTGTATTTGTTCTTCATATTATGAACAAACACAGCGCTCATTTGTTGTACATCAAATAAAACCACAGGGTATTATCATAATAACATATTTTCATAAACGGTTTTCTATTTTACCATGAATTGATTTTCTTCAATACAGGTCCACTATCCCATTCGAGTACTAAAGACGTGTTCGTCAGAGAACTACTGGACTCGATGAAATACAGCTAAAACAGAACAAGAAATCACAATTTATTCATCATGAAATCAACATTCAGCTGTCTATTCTAATTATCCGGGTTTCTGCAAGAATCTTCAAAAGAAACGCCTGTGACTCTAAATATATAAATATTGATCATTTTGAGTTTAAATTGTTGTGTATATAAATATGTATATAGGATCTGACACGAGTTGTCATTTCATACCATATTTTATTAAACGTCTTCAGGCATTTTGTTAGTGATCGAGCCTTTGACTAGCTTACTAAAGATTTCCTGGACGAGTTTAATAAAATATAGTATGATATAACAACAAGTGTCAGATCTTTTTTATCACATGCTTTTAAACATAAGAACCTTTCAATTTTACCAAAACATATTGATAAATTCTAAAAGTTGTGCACTGACGTGACGTCATTTCATGTTTACGACGTCATTTCACCAAAATAGCGTTTTGCGATTGGTGAGTCAAAGAATATGTAGCCAATGAAAACGCTCAAATGTTAACTACACATGTGTAAGGTAGAAATATTCGTAATGGCTGTATTACACGAAAGACAATATTTAGCATGTGATAAATACCATAACCACATAAATGTTTAACACAACGTACATTACAGTTACCTTTAAATCAGGCATTACGTATCCGTTCCAAATGGTGTGATTTGTTTTCAGAGCATCAAACGAAGCCTTAAATACGTTGCCTGTCTGGTGGACATCATCACGTGATACAAGAACCTTTAGCCCATAAGTCGTTTGGTACTTCACCCAATTTCCATGTTCATTATAAGTTTCATAAAAGTTGTTATTTTGTTTGTTTATTGTACCACTGTATGACATTCCTCGCGCCTTTGTTCCGCATAGCCAATGGTCTCTGTCATTCTGCGGCATTGGGCATGCGTCGTTTTCCTCCAAATTCCATTCAACCGTGCACTCCATGGCGGTCGGTTCGTAGGGGTCCACCGATCTCAAGCATCCTATTGGTGTATCGGTCAACCAGGACACAAGAAATGCGCCTTGATCAAGTGTCATTGTTGTCACCCACTGTAGACAGCAATTTGGTATAGAATGGTTACAAATGTCAGAGTTTATTACATCCCTATATTAGTTATCGAATGTTATTAAATATGTTATTATTACATTCATATACCAGCAATATAGTTTCCCTTAGTGAAATAAAACATATCATTTAGGATTCATCTAAAAGTAATTACACTAGCATCGTTAATTTCAAGGTACAAGGTAACCAATACACTATGTTGTTAACATAGAACTCCGCGAGTAGGACGTGTCGCCTGACGGGTTTCGTCTGGCGGGGCATTACTCAAGTATGATATAAGCAATTATGCCAAAAACCGAACTTGACACCCCTTTTATGCCTTCTAACACTTCCATAAAGATTCATAAAGATTGAAATTAACCTGCTAAGTTAATGTCTTCACAAGTCTTATTAGAGCGATTTTGTAAAGGGGCATAACACAAGTACGATAAGAGCAATTATGCCAAAATTCGAACTTAACCTTTCTTTTATGCCTACTAACACTTCCATAAAGTTTCATAAAGACTGAACACACAAAAAATGAAGTTATTGTATGCGTAAGCCTTATATGAGCTCTTTTTTTAAAGGCATAATTCAGGTACGATAAGAGCAATTATGCCGACAATCGAACTTAACCGTCCTTTTATGTATACTAACACTTCCATAAAGTTTCATAATAATAGCAAAAAACTTCTCGAGTTATTGTCTGCACAAACAAAAGGGACGCCGCCGACGCCGACAAAAGTAACCTCTATATGTCGCCTTGACACAAAAAGTGTGCATCATGCATGATCAAAAAGATAAAACTCACGGAGTAAAATCCAACATAAGCCGGTTTACTAAACATTGGCTTCGACCTTTTTCCAAACAGTGACTCTGACCATTCGAACGAGCATTGGATCTGGATGAAAGAAAAAAGCATATGTTGTACTATAAAATATGTTATTCCATTTATAACGGGTATACTATTCTTCAGTCAACAACTGTGTTAGTTCTTTCATTTTACATGTATTTATTATTGGTGTTTTATGGAAAAATGTCAAACACTATGTATATTGCTGGAGTTTATATTGGAAGTGAACAATTTATGACAAAACTATGATACTGCATATGTTAAAATATTAAATATTTGAAGTGAAAAAGAGACTATTGTATCCAAATGTGAGAATTGGGAAAAATATTAACTTCAGATGCGTAAGAAATGTATATGTTTAGTACGATATCAGCTTTGGGAATAGTGTCTAATGTTTGCGCTGGTATCCACTGTAACGCTTTGTTGTTCATGTTTCTTCTCACTGCGTTTATCAAAATGTATTCATGTGTTTATATCAAGTGTGTAGCCTAACGTACCTCAAATCCAACAGTTTTCTGCCCGCACTCTTCAATAATACGTTGTTCCGTCAGATCCGTCTGGTACAGTTTTGATTTGTGGTAAGGTCCTATGCGTTTACAATGTTTGCCAGACACATACCTTGAGTGGAAACGTTTCATATAAATAGTTTACGACAATTATTAATATCATCTCACAATTAATGTATTACCTACTTCTGTTAAAAACCATGCATTTGTGAATACAATACGTATAGTATATGTACAGATATTTTGGATGTGTTATTAAAAAGGTTCGAAGAACAATTTCCTTTATCATTTCAAGCATTTCTATATCAATAGCGTTATTGTTATGTATCTGCTTAATAATTGCTTAAAATGTACTTTCCGTTTGTCAAATCAGTCTGTTTTAAAACAATTCTGCCAACATGCCCCTTTAAATGATACACAAGAGTATCAGTATTAACATCTTAACTCACCATTTGGAGACACTACGAAAAAAAAATCACTATCAAAATGTTGCAATAGTTGAAGCCGATACCAACCAGTTAACGGTAAAGAAAGTGCCGCCATCTCGAATGAAATTGTCAGAACATCCTGGGCACATTTTATCGTCTAGATACAGTTCATGGTGGACGGAACACTTGAAGAGTAAATGTGGCTTCGACATTATTCTTCCGCTCATGACGTCATGCGCATCAGTGTACTCCAGTTCCTGTCGTACCTCGGCCCAGTTATTCGACGAGTTTCCAGCACCTTGAGAACTTCGTCCGGTGTCTGCAAACAAGTTAATATTACTGTGTGAAGGATCACTCACTTTTCATGTTTGCTGATTTAATTCTTAAAACAAACAACAAGTATGTCCTAATTGCGTCGGTTTCTAAAGAGCGAATACAACGATAATGATTCAAAAATAAACAAAAGTAACCATATTAAGGATTCGGCACTCCTTCCATCCGAAATACATATGCCATTGCAATTTGAATAATTCGTATTACAAGTGCCAAGTATTGTTCATATTTCACGTTAAATGAAATAAAAAAAATAATATTATACCGAGTATAACTGATATCTGTACAAATGTCAGTACATACAGTTAGACTTATATTTTGCCACAAGTAGGTAAACAAACTTCACCCACTTAGACTTGATTTCCTTGCTTTACTTAGTCTTATTGACATTTAAATTCATGCGCAAATTTCAACATAACCATAAACAAACAAAATGCATAATGTCAAAAAAGTACCAACCAACGCAATATGCGGCAAAGGCCAATGGTGCCGGTTTTAGAAACATATGTGTTCTGGTTCCGCACTTGCGAATTTTCACTGGTAGTTCTTCAACAACGCTGTATTCGTCTAGACCACTCACTCTTATTGTTTTCACCACTTCATTGCCACTTGAAAGTTGCTCTTGCTCCTGCACTGTCATTTGTTCTACAACAATAAGACAAGTGTTGCATCGAAGATTTGCTATCTGCTTTGAAATGTTACTTTTAATGTGTTGATACAAATGTAGCCATAACTAGTTCATCTGAATTGTTAGTATCATGCACTTTATATGACATATCATTGTGTCTATTGAAATAGGTATTTCATTTCAATTTGTTTGTACCATTAACTTTATAATTTAGTGTTATATATAGCAATATATATTTCATTTGAATATTTTCACTTTATAATTTAGTGTTATATGCAGCAGTATATATTTCATCTGAATATTCTATATTATTCACTTCATATGCAATAACAATGTTGCACATAATTTACCTGTCAACACCATCGGGTACTTTGTTCCACAATGCCCAGCTGTAAGTCCGCCCACGCTACCCAGGTTATATCGGCCGAAATCGTACCAGCCTTCCTTGAGCAGGTCATCCCGGACAGGCAGTTCGCTACCGGCAAGCTTGTAACCAGGAGATCGACGGTAGAGGTCAGGGCACTCGGGAATGACGTCATTGCAACTTTCAGTCCCAATGGCATCTGATATAAAACAAAATGAAGAAGAATATTATCCTAATGTATATTTCGAATACATCTAATAAATATAAATATTGGATGAATAATTAGATGATATTGATGATGATGATGATGATGATGATGATGATGATGATGATGATGACGACTACGACGACGACGACGATGATGGCGATGACGATGATGAAGATGAAGATGATAAACATACCTGTGGGAACACACAACCCATGTACTTCCGTAAAGTCGTTAGAACACCTGCACCAGTACATGTGCATGTCACATTCTGCATTGCCCACTGTTCCACAGTCTGTATCGCTGGCACACGGTGCACCCAGAACTAAAAGAATACACGCCCTAGTCAAACCATTTTCTTATATACGTGACTGTGTTGAACGAAAACTTCATTTAATTTGTTCAGTCATCTAACATCAACAGCACGAATTCCAACATACACACTACTTTTACCCTATATTTTAAAGTTTGTTTACAATTTGCATATAACCAATACAAATATATGATATTTTTTACATTATCTTTGTAAAATTGATAATTTTATATTTAATCATTGTATTTTTAACAATAGTCACTTATTGTAGTATGTAGTTTATTACGCATTTTGTTATGATTTTCAAGGATAATGACACTTTAAACAGAATCATATTTAACATGCAATTCTACTCGGTAAACGCTGTTGCTTCGTTTTATCATTTTACATATTTAAAACACATAACTTCAAATATGTTTCTGTTATTTTCATAATTTATTTAAGAAATAATGTTCGATTTATCGTTGTTTATCGGCTTAGAAACAACGATTTAGAGTTATGATGCGTAGGAATAATACCACGAGGGCGTTAGCCCGAGTTGTTTAATAGCCACGCATCAGAACGACAAAGAGTTGTTTATTGGCCGATGGACAACGATAATTCGAAAATTATTTCGATTTTAACATGACTTGACATACATTTTGCAATTGCAATTGGAACTACATTTTACTATGGTCCGCTCAGAATCGGAACTTATTTTTGCGTTGTTTTTTGAGTAGTTTAACGACGATAATTGTGTTATTTGTATATAGAAAAATTAGCGAGCAACATGTTAGAACAGTATATTTAAACTCTTGCTAATATACAAATACAATATTAAAAATCAAAGAACGGTTTACCTTTTGTACACATGTCTCCTGACTGCAAATATCCAGGCGCACAGGCACAGGCGCTTGTTTCGTTACAGACGGCGTGTGCTACCAGAGCGCACGTCTCCTCAAATTCCGAGCAGTCTCTGCCAAGAACTGCAAACATTGCGTTTAATAGCATGTGTCATGTATAGCGTATACTCTTAAAGTGTTAGTGTTGTTATGCTGTGTTTGTGTTTTAACAAACTTTTCAAAATAATCCACATAAATAATTATTCAACAGTAAAATAGTAGTATATTTTGAAATACTACTTAATGTACAGCATGGAGTTATTGATTCTGTTATGTCCATATATATTTGAAAACTTGTGACACTCTTTCAACACGATATTGCATGAACATAGCATAGTAAAAATATACATACTTTGTGTACATTGACCGTGTTCGTCTACTCCTGATAGGCATTGCAGTCGATTGTACATCATTCCGTAGTTACCGTAAACGTCCGTGCGACATTCAGCTCCGTCCACCCAGCCCAAGTGGCATTCATTGCCAATCACTGAAATAGCAAAGTAGCTAACTAATAGCAGTGCAATAGCAGCTATTTGGTTTACAGACAAAAATAGACAGAAATGGAAAATTATGGTTATACAAAAATATATATAACGTAAAGAAAATTAAATATAATTAGATATGTCCTTCTTTCGGAATGAAATGAGTGTTGTTAAAAACATACTTGAAATTCTTAGAATTGTGAAGAGTCTCTTCTAACAAATGATCGACTACCATCGGGCATCAATTTGTAAACATATCAGAACCATTCAGTGATGAATTATATACAGCAGACCAACCGTGAATAAGTTTCGATACTTTTACAAGTTTCTTAATGTTTTGTTATGTGGTATGCTTTAGAGTACACGTTTTAAAATATGGTATAAGTAGTTGTTATAATTAATTCAGTGTTACTCCTTTCGCATGCCTTTTTTAAGCATGCTGCACAGGTAAATCGTATCGTTTCTAATCAACGAACTTTGTACCCGCACGTGTCATCACAAATATCCAAATATATTCGTACTTGGGAAGCACATATGTACACCATGGTTCGCTGCATCGTAAGCAACGAAGTAGTTCTGGTTACATTCACACGTCTGACTGTTGTTGGAGCAGACGTAGCCGTAAGAAAACATCAGTGAGTCACCTTTGCATTCATCAGTTGTGGTGCAGTTGGAACCAAAAACTGAAACATTTAACGGACAAAAACATCGTTATCTGAACAGTGGGTGGAGTACAGAACTAACCCGACAATTTGAAATACTAACTAAAACATGACAAAAGCATTCTGATTGTCACTCTACAATGCAGTTTAGAACCAGCCAACTGTGTTTAAATCGTTTGTGGTATACAGGTGGTGGTCTGGAATTTGACTGATTTATGTATGTATTTATGTATTTGTAATTTATACATATTAGGTGTGTTTGAAATAGAAAAACATATTTCATATGTACGTTTATGTAAGTTTGAGAAAATAAATCCGCTAATCCCGCCCATATAACATGTTTAGCAAAATCCATAAAATTTATATTGGTTAATATATATTAAACTGATATTAATTTTATTTCCTGGTATATTGTCAATATAAGCATGGTTATATTAAGTTCTATCGCTCTCTCTACTTTTACTTTAACATACTTGGTTGACATTTAAGACCGTTTTCGGTTCGTTTATATCCTGGTCCACATGTACAGATGTTCTCCACATTGCAGTAATACCCTTTGGTGCCGGATGGACCAGTGTTCATGTAGTTCAGCGGATTGTAAATTAAGTTCATATACCAAACTAGGCTGGGGTCGTCGCAAACAGCAATTTCATTGCAGGGTGTTCCCAGAACTGTGAAATGTATACGACAATAAAATCATAAATAATAGATCTTCCAGTTTTTTGTCTTTGTAAACCTTTCCAAGGTTAATGTGCCAACACCATTAATGCAGCTCCTCAAAGCTCTATAAACTTACCATGCGTTTTGTTTTGTTATCTGCGTTAACAAATTAACAAATGACATCCGATTGCAATGATAAGATAAAGCACTAAATAAATAAATGTGTACAAATAATTGACATTTCTATTAACGCCAAATTCTAGGTTTAAACGAATACACTCGGAGCCAAGTTCGAAAGAGTTTCTCAATAAGAACCATGTTGTAAAAGACTTCTGAAAAAGACCATATAATCATGAAATTAGTGATAATAAAGTACACTTGGACGAATGCCCTACCTGGCATGCAAGTAACGCTGTCCAAGGACTTAATGCCCTGCCCCTCCGGACAGCGGCATGTTCCAGTATTACAAACGAAGGACGATCCACAGTCAGCGTCAACAGTACAGTTGCTTTCTAGGACTGGAAAAACAACCTCAGTTATTAATAAATGTGTGTATGTGTATTCATATGTCACTAATGCATTAGAAATTCATATGTTATTTATGTATAAGAAATGCATTTGTCGAATAACATGCGTCTCTGTTCTGTCTGAGAGTTAAAACTAAAAACTATATTCCGGAAATACACATATTTATCTTAGTGATGTAATACGTTTGTAAACAATGTACATGTAAAATACTATAGATGAAACAATTTATTTAATTAATTTAGGAAAATGCATTAAAAATGTAATGACAGTTTTATATTTTTGCACATTTCGAAGGAACAGTGAGTGTTTCATGGATAGATGTCGTGTTTACCAAACACGCATATTCTGTTGGTGTCCAGGAAACCAGATTTACACATGCACGTTCCAGAAGTGCAACTTGTATTGGACGCCTTGCCGCAGTCCGAATCTCGGCTACAGGGGGAACCAATGTCTGCAAAACAAGATAAATGTTTTGAACATTTGTTCAGAATGTGTACGTCTTTAGTTGAGTGTTGGTGTGTTGTTTCTCCTATGATGCAAGGTGCTGTAAATACATTTAAATAAATTGTGTGCTTAGAATTATCATGTATCTGCTACTAATAACTGTGTGGACAAATATTGTATTTTAACAAATAAAGGTGACACGTAAATGTAAATTTCAAAATAAAACTCAAACAGAAAATGTAAATAAAGAACAACCATTTTAAATGAACATTAAATGATTTACCAGTATGATTTATGTAAAACTTATATTTGTGTACAAACAATAACATCGCTGTTTATTTAATATGGACTCACAGGAAATGCATTCTCCTTGTTCTTCTAGCCACAGATCCGGGTTGCAGGTGCAGCTGTCTTCAATGCACACTATGTCCGCACGGTGGTAGTTGTGAAATGGGCTGTATGTCATCCCCCTGGATTTGCAGTCCCAATCCGAGAGACAGCGCTCGCCCAGCACTGAACCAAACGCCAATTAAAATTGAGGAAATTCGCTTACGAGTAATACATTGTTATGTAGTGCAAATGCGTTATGACACAAATAATGAAATACAGAAAACACCACGGTACTACATGTACATGCACCTTGGCATTTTGTAATAAATCTGGGTAGGTTAAGAATAATATTTAAAAAATAGTATTGCTGAATCTGTAATACATCAAACTAACAAGGAGTAATATATAGTATGATATCTATGAAATTCCTTTATCTTATTTGTCTAAACTGTTGTACTGATCTTCATCCATATAATTATGAATTGCAATCGTTTAAATGATTAAAATGAACCGTTTCATATTGTTAGACTACTTTTACCATGAGTATGCATATGTTTTATTCGTGCATTGACCTTCATATCGAGGAAAAGAGATTTTCCATAATATTACATTTTACTAAAGGATTGAAATCAAATTGATGTTTTATATAACATGTAGTAGTTACAATTACCTGAGACACATGAGCCGTTGGACCAGTAGTAGCCATGGTCGCAGTTGCAAAAGCCGTCCAGGCACCTCACGTGATCTGCAACGGGGCACGAGGAAAAGGTGTCATGGCAAATGACTGCAAAGATCATTTGGGAAAGAACTGACTAGTTAATGTCTTATATGCATCAAAATGGCTATAAGAAATAACTATCGTTGACTATTAACTAAATCAGAGACTTTGCTCAAAACGTTATCACAATAGCTCACGTTATAAACTGAAAATGTATACTGGAAAATAAAGATGTGGTAACCTTGCTTTTATGAGGCCAGTGATGTAGTAAAAGTTAGCCTTTAATAAAAAAAACTGTTAAGACAATAATATTGTACGTTTACGTTTATCTTACTATTGTACACCCGCTTTTAACAACAATATTATGTTTACTTGAATATGAAACGTCATTAAAATAGTATTCTACTCATGTATTTACTTGTTTAACACACGAAGTTAACTAGAAACATTTATCTGGTTATACTTACTGTTAAATTTACTTAAAGTATCTTTGTTTGCTTCTGCTCTACTAATATACAGAACATCATATATGCGCAGCCACAAAAGAAACCTGATACTGTAAAATGTGTCTTTTTTGTTTCGGAATTAAATTTAAACTACTATGTCAACTATGTCAAAAACACTGATGTACTGATATAGGCATGTGATTAAAATACACATCTGTGCTACGAAATCATTATTTTTTAATATTCAATCGTCAGTGTTTATGATGTATCGTGGCCCTGAAAATCGATAAGCTATCACCATTAGTGTTTTTAGTTATAGGTGCGTATATATTGCATATCGCATGCTACATAGAATACAAAACTTACTTGGTTCACAATTTCCTACTGGTCCGCAGTGGAACAGGTTTCCGCAATCGGCGTCGGCCATACACGCATCTGTATCAAATAAAACAAAGAGCAACTACAAACAAAGGATTATATAATAGTTTCGTCAAATGAATATAATGTAGAAGCCAAGAATTGCTACGTGTAACACGTGGGGTGTTGAACAAACCTAAGGCGGGAAAAGCGATTCCGTGTTGGCATACATGAATGCTGTTTTAACTATAGATATAGCTCGGACACGTTAACCTGACACTTAATAGCATAATTACGCGCTTTAAATATTTCCTATACGGTTTTGTTTTTGCATTTGTTGCACGTGTTTATTGATACTATATCTGTATTGTCAGTGTAATACGCTTACATCGATTGAACTAGATCCCAGTACGGAAACGAATATATTCATCGCAATGGATTTGTGATATGCATAAAAGGCCAGTGGCATGTACATTTGTTTGAGCTATATATGTGTTGTAAGAAGCTGTATTTGCTCGCTTCATTTTGAAATTTATGTTCACTCGCGTGGATTACTGCGTGTTTGACTGTATCTTATGCAAAGTAAGTAGATTTGGTTACTGCCATGGAAATGTTTTGACAAGTTTGAGTTGTTTGCAAATGACAAGATTTAATTGACAATGTGATTAGCCATACAGAAGCTAGGACTTTACTGTTTGACGGACATGCTTGTTAAAACATCCGTTTACTGTCACCGGTGTTTGTCAGAGTTCGACCTAAGTAGGTGTGGTTATAAAAGTGTGTATGTATGTGTCAAAAGAAATAGACATAAGGTATGCGTAAACTCAGTGACAATTACCAAACATGGCTTGTGATTGCGCTTTCGTTTAAATTAAAAATGGAATATGTATATGCATATGCGCTTTTAGAGGGGTGGGGGGCGGCGGAAGCGGCGTACGCCCTCTATATCAAAACGTTACAATTGCTGTGTCCTTTTATCTATTTTTTGTCATAATAAAACCCATTCTTAGGTAATTTCGTTAAATTGCTCCTTTTCGGCGATATATCACCTTTCTGATGTCTTTCCCAGCATACAAAGGGACCAAAACCAGTTTGTTATCAGCTTTTAACAGCATATTTTCGCCTCCTCTATCTCAAATTCCTCTATACGCGCTTTGTGTGTTTATATTTACTTTTGTGTTTATTATTTTAAATGGTTCGTTTATGGTCAGTTTCCTTAAAGAATAAAATATGCCGATGGCAGGAAACCGACACATACTCAACATTACGTATTCATTCTACAAATCTCGGTCACAATATCCGGATTGTCCAGTTCCAAGAATGCATTTGGGATACCAAATGTCACAGTCCCGATCACTCAGACAACCCCCTGTAAAATATATATTGTACTACGATGTTAGGGTCTTTTGCAACATTATTTTATAAAATTTATTGTCTTCAGTTATAACTGTTTTTACATTTGTTTGATTACCTGAGTGTTTTAAGCGGCACTGGTTTATTAAAGTTCCTACAAAAGTGAACCATTCTCTTTCAAATTTCAATTTTGATAGTTTTGTACTTTGTGTCCACTTTTACGACCTTATATTATTAATGTTCCTCCTAATTTTGACATAAGCCGTGCACTATTTGTTCGATATTGACAATTTCATTTTAACATTCTGTGGTACTTACATGCTGGGGCTGTTATACAAAGCACAAGTAGCAGTACAGATGCGCAGCAAGGCATCTTTCACTGCCGATCTACAATAGAACGTTGAAGGCATTTATACATGCTTCACTACGTCTCATGCACAACCAACATTACTCGCGGTTCGCGAAGGTTGGACGATCGCGTCAATGGCAAGTCGACGCGAAATTGTCCGCATATCTCAGTGTCTAAACGCCGAGTTCATAAAAATGTATTAGATGTAAACGTTCCCATGCAATGTTTTTCTTTTACAAATTCAATCAACGTTATTATTAAGCTCGTTAACAAATAGTTCAACTCAAGCAAAACCAATAATATACTCGCCGTTGGGCGATCGAGTCAGAGGCTGGTCGACGCGATGTGCGAATCCGCGGCGGCGAGTATATTATTTATTTCGCTTGAGCTAAAACCGCTTTGATAAAGAGCTGAATACTAACGTTGACCGATAATGTCAAAGAAAAACATTGCATAGAAGCATTTACATATAATAAACTACTATGAAGCCTTTCCGCCAATCAAAAGGAGAACCTGATATTTAAGGGTTTACCAATTTGTAAGAAGTAACCTAGAAAGGATCCGATCTCCAAAACAATCGATGTACAAAACTAATTTAATTATTAGACGCAATTAGTCATCATTCATCATGGGTGCCTAAATACAAATGATCGCTGAATAAACATACATAAAATATTTGTGAACGCCAATGCAACTGCAGAAATGATAATACAAATGGCATGGCATGAGGTACATGTACAACGACAAAGGCGAAAAATAGCTGAATTAGACCTTAGCGTAGCGTGGTTAAGGATTTGATTTTTCTTAATTTCACCAAACCCTCTTGACAAACAATCTGAAAGGAACAATATCATATGAACAAAATGTAAATACGCAACAAAGACTACTGATTTGGATACAGTAGTTTAAACATCTATAGGGAAAGAACAAACCTCGGATGCAACTGAGGGTATTAATTTGTAGCAAATTACTGTGTATGATTTTAGGACTAAAAATAAATTTTCGGCGATCAAATTTATTTCAAAAACACTAATTATTTCTATATATTTGTAAAAAGTCAATATATCAGAATTTATCATCTGGAATATATTAAGCGTTATATACAATATACGAAAAAGAAACAAAACAAGAAACGTAGAAATTCCACGAAAACCAACTTTTTCGAACGAAATGCATTAGCCAGCACAGAATCTTAATTTTAGTAATGGTGACCTTGACATCGACCCCACACACACCATTTGCCGTTCTAGATATAAGGTATGTACAAATAAAGTTTCATTAAAATATCTCAATGTGTTCTCAGCCTATTGAGCGGAAACTGTTTGTCTATGTTTAGTAACGGTGACCTTGATCCTAGTCCTAAGCGAGGTCTCGATATAAGGTATATATGTATGAAGTTTCATTACAATAGCTCAATCCGTTCTTGAGTTAGAACGCCGCCACCCCGCCTGACCTACCACACGTCAACCATTGACATACCCCAATCTTAAACCCGAAATTGTTCTTCTAAACATTTGGTTAATAAAGGAGTAAAGACTCTGAGTTTAGAATAGCTGTATTCGATTCTGGATTGGTTCTGTATCATCTAGTTTGTAAGTGTCTATTCACTCAGGTGGTTCATGGCGAAACCAGTTGAAACTGCATCGGTAATGGAACTCGTGATTAAAATGGTAACTCATTTTTTGAAAATCTCATTATCGGAATAGAATAAGAATTAAACATCGCCGGGATCGATAAACCAAAATTAGCAAAACTAGCGGTTATTTGAATAGGTAAGGCGAATGCAAAATTCACAAACACGCAAGTCTGAAAATAAATATCTATTCATCCAACATGTAGGTTCCATCAGCAGAAACTGTACACCATACAAGGTCGGTATTGCGTCCAATGAAGTTTGTGACGAACAAAGAGACCGTCTGAAATTAATATTTGATACGTCGATCTAATAGACATTTTTCTTAAATATAAACCTTTGATAAATAATAATGGTTTAGAAATATTGACGGGTAATTAAAACTACAAACTATAAATAATCGCGTAGGCTTTTTCTTTTTAAAACACCTTAAGTTTACAAAACTTTGCTTTCAAATCTACAAAAGACCACCGTAATGGGTTTCCTTTGTCGAGTATTTTTTTTATCAATTAATGATTAAGAATAACTGAAAGAATAAAACATTGTATATCATTTTGTGTTGAAATTTGTTTATTAATTTATTCAAAACTTTAAACTTTACATCATTGCAACTAACTTTAAGGTTATCTTCGGGTGTGCTAGTGTAAAAGAGACACAGGTTTCAAAATTAGATATAAACTAACGCACGTTTTAATGTTCTACAGGTAAACATTACAATTGGGTTTCAGCTGATTGCCGGTACTGAAAAAAATGTAAACGAATCTGGAGATACATTTCTTTCGTCGTTTAATAAATGCTCATTTGACTTATCCAAAAACAAGACCTACTGTACATTTGAATTGTCGACGTAACTTTGTAATAAACAGTTTTCTTCATTACTTATGAACCTGTAATGAAGAAAACTGTGTTTTCGAATAGATAAGTATATTTATTTTACTACGTTTAACAGATCTCACACAAAAATATATAACAAGCTTCCATAGTTTCTTATTTTTAGTTAGTCATTTACGTTGATTTATACCAATTGTCATAACTTGTGTTTAAAGCAGCAGCCGGCTAACTCAGTTGGTAGAGCGCTGGACTACAAATCCGAGGATCGCGGGTTCGGTTCCCAGCCCGGCCACATAAATTGTGTGGGCATTGGTCGTGCAATTATTTTAACGGCCATTCCCCCCCTACCTCTGATTCAAGTAGGGCAGTTGTCAGTTACTGGCATAAGCATGTGCACTTAGTACTGGTAAACCAGCTTACCCAGGAAAAGTGTGAGTAGGTTAACTGACCGCCGTTATATGACTGAAATACTGTTGAATACGGCAAAAAATCCAAACAAACAAATGCAGCAGTCCAGAAATATGATAATAACATAAAACTGTGCAGAAATAGTTTCTAATGGACGTCTCGCCGATCAAAATACAAAAACGAAAAAAAACGAAATCGGTGCACAAATAATGTCATGTGAGATAACCTGACCATTATCTTTGGCTTGTGTTTTTTGTCAATAATATGAATACGACAATATCATCATTATTCAAATGTTGCATGTAAAGGCTGCATCCATTTCATTAATAAACACCGATCGCGTCATAATTAACATATCATTTCATTAGTTACGAACATAATAATTGGTTAAAATTTATGCAAAAAACTTTGCAAACAGAATTATATGCATAATGGTCAACATGTCCACTAATCCGCAATGGACCGAATAGACGATGGAGCGTATACAGCTACGGTTGCTTGTGCCCGCGTACGTATCCGTATCAGAGTCCGTATCCGTGTACGTATTTTCATGCGGATACGCTGTTTTCATGTGGCTTCATGTTTATAATACTAGTTCGCTCTTTTCTATCAAGATATCAGGTAATTAACATGTCGGTTTTTGAACAATTTATCATTTGTAATCATTTATGATCATTGAAATCATTTTTTGCTACTGGTAGCATAAATTGTTTTAAAAAAACACGCAGGGTCAGAAAAAAAAATAAAACGAAAACCTGCAAAAAATGTATTTTTTTGTTTAGATCTAGTAAGGACATTATGTTATGTTTATGGACTTAATGTTTGGGTGAACATTTCAAAGAAACCAGACAAAACTTTAAAGAAAATTCATCAAACCTATATTCTTATGTACAATATATTATTCATACTAAACACTACTCGGTTTAAATTACTTCCCTTTGGTACCAATGACTTTTCATTGGTATGCGTCGCCCGTCAATTCGTATATTTACGCTACATCGAGCGCAAATGTACGGTTGCAATTTGCGGACACGGACGACAGACACGGAATACGGACAAGTGGAAAAACGTATTTAATTTCTTCTTGTCCGTATTGGTACGCACACGGACGGACGGACGACGGACACGGCACATGAAAACGTAGCCTAAATCGATAGTCTACGCCAACAGTCTAAATATAACGGTGAAGCTTCCAAGGAAGACTTGATATATCAGACGCATGCGCTTAGATATTACTCCACAATATCTCGTTTTTGTTCTTGCATGTGCAGGGCAGTTGTTTTAGGGCTAAATAGCTTTTCTTGGATATAAAACGCAACCTTACACGAACATACACGTTTAACATTCCTATATACATTGTGCATAATAAAACAATCAAGTCAAAGAAATATATTTGTATTTGAAAAATGTTGATTTATCCAAATGTTTAATTTTCGTTCAACTGTCCAACGAGTTGCACTGCCTAGATCCCGCGGTTCCACAGGATTTCATGTCGGCATGTCTGCACTACCTAGATCCCGCGGTTCCACAGGATTTCATGTCGGCATGTCTGCACTACCTAGATCCCGCGGTTCCACAGGATTTCATGTCGGCATGTCTGCACTACCTAGATCCCGCGGTTCCACAGGATTTCATGTCGGCATGCCCGCGGTTCCACGGGATTTCAGGTCGGCGTGTCTGCACTGAGCTTATTTCATTCATTATGTTTTATGAGAAAAAATATATATCACTCGTAACAAATGATATATAATATTTACGAACATTTAAACACGAAATATCGCACCTGTTAAACAGTCGTTAAAGACAAATTTATCGAAAAAGAACAAGACATATTAACACATTGTATTCTAACATCATCTGAAATTCAATTTAAAAAAAAATATATTAAATCTTTCCACATTTGCAACTACTGTGCTTGAAATATTTTAATATAACGATATTGCCATAATAGCCACGGGTATATTTTTTATAGTTGTAACTGATTTAGCTAAAAAGGGGTGGAAAAAAGGACCTACTTACCTTTGGTTTTAAGGTCTATTTTATTTTCTATTTCGGCATCTACTGTAAGTTTTACACAGAACAAAAAGTAAACCAACGCAGAACTTTTAAAGATAAATATTCAAGCACTTCAGATTACTTCGATGACGAAGTCTGAAATGCAAAACTTCATTTTGACATTAAATTACTGATTTAAACCAATCCTAAAGTAACCTAAATGTATTGATCTGTTCGATTCCGCCAATGCCAAACACGTCAACTTTGCAATTCGTCGTATCGTCTGTATTGCTGGTAATTTGTAATAACACAATGCTGTGAACAAAATGCTTTTCGTCTAAACCTCTGCAGGGGTTATTTTTGACTATGTAAAGAACGATGTTTACTTGTCATTTAAATTCAGATTCTAATCTAGTATTTTGGCATGTTTACCGAGTAGTTTAGATAATTGCAATCGGAACGAGGTATCTTGTTCTCTACCCTGCAATTTACAGTGTCATCAATTATGAAAGGGTACTTATTTCGATAATCCACAATGTTTTATTTTTGTAGCCGATTATTGTGTTATTTGCTGTTATGTACAGGTAGTTTGCGAGATCAGTAAGTGATCGATTTCTGTTCAATATAACCTTCTTTATTCGTTTCAAAATTATACAATAATGGCAATAAACGTGGAATGAACTTTTAACTACAATCATGCAGCTATAATCAAAGTGTTGAGATCAATGTTATTCATAGACAGGTGATTAATAGAGACACCCATTGACATTTTAATGTGATATAATCAATCCTTTGAAGAGGTTTTAAGCGTTATAACTTGTCATGATTTTACACCTACTGTCATCACATTATTATTAAAAAGTACTCAAGAACCATGACTTTTTTTATCAAGACCACTAACTTGTAGAAGTCATTATTTTTATTTGGATATTTAATAATAAACGGTCTAATGTAAATGTAATTTAAATGTGTCTAAAACTGATATACGTACAATAATACATATAAATATAAATAAATCTTAAGCAAGTATAATGTACAAATAATTAAATTATGGTAAAATACAAAAAACAAACAGGTCATTAATAAATATTTACATCGCATCGACGTTTTTAATGGGGAAGGGTATGCATTCACAATCGCATGAACGCAATGCCTTTTCACCTCGTAGTAATATTTGTGTGCTCTATTTTTATGCAAGTTATATTTGCAAATGCGCAGAACGGCATTTCTTCTCAAAACAGCATTGCAACAATATAATGACGGCAAACTTTCATTGAACTTACGCAACTGTATAACAACAAACAAAAGTTTTCACATGTAAATGTACTCAAACCCCCTTTTTGCTAAGCAGTTACACTGAATTTTACAATTGCTTTACTGAAAAAATAACAAAGTTAAGACTTAAAAGATCTTCTGCAGCAGTGCTGTGATGGAACCTTGTGATGACTTTTCCTTGAGTGATTCTTTTAACTTAGAACTGACTAATTTTGATGATTCGGGAGATGAATTGCTCATGAACTATTGGCATTGGTCAATATCTTAATAATTAATTGCTTACTGAAAACATGAAGACAAAAATGTTGCATTTACCATTTGCATTTTAATACATCAAACACTGATAAAATACTGAATTATACAGACAATACCTGAATCAGTATGTATTGGTGAATGGTACTCCATAAAATTGTGCGTTTAGGACAACTAATCAAAATATAAGAAACGGTTTTTTTTAGGGATTATTATTTTGGTTAAATATACGTCACCAATGCAAAGAAACGTTTTACTTGAATTTATTTAACATAATTAACATATGCCATGATCATTATGTTCACCGGTTATGCAGTATACAACCACATGCTACATATATTTCGCTAATAATCAACAATCAAACGAACTAAATCGAACATAAAAGAACGCAGTGCTACGTCATAATATGTGGCGTGTTCTGAGACTTTTGGTCCCAATTCGGCAAGCGTCTTTCTGAGAAAACGTCGTTTGAAATGACGTCACAAAATTTGCACAGAAATTAGTTTTAAATGTCTTAAATTTGTAAGATTTTAGCGTTTATCTTTTAAGAAATAAAAATATTAGCTAACTTGTGTTGTATAAATAATAATAATGTATATTCTTACTGAACTTGTTGACTCTGACCCTTTTGATTGCGTTATGAACTGATTACTCCCCTTTTACAGAAGTAGGCCATTGCCCTAAATAACGAAATTAGCCTTAATCAAGTCTGACACATTTTGATATCAATATTGGTTTGACGCGTATCATTGCACCAAGGATTTAACCTGTCTTCGATCAAGGTAATTTTCTTTTATTCATTATTACTGTGTTATGTTACCAAATTATTGACAAAAACTGACAATCTGAACAAACCTGAAACGAAAGTAAAAAATGGCGGCAGTGACCTTTTAGTGGCATTTGTTTGCTTACGTTTTAATAAAATCAGTCAGTTATCATCTAATAGTTGTAGTAATGTCTCGCCTGAACTTATCTTCCATAAAGACCCAGATTTTTTGGATGATTTGGAAATAGTCATTGAACTCTATTTTTGTAATTTTGACAATATTGAAAATGTTAATTATTGAGTATGAATATGATAATAATGATAGTGAATTTGATTCCTTTTCTGAAACTGAAATACAAAAAATCATTGATTATCATTAGTCTCTTGTTTATTAAAAATGTGTAAATTACTTCATAGTGAATTTGAGTATTTTCCTGAAACTGAAACAAAAAAATCATTGATTATCATCAGTCTATTGTTTATTGTTTCTCAAATTACTTCATTACTTATCAAATATAAAGTAATATATAGATACATGTATGTTTGTTTGGGGTCTGAATGATATGTTTCATTATAATTGAAGGTGCGTTGGAAACACTCCAATGTAAATACATGGGACGGAATTGCATCATCCCACAATGGCGGTAACATCCTACACGTTGTACAGGATCCACAACAACCATTCAAGCTCTACCATTGGACAGACTTTCTGGAACGCCTATTCAAGCCCTTCCCAAATCTGCTGTCATACCACCACTTCAGGTTTGCATAGATTTTTATTTTTGTCACATGCTTGTAAATACTTAACACAATGTATTATGCATTAAATAATATCAGAGGAAATATATAGAATTAAGTAAATCACAGGCAATCATGTGTAATTACAAATATGTTCATTTAAAATACCTGGTACATCATACCTAGATCATAAAGAAATGTTTTACTTTTTTTCAAGTTAACTTATATTGATGAATACATTATAGTGATGTTCTAGTTTCCATCATTGAAAAGTGTGTTACACAATTGATTATATGTGATGTTATTTATCTGTTTAAACTCAGAATAACATCTGACAGACAAGCCGGGGATGGTCTTTGTGCAAAAGTATGCATCTGATGTTGAGGAGGCTCTGACCATCTTGAAGAAGGACGTAATGCCTGACAGTTTGCCAGACCAACTGGAGTCACTTGAAATATCTGCAGAACGCCAGTGTTATCTACACGAAGAAATTGGACCACTGTGCAACTCTATCTGTGCCAGTACATGCCCACTGCCTGATGTACCAAAGCCGACAAAATGTGACTAATAACAGCTATTGTCATAACAGTTTAAAGTTGCATGACCAGTATTACGGTGACACTGCGACACTAAGATTCAACTGCATCAAGAGCTCAGTGGATTAATGGATACAACCTAAATGCAAAAGGCATTATCTATACAAAATTTTCCATCGAAATAATGTTCTATTCCGTTCTACAATGGAGAACGTCACATTGCACTATGCCTCATAAGAACTAAAATACATAGATGCTTTTTTCCATTTTAATATGGTTACCATGGTAACCACTATGTTAATTATAATCTGTGTCACATTATTGTTATTGCCATTTACTTAATTACTCATGTGTGAAATTTTAATATATTTTTCATACATTTCATGGAATTATAAAGGTTGTAGGATGGAAATAAATATCATTGAATTGAACATTTAATGAAAGTCGCTTAGTGGAAGAAAACTTGAGAAAAAAAGTACTTTCACATCAATACTTACTTTTAGGGTTACATTCTCTGTCTTAATTTTTTTTATTCAATATGGACTTAACCGTATAACTTGTTTGCAATTCACAATTATTAAGTGTAGTATTTGTCAAGGTTTAATGGGGTAGATCATACATTTCACATCTGTTCATGTTATGTATGGTTGCCATGGTTACAGTTCAACTTAAATCTCTAGAATGATACTTTGTCAACTTCACTGTCTATCTTTGGCAAAATCAGATGCATAATTTGAATAATCTGGGTAAAATTTTAAGCAAGATATTTCAATTTTGATAGATGGGTTTTAAACTTGTTAAATTTCAAAATCAGCTGTTTTAATAAAATGCAGCAAACGAACTGAGTATTACAGTACTGAGTATTACAGGAATTTCATTATTTTGAGAGTTGCCAAGGTAACCAATATTTGTTGTAATTTTAAGATTGTTTTACAATGGTATAATAGTATTATTAACTTTATTGTTATAACAAAACTTCATGTTTGTGATTTATTTATACAGTTGTTCATATATATGGAAAGTAAATTGGTTTGACTTACTGACATGAAAATAAATCCTGAAATTGTCATATTTTGCAGTTTGGAGGGTAATTCTTAGGCCAACGTTTTCATCTTAAATGGACGAATATTGCAAAAATACGTTTTCTGTGTTTAACATATATTAAGGCATCTGAAAATGTGAATAACTCAATTTCGCCAGTTTACCCCATGTTGACCAAAAATCTAAGAACAGGCCACATATGTATGACGTAGCAAGGTCAAGTTTACGACGTTTATAAAGAGACTGCTGTTAGTAAGCGTTCTCATGCAAATTTATAGTTAATATTCAGCCGCAACATTAACAAGCTGGTGTCTTTGGCTTTGCTTTGTAGTTGTAGATTTGTTTATTTTGAAACGTGTATATACAATGCACTCTTTCTTCGTGCGCAGACAATTTGATAATGCATTCAATGTTGTGTTGCTTTTACATGTGCGGATATTGAATATATTGCAGCGTTTTAAAAACAGGTTATTAAATAAGCAAAATTAGATAATAGAAGTGCTCACGTCAATATCGCACAAATGCGTGTTGATTCACGTATACCCATGTAGGTGGATCGATGCATGTGCGCATATTAAGCATTTTAAAATCAGATTATTAAATAAGTAAAATTAGTTTGTAGAAGTGCCGAAGTCAATATCGCGCAAATGGATGTTGATACAAATCTGTATACGCGTGTAGGTGGAGAAGAGCACCTGTTCAACAGTATGTGTCGATACACATTTGTTTAAAATCCGAAAATCAGGTTTATACAACTAGAGCAAACATAGTGCATTAGTATGTTCGATATACAATATATTACAGTAAACATACAGGAACACCTCGATCCATTCCAAGATGTAATGGGATACTAACATAGGTAACATACGGCATTTACGCGTTAATTCTGGTCTTATAACTATATAACTATTTTACAAAATCAATTTAACCAATGCCCTACAGTATATATCTACTAAGCTTAGTCTAACAAAATATCTATAAAAGTTATCAAACTCTTTGTTGAAATCTCAATCTCAGGTGTAGTTGGTCGTGATTACTCCGCGTGTTATATTTATAGGATTTGTTTAATAGGTAATTATCTAGGGGCACTGTGAAAGCACATTTCATCGCACTTTGACAGTGAAATCGGTTGGATAACAGCCCGTGGTGTTTATTCAACATCTAGACTGTACCTAATAGTGTTCGCTGGTACCTCAGGTGTATACAACATCTAGACGTTACCTATAGTGTTACTGGTACTTTCAAAATACGTTAGCCCATATCAGGAAATGAAAACAAAATGCTCTACACGAATAAAAAACAAAATAATCATGTAAGTAATTCATAAGATATTAGAACTTTTCCATTAATCGTTTAACGTCAACACAGTTTTCCTTTAAAATGTTAAATATTTTAGACTTTGAAAAATATATCGTTTCCTCATTATTATCAGTATACACCAAGAAGTAGTCACGGGTACAATAATTCGCAAATCTCACAATAGCCACGCCGAAGAGTGGTTTTATACATTGGCATACCTAACTCAGAGTGGTTTTATACATTGGCATACCTAACTCAGAGTGGTTTTATACATTGGCATACCTAACTCAGAGTGGTTTTATACATTGGCATACCTAACTCAGAGTGGTTTTATACATTGGCATACCTAACTCATTATTGATAATTATAACATGATATTCATTAATTTTTCTATAGACAAAGAACAAAATTATCGTTGTTAAACTACCTAATAAGTAGACCCGATTGTGAGCGGAGCATAGTAAAATGTTGTTCTCAATACAACTGCAAAAATATTTGTTAAACATATTAGAATCAAAATAATGTTGCATTATTTTTGTTCATCGGCCAATAACAATTCTTTGTCGTTCTGATGGGTGGCTATTTAAAGCCGCTGTAATTCAATACATCGTAATTTCGCAATATTTCTTATGAACGTTAATGGTGTTTATTCGCCTTAAAACTGTTTCTCATTTACGAAATGCATTTTATAATGTCTATGTTCGAAAACGCTAGGTACGAACGGAGTATACAATAATGTACCTGCTGATTTACTCCAGAGGCATAGCCAGCTATCGCATACAGAAAATATACGATTAAAAGTTACCAAAACGTTATTATGGCATTAGATTTACAATGCGGTTTGTTTGTATTTTGATCGGTAAGATTTCCATAAGAAATTATTTCTGCAAAGTTTTATTTTAATTCACGTATTTCTGGACTGCTGCTTTAACCACTCGGGCTAACGCCCTCGTAGTTCTATTTCAGAACTCCAAATTGTTCTTTATTGGCCGATAAACAACGATCAATCGAAAATTATTTCTTAAATTAAACTTCAAATACAACCATCATGATATCTGCTACTTCTGTGTAAGTTATTTGTATTTTATTGAATGCATTCATTTTTGTTGTTCTTTCTAGAATTGCTGTCCAAGACAACAGAATTTGTGTTGATAAACATATCACATTGTTGACACTATGTGTTTGTTTTAAGAAAACTGTGTTAATGTAGTGTAGTATGCAATAGTGTTACAATGAATAACATTGTTTCAAATATTCAATTATTTACTTCTTACATTGAAGAATGTTTTATTCCCTGTGCAGTTTGGGAGGCTTTAGCGCATATCACTGTAATATCTGATTCATGCTCAGAGATAACTCAGTTGCGTTAGATGTGATTTCGTATAAATAATTACATTATGTCTGCATTCACGTGATGTATCATTAAGGGAAACAACGTGCTCATTAACATATCGCAATACGTGCATTTTATTAAATTAAACAATTGACGATACGCCATGGGATTTACAACAACGCCCACTTAGGTCAAACTCCGAAAAATACGCCATTGCATTTACAACCACGCCCACTTAGGTCAAACACCGACATTAAACAATTGCCGATACGCCATGGGATTTACAACCACGCCCACTTAGGTCAGACTCCGACATTAAACAATTGACGATACGCTATGGGATTTACTACCACGCCCACTTAGGTCAAACTCCGACATTACACAATTGACGGTACGCCATGGAATTAACAACCACACCCACTTAGGTCAAACTCCGACATTAAACAATTGACGATACGCCATCGGATTTACAACCACGCCAACTTAGGTCAAACTCCGACATTAAACAATTGACGATACGCCATGGGATTTATAACCACGCCCAATTAGGTCAAACACCGACATTAAACAATTGACGATACGCCTTTGAATGTACAACCACGCCCACTTAGGTCAAACTCCGACATTAAACAATTGCCGATTCACTATGGAATGTACAACCACGCCCACTTAGGTCAAACTCCGACATTAAACAATTGACGATTCGCTATGGAATTTACAACCACGCCCACTTAGGTCAAACTCCGACATTAAACAATTGACGATACGCAATGGGATTTACAACAACGCCCACTTAGGTCAAACTCCGAAAAATACGCCATTGCATTTACAACCACGCCCACTTAGGTCAGACACCGACATTAAACAGTTGCCGATACGCCATGTGATTTACAACCACGCCCACTTAGGTCAGACTCCGACATTAAACAATAGACGACACGCCATGGGATTTACTACCACGCCCACTTAGGTCAAACTCCGACATTAAACAATTGACTGTACGCCATGGAATTAACAACCACGCCCACTTAGGTCAAACTCCGACATTAAACAATTGACGATACGCCATCGGATTTACAACCACGCCAACTTAGGTCAAACTCCGACATTAAACAATTGACGATACGCAATGGGATTTATAACCACGCCCAATTAGGTCAAACTCCGACATTAAACAATTGACGATACGCCTTTGAATTTACAACCACGCCCACTTAGGTCAAACTCCGACATTAAACAATTTGCCGATAAACTGTGTTAATGTAGTGTAGTATGCAATAGTGTTACAATGAATAACATTGTTTCAAATATTCAATTATTTACTTCTTACATTTAAGAATGTTTTATTCCCTGTGCGGTTTTGGGAGGCTTTAGCGCATATCACTGTAATATCTGATTCATGCTCAGAGATAACTCAGTTGCGTTAGATGTGATTTCATATAAATAATTACATTATGTCTGCATTCACGTGATGTATCATTAAGAGAAACAACGTGCGCATTAAAATATCGCAATACGTGCATTTTATTAAATTAAACGCCCACTTAGATCAAACTCCGACATTAAACAAAATCCGATACGCCATGGGATTTACAACCACGCCCACTTAGGTCAGACTCCGACATTAAACAATTGACGATACGCCATGGGATTTACTACCACGCCCACTTAGGTCAAACTCAGACATTAAATATTGACGGTACGCCTTGGAATTAACAACCACGCCCACTTAGGTCAAACTCCGACATTAGACAATTGACGATACGCCATCGGATTTACAACCACGCCAACTTAGGTCAAACTCCGACATTAAACAATTGACGATACGCCATGGGATTTATAACCACGCCCAATTAGGTCAAACACCGACGTTAAACAATTGACGATACGCCTTTGAATTTACAACCACGCCCCCTTAGGTCAAACACCGACATTAAACAATTGCCGATTCGCTATGAAATTTACAACCACGCCCACTTAGGTCAAACTCCGGCATTAAACAATTGACGATACGCCATGGGATTTACAACCACACCCACTTAGGTCAGACTCCAACATTAAACAATTGACGATACGCCATGGAATTTACAACCACGCCTACTTAGGTCAAACTCCGACAAACACCGTTGACAGTATACGAATGATTTGGCAAGGCATCTCCGTCAAACAATTAAGTCCTAGCTTTCTGAATGGTTAAACGCATGGTCAATCAAATCTCGTCGCATGGTCAAATGTTAAAACATGTATGTGAAGAAAGTATTATGTAAGGTGCACGATGATTTGGTGTTGTGATAAACGACAAATTCCAATTGAATTAGCAATATAGTTTAATACAGTAAAGTCTTAAATGACTAAAGAAATATCTGTCTTTGAAAATATATTTATAAACAAAAAGGAATAGACTTACATTTCAATACATAAATTTGCATAACAAACAAAACAAAATGGTTTCATTAATACGATAGGTCAGTATATAATTTAATCATGTAACCTTCCGTGTTTTTAATTTAAAAAAAGGTATTTAATAAAATTACTATTGTTACAAAATAAGAGTACACCGATATATTTGAGACACGTTTTACGAATTACATGTTTGGATATGTAAGTTCTAGAGGCATTGCAATACAAGAACAGTTTCTTAAAGCACATTCTCATTAGAAATAGCTCTTGACAAATATGTTTTTAAAATAACTATACAGTATTTCCTGTTTTATTTTACTTTGAATGATATGGCACTTTTGTTTATACATATTTTAACAATAACACTTTACAAATATGTACAAAATATCACAGGATCTTTGGTTACAACTTAAAGCAGAATAGGATCTGCATATGAAGATTTTCTTCTTAATTCTTACTGCAGCACTTAAACAAATAAATCAGAATTGACTGATTCACTTCAAAATTTCTGGCAACGACAAACGTTAACCCAAAACCAAGCATTTGGCTATAAATGTGAATTGCATGTACATGTTCTTGGTTTTTGGCTTTAATCTATCAATATTATAAGTTACATAGATCAACAGTTTTCACCACATGAAATGATACAACCACAGATTCACAACCCACGTGACCACCACGTGACCTGTAGCGTGCCACACGGGGGCCCCGTTGACCCCCGATCCGGGGGTGGAGCTGGGTTGGTCCTTGACCCCCTGGACCCAGTTATTGATGACGGTCTCCAGCACTCGCATTGGCATGGCGCCGTTTTCCAACAGGTGCAGGTGGAAGTCTCGAATGCTAAACTTGTTGCCTGACAAACAGAGGGAAAACTGTGTATTAACGCATTGTCTTAAAACATACGTACTTAAATAAAGATGTTAACTTAGTTTGCTTACCAGTGAAACATTAAATATCCGAACAAGATTAAAACACTCGATGTCCACGCAATTTAAAGTAATTAGAAAAAAATACTCAGGCAATTGCAATTGAAATTGATGGTGAATTCTAGCATTACGATTGCGTTGAATTTGCGCGATATTAATGTGCTGATATTCTTTTCTGACATATCAAATGATAACATGGTTGAATTTTCAGGTGTTGTAACATATTTACGGTCGCATTGTTTGCAATTATTATCGCATATTTATGTCCAATACTGAACAGACAGTTTTGTCTGTCCAATTTCTCATGCAATAAAAATGTACTCAACATCTACAAGTTTCCGTTGTTCTAATTAAGACTAAAAATAGATGTTCAGGTAAATTGCATATTGTGATTTATATCAATAAGTAATCTAATACCAAGCTCTTTTTTGGCGTATTCCCTGAGATGTCTCAGTTTAATTTCACCGATTTTGTATGCGCATGCCTGGCCAGGCCACGTGATGTATCGATCGATTTCATTGGCAGCGCTGCCAGTCGCGAGGGCGGTGTAGGTTTGCAAGTATTCTATTGCTCTGTCCCGCGACCAACTTGAAAATAAGCCAATTTAATAAATGATTCACCATCTAACTAATTGTAACGGTCATACAAAATACACATGCATATGTCTTACAAAAGCATCATTGATGTTTTTTTATTATTGTATGCTAAACTATGTGTTCCCTGCTGCCTGGAAATTCCTCTCTTTGTCGGCCTAGACAGACTAGGCCAACTTTAGATCTACTCTAATAGTCAATCAAATATGTGAGAAAACAATCCTGTTAAAATCTAGCTATTTTAATCTTATAATCCGATTGGAATCAAGCTATTTTAATCCAATAATCCAGTTAGAATCTAACTATTTTAATTCAATAATCCAATTAGAATCTAGCTATTTTAATCCAATAATCCAATTAGAATCTAGCTATTTTATGATACAATTGCACATTCAGATAATAAAATTCGCGACAACGAAACGCTGCAACTAGTCACGACATAATACTTTTCAATATATTGCGAATCTAAAACTAGCTTTTGCAATTTCGTACCGATTGGTATAGCACTTAATATTGAATTTAACTAAAGTTAATATGTTAAACTAAAGTTAAGTTCCGATAAATAGAACAAGTTACCCGTAGTAATGGAGTCCAGTGTCCACAACCAGACGGGACGCTCGGAGAATGTCGTAACTATAGCGACCCATTCTTAAACGAAACATAATATTTCGAGCACAAAAGCAGAATAATGTATATAGGCATACAGTCATATCTGCTGAATTGAGTATACCCGGTATGTTATTTTACAACATTGGTTTATTTTTTGTTGGTAAAGGTACATTTGCACGACAATTTCTTCACAACAGTCATTGGCTGAAACCAAATTGCATGCGTATCACTCTATCATCTATATATGACCTAACCAACTTTACCCAACCTTTATGTTTAAAATTAAATAAAAGCAACTATAGGTAAGTTATAATAATAATTATGGTATCAAAATACATTGAGTCAATCAGTATAAACGGCTACATAAATTAAGTACAGTTCATATTCGTCCTTATATAGGTCCATTTCCTCGCCGAGGTATTCCGAGTACAGTCCCCACCCCTGGAAAACAATACAAACAGAATCATGTTATTTCTTTTCAAAAGAATACATATCAGTATATCAGAAAATACGGCTCACCGAGACAGCAAGTGTATACATATTTGTTCAAAGAGTGTGAAATTACATGCATCGGATACTGTATGTCATGACACAAACACCAATAATATTATTTAAGAAAACTGATTAAGGTTAAAGGCACCTTTTTGATAGATGTTTGAATTTGTAAGTAGCCACTTTTTAGTTATGCTCAAACGTAGTTATCATAAAACACACATTTTATGTAAATAAATTATTAAGGTAGCCAACGATACGTTCCGTAGTCAAAGTCTCGTATATCACAAGTGAATCACACATTTACATAGGCCCTACCTCTTGATACGCGGAATAGAACGGGAACCAATTAGGTACATTGTAGAAGGACAGCATTGGATCCCGGCGAAAGTCCGGCAAGTTGGCTTTCATAGAGTAACTATGCTAAAAAATACACATTGAGTGTCGTTCTAAGAGTGAATTAACTATTTAAATTATGATATCTATGTTGCACATATTGATATATGTGTTAAATCAATGTACATTGCACAAGTCTGAAAAATATGCATTGTCTTGTCTTTATATGATACAAGATACATGAATTGTGAATGTACTTATTGAAGTTTCGAAATGAAGAACAATAGATAATCGTATTTACATATATGACAATCACACATACATTCATTTAGCGACATTTCAAATCGTTGTATTTGGTTAGCATCTCATTAACTATTAACTTAGTTTAAACACAAAGCTCGTGTGATGCCATTAACATTACATGGGAAAGATCATAAATGTTTACTTAGATACAAGAACATGAAATGCAAAGCATTTAAAAGCAAAAACGATTTTGTCATAAAATCGTTTCACGTATGAACAGTGGACATTATATTAAAAGGCGACGATATTAAATAGATACCTGCATATGGTGACCGGGGTTTGCTTCGTGTAGAGACAAGGCCATTGCTTCAAACTTTGGTCTGAATATACAAGTCATAAGAAGTTAGACCTTACTTTTATCTTCAAAAAAATATCTCTCATAACCAGAACACTCATTCAATACCGAATCGCAACACAAATAATACTATTTGGATAAAATTTAAACGCAGAAACGTCGCGATGTATAGTATGACCAAACGGTCGTTTCCAGTATACATGTATACGTTACAAATTCATAAAACACACATCTAACAGTAAATTTAGATTTGAGATAAATAGGTAAACTATAAGTTGACTTTGACATGGAAAAACTTAAACAAACATAACATCAAATATACAAAATGATTAAAACTGGGATCACCTATTTGGAACGGTATATGGAACGCTTTGGGGTTTCAGCCAATTTAAAATCAAAAGTAATGCATGGCAGGTGAATCTGTTGATATGATAGATAACGTTCTCACACTTCTAGCGGTCTGAAGAGGTTGATGGTAAAACGGCCAGGACTGGTTTCACTTGCAGAGCTGTAACCTCCACCAAGGCCGTCATACGACGCCGCCTCGATGCTGCAAAATATAGTATAGTTTTCCCTGTACCATGTCATGTTAATTATTTGTTTTGTTGATACGTGTATAATTATTCACTGTACTTAGGCATTTAAAGCAAGCATTTTTTCAATTAAAAAATATTATTATTCTGGAAATAACGTTTCACTTCTAATCCCATTTTGACATTCAATTTTATTTTACGGAGACGAGTTAATCAGAAACAATGTCAATTTTTGATGCATTTGATACGAAGTTTCATCTTTACTCTAATGTGCCAAGAACATGTCAAGTTTTTTACACTTACATAAGTGGAACATGGGGAATGTTTTTGAACAATTTATCCAGTTTAGGGTTAATTCTTTTAAAGACTGTGTCGTTGTAATATGCCAGGATTTCAGCCTGAAAAGAAAGGAAAATAGGAACATATTGAGACAAATTTTATAGCATAAATCATCATTAAATGAGCGTCTTTATAGTGCGAGATTAAAGCCGCAGACCACAGAATATAATTCAATACATCTTAAATTAGCATTAGTTCTAATGAACGTTTATTCGAATCAAAACTGTTTCGTATTTACGAAAGGCATTTTATTATATATATGTTCGAAAACGCTTGTTACGTACGGAATATACACTAATGTACATGCTGATTTACTCCAGAGGCATCACCAGCTATCGCATACTGATATTTTACTATAAAAAGTTACCAAAGCGTTATTATTGTACGATTTCAATGCCTTTTTTGGTATTTTGAACGGTAAGATGTCCATGAGAAACGATTTCTGCAAAGTATTATTTTTATTAACATATTTTTGGACTTCTGCTTTAAACTCACTTCAAAAATCACATATTGCGATATATGTTAACACACGTATGGTTATGCATATTTATTATGTACTGTTTGATTTTTATTTTTAATAATTAAAAGTTTTAACACGCTTTGGCTTGCCTTCAAGAAATATATGGCTATTATTTGCAATGATGGATTTGTGAAAGATGAGGTTTAGTAGATAAATTCTTGGTAGTACAAATTGCCAACCTATCATTCGTATTTGATATTTCCTTGAAGGCGTGTTATTTAAGAACACAATCAGTTACTTGTGTAAATAACAACAACAACAACAACAGCAACATAATAATAATAATAATAATAATAATAATAATAATAATAATAATAATAATAATAATAATAATAATAATAATAATAATAAATCAAGAGGTATAAATACCGAGTCGTTGGAGTAAAACCTGTGATCGTTCTCCAAAGATTTGAAGAATTCCGCAACAGTGCCATTGAAGTTTAACCTTTTCATGACCTAAAACGTAGCTCAAAGTTATCGAAACACTGAATATATTCCGTTTAGGTTTAAATTATCTGTGTTATAAAAATGCATCTATGGTAAATTAAATCTCGTTAAGAACACTTCGTTCATCTTTGAATGTTAAATAAAATAGAATATATTGTTTTAAATTCAAATCTTAATCTAACGCAGTATTCAAATCAGAATTAGTAAAAGTACTTAAATAATAAAACATTAATTCAGTCATTATTATGATTATAATTGCTTAACTGTGTTTTATTGGCGCATGCGCAATGACAAATCTCTTACAGTATGCATACTGTCCGTGATTCGGTCGACCTCTTGTAGACCCAGTATGTGTACGTCCTCGGGAGACATTTCGAAGGACAGATGCCATTTTAGACAGGCATTGTAATAGTTGTGGCTCGGGTCCCATGTGTCCACGCCCCATCCCTCGCGCGTCTCAGGCATGTATTCCTGGGAATATATGTGGATTTTTCATTTCTAGTAGCTAATTGTATGTTATGATTCTAATAAGAAAGACATATTTTGTTTTCTAAAGAACGCATAAGTATGTGAGTAAATGAGTTTTTATTAACGTGACATGTATGTACATACACAATATATAAGTTCTATACATTACTGGCCAAAGTTACATCCAGCCCAACGGCCTTTTAATTATGTGACTTTAACATTGTTGTAAATAAGGAACGTTAACTGTAAATAATATTTACATGTCAAACAGTATATTAAAGCATGTGTTATTTGTATGTCATCTTACGGTTTCGTGATGTTTCAATAATAATGAGACATAATAATATATTTAGGTCAAACAACAAAAAACACAAATATGCAGGTATGTTCTTATTCCAAATAACTAAGAGTATAACTATAAATTTCGCTTTTGTTTATATTCTAACAAAATGCCAACGTTTTTTATTCGGCATTGCATCCCGTATTTAACAAATCTCACCAAAATATTTTTGGGTGACCTAACTGGTGTAGGATAGCAATGGATAAGAGTTTCATTGAATAATTAATGATCGTGAAATCATTTTAATAGCATTGACGATATCGTGCTATGAAAGCCATTATATGTGCAAAGGACGCTTTTGGCTTTCAAGTGTGTGTATATCATACTGAAAGTGTACAATAAAGTTTATTTGCAAAGGTTTTAAAGCAGGTGATGTTACTCTTGTTGACAATATAGAATTGTAATTGTTTAAAAGCCACATATGATACAGTAAGCGGTACTTACGTTGATAATGAAGTCTTTCAGCGTTTTGAAAGCATCCACATATGATACAGTAAGCGGTACTTACGTTGATAATGAAGTCTTTCAGAGTTTTGAAAGCATCCACATATGATACAGTAAGCGGTACTTACGTTGATAATGAAGTCTTTCAGTGTTTTGAAAGCATCCACATATGATACATTAAGCGGTACTTGCGTTGATAATGAAGTCTTTCAGAGTTTTGAAAGCATCCACATATGATACAGTAAGCGGTACTTACGTTGATAATGAAGTCTTTCAGAGTTTTGAAAGCATCCATATATGCCTGAACAGCAAGCCTGCCTCTGGCTTGGATATCTTGCCTGCATAACAAACATTAACTATTTTTACCGATCGTAATTCCAAACAGCAATATTACATAATTGTAGTATTCTTACATTGTTTAGTGTTTGGTCCGTGTTTTTGTATCGTGCTGTGCTGTATTGGCAACGGGCCTTAAATAAATGATCATTTCGAGTAAATAAGGGTTTCTATCTGGGTGATATACAGCTGGGGTTTCAAAATATTTACATATATAAACGTGTTTAAACTATACAAATATTACTTGTAATTATCGTAAGTAAAGCATTGTAAGGAACATACAAATTGAAGCACCTTAACTACAACCAATAATTATACATTAACCGGAGCAGTTATATGTACAATTCGAGCTCAACTTCACTTCATTCAACTAGTTTCTAGTTGTCGATATTTTACGTTACATGAATCAGTATACAAGGCGTAAAAATAACGTCATTATTGAATGAAGCAGCAATCACTCGTGTTCAAAGAAAGTACATGCAGATATGTTCCATGAACACTCGTGATATTAAATTCGATCTTACACCGAAATCAACAAATATCCTATATTTAACACAGTGGTGAATTACAATTTTATCTAACTGTCAAGCACGGAAACATGATTCGGAGTATGAGAGGGTGAAAAACAATCACAACCTTCCAACTTATACATGTATAAGTTATACTTATTGCAAAACAATGACAGTTAAATTTCGCGACATCGTAATTAAACTTTGTGTAGATTTTCTGTACATGTATTAACACTGTGAAATATAAGACGATGAAAAAGCTGATAAAATTATATCATTTTTAATAAGAAAGTTTGATTTAATTATCAATGCAATACAATTGGTACAATTTTACGGGGGACGTACGCTGCTTCCACAACCTACCCCCCCCCCCCCGTTCTCCTCCCCCTCCTCCCTCCCCCCTCTCTAAATCCGACTATAAATGTGGTATGAGTAAATGCACTTACTGGACAGTTTCATTCTTCACGTGAGAATCGTTGACAAGCCTTTCCTTAAAGATTTCATAGTATGGTGACTTTTCAGGATCATCCAATATTTTGTTATCTATCTGTTCTGGTACTCTTACCTGTTTAAAAATGTGCATGAATATTCAGCGTAGTGTAACAACAATTTTCTGTTCATTTGAATAAGTCTTTGTATAGTATGTATTTAATGTCAAGAAAATGTTAAATTTTCACGTATTTCAATTGCATTACGCAAAAATGTGGAAGTTTTTTGAGCCACTTAACATTATATGTGCATAGTTTTCTTTAAGCGTGCTAATTATAATATTACTCTAGAGCAGAAGGATTCCTATGAACAGTTACATGTAATTTCCGTTTGTAAGAATTATGAATCAATATCTTAACTGTAAGGGCTTAATTACTAAATAGGAAGTAAATAAAGTTTATTTTATGATTCGAAAAACATAATTTACGGGATTATTTATGGAAGGATTGTTTCCAGTTCACATGTAATTTAATATACAGCTATACGCGTTAACCAGCAGCGTTGAATGCATTTTGAACTTTCTTCCTCCGTCCGTCCTTTCGTCAGTCCCGTAATTCGTTCCCGCGCGAGATCTCGGGAATTAATATATCAATTTCAATATCGCGCATTTGTTAGGTCGTTCGTGTCTAATGATTTTTCAGTGAGTTACTGCCCTTTGAATAAAAACAAATAACACTTTCATATGTCTTCGTTTCCGGACGAGAACACAGGAACTTATTACTCGATTTTAATGAAACTTTTTTGCAGTATATCTACCAAGAGGACATGCGCATATTGTCAGGTTGTTCGGGTCTGATGATTTGTCAGGAAGTTATTGGCCTTTTTTAAATAAACATTCATTTTAACACAAAAAATTGTTTCCGTGCGATTCGAAGGAATCAACAATTCCAATTCAATAAAACTTTACCAAGAGGGCATGCGCATACTGTCAGGTCGTTCCGGCTGGATGATTTTTTTTCAGGGAGTTATGGCCCTTTTCAATACAAATATGACATTTTAATTGGACATTTTCGTTTAGGAACTAATGACTCGAATTCACTTGAAACTTTGTGTGCATCATATTAAGAGGACATACGCATGTTGTCAGGCTGTTCTAGTTTGATGATTTTTCTGGTTGACCGATAGCTCACCCGAAAATGACCCCATATTCTCACATAAAGCGTTACTATTTAGGTTGAGATGATTTTAATAACATTGTTATTCGTGGATGCATCCAATATTCCGAGTGCTCAGAACCGTTCAAAGTTGGTCTCTTATTACTCACTGCCACGACGGTTATTGCCCTTTGATAAAAAATTTGCTTTTCTTCTTGTCCGAACTATAACTTTGCCAGGGATTTAAAAATTACTTGGCACAAATGTTTGCTGCAATGTCACGCGTATGAACCAGGACTTTTGACCAAAGACCAAGGTCATACGTAATGGTCAGAAGTCAAAATGGGCTTTTTGCTAGTCTGGACTTATAAATTGACCATAATTGGATGGATTTTACAATCACTTTGCACAAATTTTAGCTTCGACAAAACTTCATATGTCGTTATGAATCAGATCGATAGTTTAAAAGTCAAGGCCACAATTAGAGGTCAAAGCGGCATCGGGGAGCATCCATCGAACCGATATTCTTCTTTGAAAAAGGAAACATCGTGAACTCCAAAATGACCGTATAAACACGAGTTCACTCGCATTATAAACTAATTTTAACAAATTCCAAAGGCTATTAATTAGTATTTTACCAAGGAAACGTTATGAAGTGTCCGGTTCAACTCAATGGCTCGTCTTCCCAACTCAATGATTTCGTCTACCTATATAAACACAAAAGATTGTGGATAAAGCATCGTAGGTAATATTTATGAATGCAAATATTGTTATTATAAACGTGTCGGTCTGTGTTCAAACAAATAGTATTAAATATATTTCAAAGGTATTAGTTTTCTTTATATGTTTGTCCCCATTTGCTTGTTAATACAAGCTGTTAATATTACTGTGTTAATTCACATAGTGGTAGCATTATATGGTTTTGCTACAGTGTGGAAATACAGTGTGGAAATACAGCTACGTTTATGACAGGGGGTGGTTTTTCGTCAATGTCGGCGTAAATGATGATGGGATAAAATCAATATGGTGATGCATTGAACATGTATCAAGTTAATACAATACATATACCATATTTAAAAATAAAAATATAATATAACTTTGAGTCGATCATTTTTAATGCACCCGTTGGTATAGTTAAAAAAAGAAGCTTTTAATTAGTTACCTGAGTTTGCACTGCATAAAGCCGGTCAATGTAGTTTTCAAAATCTCCTCTGGATTTGCCGTAAGAAAAGTATGGTCCTCCGAACAGGTGTATACCGCCTAGGAAGCT
This sequence comes from Congeria kusceri, assembly GCA_027627225.1. NCBI lineage: Eukaryota > Metazoa > Mollusca > Bivalvia > Myida > Dreissenidae > Congeria > Congeria kusceri. Next base: position 26,055,140 of record CM051029.1, read on the forward strand.
GATTGGGCTTAGAGCACCGTACCTGTTGTATATACTTCTGTTAGGGAGAGATCCAGAGCGAAATAGCAGGGTGCTGCACCCTACCCCCCCCCCCCCCCACCCTGGGGTGTTAAACACAGCAATGTGGAATATCGTTTGAAAATCTTGAATGATTACACAGATAAAATCTACTGATTATTTGCAAGTCCGGTTTTCTAGAATCAGTAGGTACAATATTGGTGTCAGTAATACGTATATTGTATACTAAATCACGTGAGGTTTAAATTATACCTTAAATAATAAAGGGTTTCTGTAATACGTACATTGTATACTGAATCATATGAGGTTTAAATTATACCTTAAATAATAAAGGGTGACTGTAAACGTACATTGTATACTGAATCCTGTGAGGTTTAAATTATACCTTAAATAATAAAGGGTGACTGTCATACGTACATTGTATACTGAATCATGTGAGGTTTAAATTATACCTTAAATAATAAAGGGTTTCTGTAATACGTACATTGTATACTGAATCATGTGAGGTTTAAATTATACCTTAAATGATAAAAGGTGTCTGTAATGCGTACATTGTATACTGAATCATGTGAGGTTTAAATTATACCTTAAGTGATAAAAGGTGTCTGTAATGCGTACATTGTATACTGAATCATGTGAGGTTTAAATTATATCTTAAAGGGTGTCTGTAATGATAAGATGATAAAAATAAAACATAGTTCATAAATCTATTGAAATGTTAAGCTACATGTTATCAATAAATCAAGTTGGCATTATTCGTATACAAACACTCACTATGTACCGTGTGCTTATATTTGTACCGGTCATAAAGGTAAAGCTTCTTACTCCGCCCAAAGATTGCCGTCAAGGAATGTTTGAAGTGTGTCGTTGAGAATGTCATAGTTGACCTGGCCGTGCTGATCTAGGTCACTGCGTGGTATTGCCTCCAGCCGTTCTTTAAACTCTAGTGTATCATTCTGCAGAGTTAACACAACGTTTTTAAACAAAGTAAATATCATACAATTTATCAGGGTTTTTTTTATTGCAAAATAGTAATTATGGATATTTTTAATGACAACTCTGGTGGTTCTAAAGATTGTATAAACCTGCATCTTTTAACATGTTTTAAAATGAACATAGCCTAACTCAGTTCTTTAAAGGCACGAGTATCATCGATAATATTTCAAACATGAATAAAACCTCAATCAAATCTTTAAATGTAATAGTGCCATCCTGAATATTTAAAAAAAAAAAAAAGGACAATAGCTTCAGTAATTTCTTTAAAAGCAATAGTGTCATCCTGAATATTTCAAAAAGGACAATCGTCTTAATCAGTTTTTTAAATGCACTAGTGTCATTCTTAATATTTCAAAAAGAACAATAGCCTTAATTAGTTCTTTAAATGCAATAGTGCCATTATGAATATTTCAAAAAGGACAATAGCCTTAATTAGTTCTTTAAATGCAATAGTGCCATTCTGAATATTTCAAAAAGAACAATAGCCTTAATTAGTTCTTTAAATGCAATAGTGCAATTCTGAATATTTTCAAAAGGATAAAAACCTCAAACAATTCTTTAAATGCAATAGTGCCATTCTGAATATTTCAAAAAGAACAATAGCCTTAATTAGTTCTTTAAATGCAATAGTGCCATTCTGAATATTAAAAAAAAAGAACAATAGCCTTAATTAGTTCTTTAAATGCAATAGTGCCATTCTGAATATTTCAAAAAGAATAATAGCCTTAATCAATTCTTTAAATGCAATAGTGTCATTCTGCATATTTCAAAAAGGACAATAGCTTCAATCAATTCTTTAAATGCAATAGTGTCATTCTGAATATTTTAAAAAAGACAATAGCTTCAATCAATTCTTTAAATGCAATAGTGTCATTCTGAATATTTCAAAAAGGACAATAGCCTTAATAAGTTCTTTAAATGCAATAGTGCCATCCTGAATATTTTTAAAAGGACAATAGCTTCAATCATCTCCTTAAATGCGATAGTGCCATTCTGAATATTTTTAAAAGGACAATAGCTTCAATCATCTCCTTAAATGCAATAGTGCCATTCTGAATATTTTTAAAAGGACAATAGCCTTAATTAGTTTTTTTTAAACAATAATGTCATCCTGAATATTTCAAACATGAATAAAGCCTCGATCAGGTCTTTAAATGCAACAGTGACATCCTGACTATTTCAAACATGAATAAAGCCTCAATCAATTCTTTACGTGCAATAGTGCCATCCTGAATATTTCAAACATGAATAAAGCCTCACTCAATTCATTGTGTGCAATAGCACAATCTTGAATACTTTAAAAAGGACAGTAGCCTCAATCAGTTATTTTAGTGCAATAGTGCCATCATGAATATTTCAAAAACGTATTTTGCCTCCACCCGTTCCTGAAACTATTAGCGTATCATCTAGCATATTAGAAAATGTTGTTACTATAAAATTATTTAGAGACCATTCCTTAAAACGGAAACAGTGTCATCCTGCAGGTTTTAAAAAATGTTTTTGAAACAAAAATAGACTATGTATTTTTTTTCAATGCAAGAGTGTCATTCTGCATATTCTAATCAAACTTGAAAATAAAAATAGACTCCGATCTTCTTAAAACGCAAATATTTCATCCTAGATATTTTATGAAAAATTAAGTGCTTTGTTGAGATTGCACACTAAATGAAATATTATCTGTTAGCTCTCGCAGAAGTGTATGTTTGCCAATACGTGCATTTGTTTTCGGCTGTCAGTTGTTCGATAACATTGTATAAATTATGATAAGAGGTTTAATACTTCTAATATTCTACATGTATAACTGCTGGACTATTTAAAATATGTTTGGGTTAGATTGATAAATCTTCTGCAATAAAATATCTACATGTATATGTAATAAATCAAAACACGGTAACATTACTGGGCTACAATTACAGAATCAAAGCTCAAAAATAAAAAAAATTCTATTTGTAATATGTTTTCTTCTTCAATAATGTTTATAACATATTGTGCATGCTGATCTTAGTAGTAAAATAATTAATGTTTAATGAAGTAAAATAATGACAAGTACGAATTATTGATCAAGAAAGTGTCTACCGTATTCAGACAAAGAGGAATGTTTCAAATTATTAAAGTTTAAAATGTTGGTCGTATGGTTATTATTTGTACTCACTCGTCGAGTTTTAAACGTCGTAATGCTGAACGATTCCATCAGATCGTTGTATTTGCACATCCCATTGTAGGTGGAACTCGTGGGATTGTTGCGCATGCGCCAGCCCCAAAAGTCATCCTGAAGCTTTGTCAAGTCATTCAGAGCGTTGCCTTTAATGATGCAAGTACTTTCTTACGGAGTCTAATAAATGCGATTTTGTTCGACAACACAAATTAGACAAGTCATTCTTGTTTTACAAAGTGATGAATGTTGATAAACGTCTGTATTGTAAATATTTCAGCGTCTGATTCAAAATATACATACTGGGTACTGCATGTTTAAAAAAGTTTAATGCATGTCACTAAAATGTATGCACAATCAATATACCTGAAACGAGTACAATCCATGAAGACTGGATAATACAAAGCGACGCAATTTTCATCTCTGTTTTCAAATTGTTGTAAACATTCTGAAATAAGACCAATAAAATATATAATAAACTATATCAATTAAAGAGGCTTTAAAACTGCAGCTCCTGAAAGTTATATATATATTATTGTGAATCTGACAAACGTGTATGTTTTTAAGACGTATGTTTAGTATGTTTCCGAATATAAATGAACACTAGCCACATCAAATCTAAGGACAAAATAGCTTTTCAAGTATATAAACAACGATATATTGAAGATATTTACGAAGAAAAATCGAACGTATTTAAAATGTACGAGTATCATGTACATAAGTAAATAAATTTGATCGAATTTCTGAGAGAAAAAAACCCTCGCCAAAAGCATGTTTAATGACGTTCCTCTGTGATGACATCAATAGATCCGTTGAAAATGAATGAAAACTATGCCCTTGTCGGTTTTACATGTATGTACATGCCTAAAATTGGCATTCATGCATACCTGATTATTTCCGGACCCATAGCGGTGACATTGCGAACAAATATTTTAGTATTTGAAAATTTAAGTTTTATTGTATTCTGCAACAATTGTCATAACTTGAACAAAGGTTTATGTAACGTAATTTTAGTAGTTTTGTTTATGAATTCGTTTTTTCATCAATATACCCCTTTAATGTGCACAGTCGTTGATTTCACCGTATTGCAGTTATAGATAAACTAATATAAATGAGCAAATTGAATAGTGATTGGAGAATCAATGGTATCGATATATATAGCAAATAATAATATCCCAAGAGCGCAGTAGAGATGCTTCATAAAACAAAGTCAATAAGGCAAAATAAAGCGACATGATTAAAACAACAAACTGAAATACCTGTTATATGCAACAAAATTAATTAAAAGTGATAGGATAAAACCTGAAAGGTTGTTAGACACCAATCAATGACAATGTCCGGTTGGGGGGGAGACAACAGTTACGTTCGTTTTAAAAATAAAAGCTTGTGTCTGTAACAATACACGATGAACAAAATATAGTTTTCATAATGTTTCCCGAAAAATTGCTCCCAGTCCCCAATTTCAAAAGAAGGTCCTGGAAAGTAGTAATGGGCGATGTAGCAAATGGTTCGATGGTACATTACGTCACTGCTCTTAAAACACGTTCGTTGTATTCGGTCCAGTGGGGCAAAACAAGTTAGAAACACAATAAAGTGCCAATTCTTCAATCTGTCTGCTAAGAGAAGGCTTCGTAACAAAAATAGTCTGTGATAGGTCATATTTCTAAACGGGACATTTCGTCCCTATTCCTTATACACGTATGATTTAATTGGTATAGGATTACAAGCCATTGAGGGACATTATGCCATTGACAAAAATGACTTTGGGCATTTTGTCCATGAAGTATTTTAAGTCTTACTCGTTTGTTAGAAGGGTTTTATCCTATCACCACGCCTGCATTGACGAAACAACACCCCGTGGGATAAACTTAGCTGTATTCCACATTGTTGAATACTAACTACAGCAAATACGCGCAATATGATGGCGTCATTTTGTTTATTTTCGTGACGTCATTTGATGTTTTTCGTGTTATTCAGTGATTTTCTTTCGTTTATGTTCAACATAAAGACAGAACATGATAGAATAAATAGAATACCAGGTTAGTTTTGAATACAGATACGTTCATTTGCTCGGCACGAAAACCATAACCACTCGCCAATTTTCATGGTTTAGGTTTTCTAAGCCTCTCTAAATCAACTTATCTGTATTCAACACTAACCTGGTGTTCTGTATATATATGACTATTAACGAGGATACAACATTGGAAACAGAAACATGAAGATAACAAAATCAAACGATAAGATTCATGTAAGACAGAGTGTCTGAATTGTTTGGTCCTACTCTTGGTGTACATAGTGACATCCGGATTTTGAGTAAACGATATAATCACGGTTTACATGTACGTGCATCATACTAACAGACAGCAGAATAGGTATGGAGGTACATGCGCTGTCGATGATCCTTTGTTGTGATAGCTCCCATGTCAGCATGTACGTGCATCATACTAACAGACAGCAGAATAGCTGTGGAGGTACATGCGCTGTCGATCATCCTTTGTTGTGATAGCTCCCATGTCAGCATGTACGTGCATCATACTAACAGACAGCAGAATAGCTATGGAGGTACATGCGCTGTCGATCATCCTTTGTTGTGATAGCTCCCATGTCAGCATGTACGTGCATCATACTAACAGACAGGAGAATAGCTATGGAGGTACATGCGCTGTCGATCATCTTTTGTTGTGATAGCTCCCATGTCAGCATGTACGTGCATCATACTAACAGACAGCAAAATAGCTATGGAGGTACATGCGCTGTCGATCATCCTTTGTTGTGTAGCTCCCATGTCAGCATGTACGTGCATCATACTAACAGACAGCAGAATAGCTATGGAGGTACATGCGCTGTCGATGATCCTTTGTTGTGATAGCTCCCATGTCAGGAGCCTAATTCCAGAGATACTTGCAGTAAGAAAAGCATGTTTGCACAAACATCAAGGAAAACAACATGTCAAGCGTTGAGCGTGGAAATATTGTAACTGATATATAAATGTTAAGCAGATACAACAGTTTCGCGCTCAACCCTCGATGTGCATTCCGCGTATAACACCTTCTCGTATCACCAATGCCTTGTGTGTTGTTTTTTTTTCAAATTCAATAATGAAGAGCAGATAATATATTTCCAGCTTCAGTTGCATGCATTACTTTAATGGAATAATCTCAGCCCTTATGACGTCATGATGAATTTACGTAGCATTTGCTTAAAAACTTTAAATATACATGTAATTGAACCAACAAATGATTTTCTCATGGATAATAGATCTACTGATTCGTGCAGCATCGTTCCATAATTGTACTTGATTGTATCAACATTATACAATTGCACGTGTGTGAAACCAACTACGATGGGTCCAAAAAGTAATTACATGTATATTTACCAGAAGTATTCCAACTGTAAGTTCAGTATAAATGTAGAGACTATAGATTCACTCATAAATAAGAAACAAAATGCTACGTTGCAACAACGTATTATTGTGTTTGAATAGTAAGCTGTTATCTTACATTCCAGACTTCATAGGGACAAACTCATTGGCTACAATGATGAAATGCGGTTGAATTATCTTATATTACACAACCGTCGTAAAACTTTAATGGTTGTCTTGTCAAATCACAGTGTCTTGCATCTCAATAAAAACGTATGCACACAGAGTTTGGTATATCAGTTTTGATAACATATGACTTTTTCAAATAACCATTTTCAATTATCTCAACAAAATTGTATTTTTTTCTGTTTTTTTATATAAGTTAGAAAAATAATATTGTATTATAATATTTATATTTATATTTATATAATATGTTATGCTTATTTATATTTATATGTATATAATATGTTATGCGTACACTAAATTGTTCATTGCTCACAAAAATATGTATACAATTTTGTATTGCATGGCTGTAACAATATCATATTTATTCACCACAGGTTTCAATGATGTAACCAATATATAGTACAATATAAAATTATATAGTGTCACGTATATTTTCTTGTGTATGTCAGACAAATGTGCTTGTTCTTGATAAAACACATTTGTAGTTAATTGGAAAATTTTGTGTAACCGGCACACAAACAAAGAATTATTGTTCCTTTTCCGGAAATAAACCTGTATATTTTATGTTGATGTACAGTTGAAATATTTCGCGAGTTAACATCCAGAAGGTACCAATTGCTATTGATTTCAATGGCGGTTTCAGCCGGACCCAGCTAGCTCAGTTGGTACAGCGCTGGACTGTCAATCCGGAGATCGTGAGTTCGAACCCCAGCCCGGCCACATAATTTGTGTGGGGATTGGTCATGAAATTATTTCTACGGCCAATCTCCCCCTACCTCTGATGCAAGTAGGGCAGTTGTCAGTTACTGGCATAAGAATGTGCACTTGGTTCTGGTAAACCGCTTAGATCGGCTAAGCGTGCCCAGTAAAAGTGTGAGTAGATTAGCTGACAGTATGATATGACTGAAATACTGTTAAAAACGGCGAAAAAACGACAAACAAACAAACAAAACAAAAATCAATGGAAGTTGGTACCTTCTGGTGTTCAACCCTCGATGTGTTTTTAATTCAAACAGCACGTTCTTAGGCAAGTGTTTGTTGATTTTTAGGTTCTCGGATCCGCCGACCCGATTATTTAAAAAAGCGAAACATTTATAGAAAATGACCTAATCTGTTACACGGAATGCAAAAAAATAACGCTGAAGAAATGACTAAATTTTATGTAACATGCATTGTTACTGTTTATCGCTGTATGATTCATTTAATCTGCTCTCTGTTATTTTATACATCATACAACGCCTTAAGTCAGAATAAATATTCAATAAAAACAAATTAAGATCTTAGAATCATTGTATTAAATACACATTATAATTTTATATCAATATTATAATTAACAAATTTAATTGGTGAATATTGATTTATTAATAAGATATATTCAGTTAGTTTAAACTTCATTTAACATGTTGTTATACATATAATATGGCCAGTGTCCAGCGATATCTGACTTTCTGTGTTTAAGTGTGAGCATATTTTAACAATAGTTCTTATATGATAAACGCTGCCTTTTAATGTTATTATTATTGGTATTAATGTTATGGTTATCATGAAGTGATTAAGTTAATGTTGTGTAATGTGATTTTTATAAGTACATGTAATAATTCATAAAGATTTAAATATCACTGCCTATTTCCATTTGTGAAATTCTAGCGATTAATATACTCAAGTCTGTATTATTTTTTATTTTCATTTCTATTTTTTCCCTCCTCCAACCGGACACTTTTCCAAAAATGTCCATGAACCAATAAATAAATAAAAACTCTGACCTTACTTAAGCTGTGTGATGGAATCTTATTGACATAAGATTTATATATAAATAAATTCCAACAAATAGTATGTTGTTAGCAAGAAGCTAGATTTGTGGGTCTTTTTAAGGTGATGGGGAAAAATGTGCACAGGCCTGTAATTGTTTACGTGAAAATAATTATGAGTAATTGAGGAAATTCTTCAAATAGAAACTGTACTTTCTCATTATACGCATGTGCTTTAGTATTGAATTGAATGATTCTTTGTGCATTTAATGAAATATATAGGAAATAAAATAAACGTGTAATAAGTGTACATAATTGTTATTTTTCTGATTACAGTTCAGGAAGGTATGTGCATCTGACAAACATGTAGATACTTCCGTGCGCTCAGCATTCCGAGAGGTTATGAAATAACCATCTGCATGTTTTGCTGATATACAAAGCAAGCGTGGTTATTAAAGGGACTTGTTCACGGATTGACTAATTGACAATTTTCAAACATTTTGTCATAGATCCCGAAAACTAATATATATTATATATAAAAATTCGAAATAACACTATTGACAAAGAAGTATTTTGGCAATTTAGTGTTGTTTGTAAAATATCGTCAAGTGAAATGGATGAAGCGCGTGTAACGATTTTCATCAGTATTGTGGAAAAGAAGTGTATCATTTACATGGCGTTAAACATTCAATACACTGACGCTCAGTCAAAATGGCCGAGTGGTTTTCGCGACAGATGTTTCATCCAGGAAGTCGTGGGTTAGAGTTCCGACGAAGGCAATTCTTTACATTTTCTTTTCTTTATATGAGACGTGCCGTGGGAAAACCGGGCTTAAGGCACGTGCGTAAAGTATCGTCCCGGATCAACCTGTGCAGTCCGCACATGTTAATCCAGGACGGCACTTTCCGCCTACAGTGGATTTATGTTTAGAAGAGACTTCCTTGAAACAGAAAATACCATAAAAGCGGAAAGTGTCGTACCGGATCAGCCTGTGCGGACTGCACAGGCTGATCCGGGACGACACTTTACGCACATGAATTAAACCCGGTTTTACCACGACACGCCTCATATAATATTTAGTTCGGTTAGTCCAACTGCTTTAGTTTTTGACTTTATTTTTTTTTTAAATCAAAAATACGAAAATCTGTGAACAAATCCCTTTAAATCAAACGGATTAACAATTTGCTTACAACAAGCAGTACTAATAAGTTATAACGATAACAATTATGGCAATTGCCAAGTATAACAGTCTTAGCCATTACTTGTACAAAGAGCAGTAATAACGCTATTAAGTATTGCAATGAATGTTATCTAAATAATTAACATAGTATTTATTGCCGTTCCAGTCCCTTACGAGATAAAAAAAATACATTGAAATATCAGTTTAAATTTTAAATCTATGATATTTTGCATACATAACTATATAATGGATCATATAATATGCATTTTTGTGAACTGCACAACATTTTGTAAAATTGTTGTATTTTCTTTATTTATAAGAATTTCAGCTTGGAATGTCAGCTATGAATAGATGAGTTGTACATACATGTGTTCATTCCAAAATATTGGAGGCAAAATACAAAAGAATTTTGTGTTTACCATGGCGCAGCTGAAATTCTTATAAATAAAGAAATTACAACAATTTCAATTTGGTGCGTTATAACTTTGTTTGAGTGTACAAGTAACGTATTAAAATTATATAAACGTATTTGATAAGATGTAAATGTATGAACTATGATGAAATATAAAGTGAATATAAATAAATCCCTGAAGCATGACAAACAAAAAATGATATGAATCAAGGCTGACTTACCAGCAGTGTAGAGGAATTCACCAGATACCCGAGCCAGATACTACACTGTATCCAGTCATCGTTGCTCTCGAGAGATTTATGTCAAAAGCTCGTCCGAATGCTGATATGATCAAGTGTTTATTCTCTCACAAAGTTCTGATTCCTTAAATGCTAGTAAACTGGCGGGTTGTATCAAGTAGAACTAGAACTGCGTGCATTGCTTTGTTTTAGGTTGGTGTTGTACTAGTCTGTCTGTCTGTCTGTCTGTCTGTCTGTCTGTCTGTCTGTCTGTCTGTATGTCTGTATGTATGTATGTATGTCCGTCCGTCAGTCCGTTCGTTCGTCCGTCCGTCAGTCAGTCAGTCAGTCAGTCAGTCAGTCAGTCAGTCAGTCAGTGACTCAGTCACTCAGTCAGTCAGTCACTCAGTCACTCAGTCAGTCACTCAGTCTCTCAGTCAGCCCGTCAGTCAGTCAGTCAGCCAGTCAGCCAGTCAGTCAGTCAGTCAGCCAGTCAGCCAGTCAGCCAGTCAGCCAGTCAGTCAGTCAGTCAGCCAGTCAGTCAGTCAGCCAGTCAGCCCATCAGCCAGTCAGTCAGTCAGTCAGCCAGTCAGCCAGTCAGTCAGCCAGTCAGCCATTCTTTTACTCCGCATTTCTTTACACAGAGTAAAGAGACACAATGAAAATCGTATAATAGTCGTCCTCAGATCATTATATTACTGAGAGAATCGTTAGCTTCATATGCATTTGGAAGATGCATACTTTTGTAGGCATACAAATACATGGAAACTTCGAAACAGGTTTCAAATAATTGGAACCCGGTAACACATGGTCGTGTGAGTATAAATATGTATTTATTATAAATTGTTCAACAGGTTTCTTTTCTTAAAACTGCTGATAGGTGCTGGAAAACAAATAATAAAAATTATCAGCTCTTACAATACAAAAAAAATGTGTAAAGTTTAAAAAAAGAAACTTCTCTAGAGAGAAACGAAATTGAGTAAAACTACATTAAAGGGACATGTTCTCAGATTTTAGTTGGTTTTTTTTTAAATGTCATATAATGTATTAACTGCATAAACTAAAAGAAACGAATATTATATCCAGAAAAATATATCATTTAAACATTTAATATTTTTACGACCGCGGGGATCAAAAGTCTTTCGCGCTTACCACTCGGACATTCTGATTTTCAATCATGGTAATGAATTGTTAACGCTGTTAGTAATATACGTGTTTTTGCAAATGCCGATGAAAAGCGTTACAAACGCTTTATAACTTTATCCATTTCAATGATCATAACAAAGTCCCTCCTCTGGGCAAGTACTTTATTAAAACACACTTGTCGTAACTTTCTCTGGATTTTTTTTTTTTGCTATGCGAACTAGAAATAATAAATGTTATTTGTTTTATATACATATTAGTATTATAAGCTGTGTATATATGTACATATGTTATAAGGTGTCATGTGACTATTATTATTATTCATTGGATCATGTTACGAAAAACATGTATATGTTTAAGTAACGAAATAAATATGTTGAATCTTGAATCTTGAATGATGTTTTGAAAAACGACACCATATTTCCAATACAATTCTTTGTTAGTAGGGCTACTTCGCTTGTTTATATATGTGTGTAATTTTATTTTTGGGATATATGGCAAAAATTTTAAAAATTGTCAGTTTGCCAATCAGTGAACATGTTCGTTTAACAGAAGTATGAGCAATTATGTCGGCTATCATTGCACTCTATGTTTAGTTTCTTTTCTTATTGTTTTTTTTTTAGTGCAGTTCTCATTGTTTTATTTTTTTTCAATATGCACACTAGAATTACAAATTGGTCGTACAATTGAATAGAAACCACATTAAACGAAATGGCGTCAGCTTGAGTGTCTTAGCATTATATTATCCGGATCTGTGTTATTTTCTTGTTTATTTTCATTGCATTTCTCAGTTGTTTAGTGTTGCTTTCAAATTGGTCGAATAACTCGGCAAGTCTGTTTCAAGTTTTTAATATGCATAGGAAAACGTGACTTTATTCGATTTTAAAATTGCTGGGCGGCAGATCCGTTAAACAGTACATGTAATAAAATAATGGCCGAACACGATAGACAAAAAAATCTTCTTGATTATGTGAAGATTCGTTTACTAGTCTTAAAAATTTTAAGTTAAAATGGTGCTTTAATTTTGGGCTTCCTGATAGAAGTTTCTGGTTTATCAACCTCGACATTTTCGAACGCGAGTTAAGTGCAAGGATTAAAAGAGTAAAAAGTAAAAAACGTAGATTTAAATCTGGGGCCATATTCCAGAAACATCTTAAGTTTATCTTAAAATGGTTTCACTTAAGTTCCAATTTGTGTAAGGAAATATTTTTTAAACTTTATATAAATTAATGAATCCAATTACAGTTATGTAAATAGTAGTTAATAATAAGTTGATTATAAGTGAACATCTGGAAGAATTTCATGCATGCATGGAATAAAATGCTTAAGAAAAATGACGATAATAAGGCTAAGGATAAGATATCACTTAATATGTTTCTGGAATACGACCCCTGTTTGCCATCGCATTTCCAGCTATAGTGTTGCAGTACTGGGTTTGTTACAGTTTTCGTCTTTAAAGGGACCTGTTCACAGATTGACGACTTTACAATTGTTCAATTGTTTGTCTCCGATCCAAACAATAAAAGAACATTGTATGCCAGGGAGCAAAATAAAACTACGGACCTAGAAATATACGGTAAAAACCGTTTCGTTCATGAGTAAGTTGAAATTGATAAAATTATAAAGCGTTTGTAACGTTAAACGATGGAATAATTTCGAGTGTTTTCTGTTGTTTTCGTTGAAATCGTTGACAGCACATTAACAGATACATAAAATAAATAATGCAAAATAATATATAGAAGACGGCATGGCCGAGTGGTTAAGGCGATAGCATTTTAATCTGCATGTCCCGGGTTCGAACCCCGGCGGTATCTTTTTTTCTAGATACTTTTCTTGTTATTATACTTGAGCTTTTTAATTCCGATGCTTAAATCTGTCAAGTTAAGATATTTAATGGCATACTTTAAAATGCGAAAATCTGTGAACTAGTCCCTGTAAAGGGACGTATTCACATATCGAATTTCTGAATTGCGTTGATGGTCTTAATTGCAAAATCTAAGGCATCAGAAATAAACAAAACAAAATATTGTATGAAGAAAAATACCAAAGCAAAAAGATTTGCTTCTGCTGGGGGCACGAACCGAAGATCCGACGATCTCTGGAATTAAAAATGTGTCACTCGCATATAATTAGAGTGTGTATTATAATTTTACCGTTTATAAATCCATATGCTGGATTGTGTTTAACAATATAACTACTCGTATAATGTTTCGCTTAAAATGTTGTCGTGAAAATGCGTTCTAAAATTGTTGAAATGCCTTTTTATGATGGCATTGTACCATCGCACCATCTTCAGCGTACCATCGTGTTATCGTCATCGTACCATCGCACCATCGTCATCGTACCATCCTGTCATCGTCATCATACCATCGCACCATCGTGTCATCGTCATCGTACCATCGTGTCATCGTCATCGTACCATCGTGTCATCGTCATCGTACCATCGTGTCATTGTCATCGTACCATCGCACCATCGTGTCATCGTCCCATCGTGGTTTGGATTTCTATTCAAAATCGCGATGGCACTAACGGAACACCGTACAAGATAGTCTTTTTTTCATAAAATCTTCCAAACTTTCTATAAAGTATTAGGCCTTTCGCGAACATTATTACGATCGATAAATAGTTGTCGTATGCATTTAAAGGCAGTAAGGCCATTCAAATTTGATTCTATGTTTAGTGACCACGTGATTTTGCGGAACCTACCAACCAGGCAGGAAAAAAAAAAGTGAGTTGATAAAAAATATTTTTCTTTCACACTTTATTCATGGCAGTGGCACAAGCTAAAGGAAATGTTTATCTGAAAAACTGTTATATATCATATTCATATTAGGAACCTACTTTAACACAGTGTTTTAACAATGTAAATTGACTTCACGCTATTTTTAGAAATGTGGTAAAAACAACTGAAGTCATTTTTCCCATTTTTTATATATGCTTTCAAACTCGATTTTTCACATTGTCAAAATTGTTGTGTTTTTCGTTCAGGAATCCAAAAACCTACCAGGTGGGGACGCTAAACAGAGAATCAAATTGGTATGGCCTAATGTAAAATTTTCCATTTGCTATGGTGACTGTAAGTGAAGTAGTCATTTCTTTTTCATAAAAACTGTGTATATTTTAATGATAAGTTTACGACTTTTCTTGAAAATAAGTCAAATTTCTGAAAAGGTAGCTGGTTATCTTATGCAGAAGTATGCAACCATATATTTTGAAAATCTAGCTATTCTCATGATATATTAGTGAGGTGTGCGTTTTCGTTTTATGATTATTGCTTTACAGCTTTAATTTATTAGCAGTTATAAATATTTGATCGACTTTCCTGATACTGCTTAAGCTTGTATTTACTGATCAAAATAAATAACATTAAGTGGCCCTTCAACGTTGAATAAATACAGCAATAGTGGTAATCGTGTCACTGAATAAGTCATCAATGCCACGTGACGATACTGCTACGTGTTTTGTATATAATAAATATTTCATATAAAAATTTAATTCAATATAAACTAGAAATCACCCGGGGAGCTCAGACCACCGCCAAGACGGGTAACGCCACTTAACTATTGATTTTTTCCAGCGATAGGTTTTCTTCCTTGCCCTATTTTCCGACAAGGCCATACCAATTTAAACTATGTTTAGCGTCCCCAGGCTGGTAGGTTTTTGAATGCCTGAACCAAAAAATAAGTTTGACTAGTAAAAAAATCGAATTGGAAAGCGATTAAATATGCCTATAATGACACATTGTGGGTGATTTCTTTATTGTATTATCTCATTTAATGAATGACATTGTAAATAATATCAGTAATGGATCTTAGTTCAAGTTATATTTGGTTTGAATGAATATAGTTGGTGGAAATCTCGCATTTGGGAATGTGTATCATTTTAAATACAACAACAACATTTATTTCAGCAATAAAGATTACAAAAAAGCTTCTAGCCTACAATAATGAATATATAAATGTCAAATACCGCTGGTTAAGATTGCGAATGTCTATAAATACTGTGAAATGTTAGTGTTTTCATTTTAAGTGTCTCTATTACGATGGTGATATGCCTTGATTGAATAGAAGCAATAACGCTTAAATAAATGCGTATTTAATTAATATTATTAATTGTGATGTTTCTAAACTATTAAGAATATTGATAACGTTATAATATTATTAATTGTGATGTTTCTAAAATATTAAGAATATTGATAACGTTATAATATTATTAATTGTGATGTTTCTAAAATATTAAGAATATTGATAACGTTATAATATTATTAATTGTGATGTTTCTAAACTATTAAGAATATTGATAACGTTATAATATTATTAATTGTGATGTTTCTAAACTATTAAGAATATTGATAACGTTATAATATTATTAATTGTGATGTTACTAAAATATTAAGAATATTGATAACGTTATAATATTATTAATTGTGATGTTTCTAAAATATTAAGAATATTGATAACGTTATAATATTATTAATTGTGATGTTTATAAACTATTAAGAATATTGATAACGTTATAATATTATTAATTGTGATGTTTCTAAAATATTAAGAATGTTAATAACGTTATAACTAAACAATATGGCAAGTACAAACATGTGTTTACACAATATATGGAGTGTAGAATGCTTTCATCGGCAAAGAAAGTATGAAGTACAGATTTTATGTACACAAAATAGGGATATTAACAATTTACGCGTATTGCTTTATGTTCCAGTAAATAATATTTGAGAGTCGTAATTCTATATAATTTATAGAACACACTAACACAGCTAGTCGAAGTACCATATAATATTAAAAATTGAAAAGAATGTATTGATATTATGAATTTTAAACATTAATCTCTCAATATATATACAAGATATCTGTATAGAAATACATACATTATTGAACAAAAAGGGAATGTACAACGATTTACAATTAGTACAATAATATGCGTGCGTGTTACAATACATATAAGATTGTACAAACGTTTACAATTAGTACAATAATATGCGTGCGCGTTACAATACATATAAGATTGTACAAACGTTTACAATTAGTACAATAATATGCGCGCGTCTTACAATGCATAGACATGTAATGTTTAACTACAGTGGATAATGAAAGAAAGTACTGGACATAAACATACATTCTATAAGGAAACCAGCAACAATAGTCGAAATAATTAGTTACTTATTAGTTCTTCTCTTAGAGTGTTTGCATGGTAGATATATTTTGCAATATTTAGTAGTTCATATTAATTTGTTGTGGACATTAGTGTTTTAAATTTAGTTTTAGTTGGCCATCTACAATAGTGAGGTTTAAAATAGTTTCTTCCTAGAATGGAGTAAAGAGGACAGGTTAGCAAAAAACGATATTCGTTTTCTATTAAATCTGAGTTACATATATTACATATTCTGTCTGCCCTTTCGATGTTATAGTACCGACCTTGTTCAATTTCTAGGCTGTGGGAAGATAGTCTGAATTTACTTAAAGCTATTTTATATTTATTTTGTTTTATTATGTGAAGGTAAGGTTCGAATTCCAAACTAGTTTTAAATATACAATGCGTGCTTTGTCTGCCAGATTGATTAATATTACTGAGCCAGTTTTGATTGAATTGATGTAGTATTCTAAGTTTAATGCTATCTAATGTTATTGTAATGGTGTCTTGGTTTGTCCATAACTCGAAGTTGATGATATTCCACAAATCTGATTTGGAATCTTGCATTTTGTCAGTAAGTTACGTACAAATATATCTTAAACACTTTTAATGGTATGTTTTGTATTATTACTATTTCGTATTGTAATTTTAAGGACATACTTTTTTATCCATTCAATTTAATTTATCATAAAACAATTGTATATGATTATGAAGATCTTAGTACCGATATATTTTTTGGTGTACATTTCAGGGTTTGTCAATAGCTATATGATATGATCTAACGTAAGACTGATCTTGAAAAAAAAGACATAATGTATGTTTTTTACCAATATATGTAAAAAAAAAACGTGTAACTAGTCTATTTATACAGTTAAAATACTATGTTAAAGTGGTTCCCAATATAAAGATGATGTATAATAATTTTGCAAGTAAACAAAAACATGTTTTTATCGACTCATTGTTTTTTCCTGCCTGGTTGGTCGGTTTCGATAAATCATGGGGACGGTAAACACGGAATCAAATGAGTATGGCCTAATAAAGAATCCTATAAAATATTCCTGGATACAGACGGTGATCCGGATCACCTCCAAAATCTAAGTGTTTGTTCAATAATCTTCTTCCAACCTTCCCTGAAAATTACATAACGTTTTTGCGTTAAGTTGCTGACTAACAAACAAATTAAACAAACAGACGCAGCCAAAAAAACAACAACACGTGGTTTTATTTTTGTGGGTCGAATCATGTATAAAATTTGGCAAATTATGCGCAGCATGCAATACATTTTGCAAACAGTGTGTCGATTTATGTTCAATTATCAATATACAACGTATGATCTTTTTAACGTCTTGAGAGTTTTGCGTCCTTAGAGGATTGGGTCCAAGCTCATCACAGTGATCTCCCCATATGGAGCATTAATCACTGCCGAAACAAATATCACGTGACCATAGTGGCTTTAAAAATAGATGCCATATTACTTTATTTTCCAAAAACGAAAAATATAGTACGCTTTTTAAGTTATTAAGGTCATTAATTTCAGGCAACAGATCTATCAAGAAAAGAGATCAGTGTTTTATTTAGGTTTAAACATGAACATTTCATAGAAATAAGCAGAATTTCTCAAAGTTGCTTGCTACTTTTTCTTTCTTATGTTTCAATGCTCTAGTGATATATTTTTTAGATTTTAGTAAAAGACACAAATCTACTGTTACAAACATTTGTATTATAAATGATTATTTAATAATCATAAATCTTCATAAAATGTTTGGATGAACAAATTGTGGACAGTGGACAAAGCAGCGCAGCAGGCGTGACCACTGTGGGTCAAAGCAGCGCAGCAGGTGAGACCACTTTGGATCTCAGCAGCGCAGCAGGGGAGAACACTGTGGGTAAAAGCAGCGCAGCAGGGGAGACCACTGTGGGTCAAAGCAGCGCAGCAGGGGAGACCACTTTGGATCTAAGCAGCGCAGCAGGGGAGACCACTGTGGGTAAAAGCAGCGCAGCAGGGGAGACCACTGTGGGTCAAAGCAGCGCAGCAGGGGAGACCACTTTGGATCTAAGCAGCGCAGCAGGGGAGAACACTGTGGGTCAAAGCAGCGCAACAGGGGAGAACGCTTTGGATCTAAGCAGCGCAGCAGGGGGAACACGTGGGTCAAAGCAGCGCAGCAGGGGAGACCACTGTGGGTCAAAGCAGCGCAGCAGGGGAGACCACTATGGGTCAAAGCAGCGCAGCAGGGGAGACCACTGTGGGTCAAAGCAGCGGAGCAGGGGAGAACAATGTGGATCAAAGCAGCGCAGCAGGGGAGACCACTGAGGATCAGAGCAGCGCAGAAGGGGAGACCACTGTTGGTCAGAGCAGCGCAGCAGGGGAAACCACTGTGGGTCAAAGCAGCGCAGCACGGGAGACCACTGTGGATCCAAGCAGCGCAGCAGGGAGAACTCTGTGGGTAAAAGCAGCGCAGTAGGGGAGATCACGGTGGGTGAAAACAGCGCACCAGGGTAAACCACTGTGAGAAATTGGTGATTTCCCCATGTGTGATTTGGCCTATTTGCCTGAAATAAGGACCATTCTTTTAAATATATAACAGATTATTGTTTTATTGTTGATGTTTCAAACGTGTTTGCTTAATGTAAGGCTTGTTTTTATATAAACTATTGGTGGCTAAACCCGGATCGGTCTATTAAAGATACACACTTAGGGCTTGGTATAAATACTCGTTTTATGTAATTGTATGTATTATGGACATTATTTATACAGAAATGTATATATACGGTATACAATAAATATGTTATTATAATACAAGAATATTAACCTACTGGCGCCAGGGACGCAGTGGGGGTTTTACGTTTATACGACACTGTCTGCAAAAATGTTATATGAACCAGAGATCTATAAACAATATTGATAGATCTTTGTATGAACATAATATTTCCTTAAAAGACACACATGAATGTAAATATGAAGAAACAATGAAATAATTATGTATTATCGATTCGTAATTTAACTAAGACGTTCTTTTGATAATTTTGCAGAACTTGTTTTATAAATGTAAAACACCCATTGCTACACTGGCGCCAGTGGGTTCATCGGACACGCGTTTGCAAAGCCTATATCGACAACGATACACGATATTTAGTGTGTTTTCGCCGTTATTGTAGGGTTTAGTTTATTCGAATGTACACATTGTCTAGCTTTGCATGGATGTGCGCAAACAAATCTGCGCGGTAAACGGTCAGAAATGTCAAAATAAACGATTTGACAAAATCCAAGCATGAGCAAACCAAAAGACCACAGTCCTGGAACCGCCCCTGCCCTTTTGAAGAAGCTTTGTTGCAAAATCACCGGGCTGCCAGAGAGTAATGACAAAACTAACACAAATTATCTGTATTTAAATTTGTAAACAAACCTGGCTAAACAATTATTCATTCATCATGTTCATTGAACTCATTAATCATGTCTATAGTATCCGCAACTATTAATGTTTTTACTAATTCATAGCAAATAAGTATGTGTCTACAACCTCTCATGTGCCCGCATGTTGTCAATACATAGTTGTTAAGTGAAAAAATCCTCAGCACCTGTGTTGGGATTGAATTTGAACCCTGGTCTCCAGCTTGAGGGGTGGACCCTCTTACCATTTTGCTAAAGAAATAGCCCAACAGCAAGACTGAAGTGCCTTATATAGGGACAGATCTAGGGTCACAAAAGGTACAGGGTGCTGCCAAAAAGGAGCAGGGTGGAAAGCCGGACCAGTCTGTTTTCATTTTCTACTAACTTGCTAAATCCAGAGTTTTTATAAGTCTAATGCTTCTCATTATGGATTTTAAGAATAATATATTCATTGGTCATTGAATATTTGCAAAATGTATTGAATTATAAAAGATATTCATAATTTCTGTGTTGACTAGCCCAGAGGGGCAGCAGGGGGGAACCAAAAAGGAGCAGGGCGCAGCACCCTGCTATTTTGCTCTTGATCTTTCCCTAGCCTTATAGACCAATAGTATAGTTAAAATTCACTTTAGGCATGATCACCTGATCATATTACTGATGTGTGGGTAATTTCTGTTGTCGCTGCATTACTCACTAAATGAAATATACTTTTTTATGTCTATAACTTTTGCTCCTTAACCAGTGTCTTTTTTATATTTAAGCTGATGTGCAGCCATACTTGCAGCTTGCTTACAAACTGCTTGGCAGGTGAGATTTAGTGATTATTTGCCTCAAAAATGCACAATAGGTTTCGCTGAAAGTGCCACAAAAACTGATAAATGGGCCCAGTATTTACTGAGTTGAATATTATTACTGGCCACTTGGTATTTTGTAAACATTATTTCAAGAAGATCCGCAAAAAAACATCTGGACTAGAGAACTGGTTAAAAAAAAAATAACAATGACATAGACAGACTTCCCGAACGCTAAAAAAGTGTCGGACATTTGGTCTGACGACGTCGAAAGTTGCCGGACCGAAATAAAATGTGCCAGACCGAAACATTCATTTAAGTATGTATACATGTATACACTAACATATTTTCGCGATCTTAAAGCAAACATATTGGACCCACCGTACATACAGTACACGCAAATTCTATTTACATTTAGTATGCACAGGTTTTTCATGTAAAACCCGTGGTTTGCTAAAAAGCCGGGGAAAATTTTGCTGACAATCACAACGTCATGTCATCCGAACCCAAAGTGTGGACGTATTGACCGTGTTATAAATGTTACTTTTGTATAAAAGTTTCGTAGCGCATAACAACACAATTATGTGTCTGTATGTGTGCCGCATATTTTTAGTAATTCTTGTGTTAACATCATTATATTACCACTAAAAAAATAAAGCAGTTACGTGGAATCGAGAATATTGTTGTCGTTTAGGTCTTCGACTTAAAGTTACTTTTAACACTCGCCATGTGGTCGCCACGGCGTGAAGCAAGTTTTTCACGACCCATACTTGTAACCATGTTTGTTATTGGGCTGCTAATTAAAGCGACTGCAGTGAACAGAATTTGTCATCGGTGGCACGAGCAATGTAAGTTGGTGACGCCAAACTGTAACACTTTGATTTTGCGCAGGTCGGGTTATAGTTGGTCGCACAACACAAGTTTAACTGGAAAGAGTAGCGATGAAGGCACGCAAATCCAGACCAAACGGCATTTATTTACAGCAGTTGGGGTAATAAGAAAATTAATGAAGAACATGATCCACGGACGATTCGCGATGTATTGGAAATCGCGATATAGCGGAGCTGTTTTCAATTGTTCAGATATTATATTTTGTTATCTAATAATATATAGGAATAAGTCTTAAAAAAGCTGTCGGACTGTCGGACCGATTCTTAGGAACTAAATATCGGACCCACTAAAAATTTGCCGGTCTTTTCCGTCGGACCGACAGTGTGG
Organism: Congeria kusceri; assembly: GCA_027627225.1. NCBI lineage: Eukaryota > Metazoa > Mollusca > Bivalvia > Myida > Dreissenidae > Congeria > Congeria kusceri. The sequence goes on from CM051029.1 coordinate 26,077,096, forward strand.
GGGAAGGCTGCATAGAACCTACATTCAGACAATTCAATGTCATAAATGTATCACGTCATGCACAAGACTAGTGGTTAGGATGTCATATACAGTTTCTTTATTTGTTGTGTTTTTTTGTCACTTAAAACTGACAAGATTCTATTAACAAAAATATTTGAGAAAGAATTGCCACTTTGTTGAATTTGATATAAATGTTTCAACTGTTTTTCAGTCATGCTGGTATTCCAGTAGAAGCAGATGAGTTTCAAGTGTCAGAGAAGATAAGGCGAAAATGTAAATGATTCTAGAATTATTGAATACAAGTATAGCTGACGCACATTAACCTGAGACTGACCTTTAACCAAGAATATTTGCATATTAAGTCTGTTAAAATGAATACATTAGTTTCTGTATTAAAATAGAGTTAAATAAATGTAAAAGAATTCCATTGAAAATAGAGCTGCAACGATTTAGCCATAGCTAGATTCGATTTGATTTCGATTCTAAACATCTTTTAGTTGAATATTTCGATTTGATTTTCTTTTACCTTTTGACATGCTTGGTGTTGCGTATTCATTAGTCATGACTTGCATTATAGTAAAGATTTATATTTGTTATTATTAATATTTTATATTAATAACATTTGTAATGGTTAATATGAATGCATGTGCCCTGTATATTAATATAAATAAGAAGATTTAATTGCTAAACATTGCTGATAATGTTTCACAAGTAGTTTAATATAACAGCAACCATGATGCCTTATCAATTTACATTCTTAATCTACACAAACACCTTAATTTTAATCAATGTTTTTACGAAAAATCATCCATAAAAAAAACATTGTCGAAATTGGTTGGTTCAGTATCCAAAATCAAATCAGCTCATTTACAATTGAGAAAATTCAAGCCTGTAATTGGTGCCGAAATGGGGCAAAATTGCCCCCCGCTATAGGGATAATATTCAGAATTATCAGTATTTTCAAGTTCAAACTGAGGTGAATGGCTTTGTAGATCGATGGTTTAATGGTATAACAGGTGATATTTTTTTTTTTTTTAATCTTGTTATGTAATGTCCTGTTCTTGATTTTGTAGTGATACGAAAAGGTAGAGAAAAAGATGCTGTCACATTCGCAGATCTGCATAGGAAGCTTCAGTCACAGGTTAGAGACTGTTGTTAATGTTGTCACTTATCCTTGTGCTAAATACATGTATTAGCACATACCCTCGGCTGGTAAATTTTTTATGCCCCCACAAAGTGGAGGTATAAAGCGTTGCACTTGTCCGTCCGTCTGGCTGTCTGTCTGTAAGTCCCAAAATTTTGTGTGCTCAACTTCTCTTTAACTGCTGGGTTGATTTCACTCAAATTTCACATCTGAAGAACCTTAATGTGTAGATGATCGTAAAGGAAGGAATCTTGGCTGCGACCAATTTTGGCAATAGTATGGCCCTTTGTTCATTTTCCACTATAGAATTTTGTGTGCTCAACTCCTCTTTAACTGCTGGGCCATTTTCGCTCAAACTTTCACAGCTGAAAGACCTAAATGTGTAGATGATCGTAAAGGAAGGAATTTTGGCTGCAACAAATTTGGCATAATTATGGTCCTTTGTTGTTTTTCGCACTAAAGAATTGTGCGTGCTCAACTCCTCTAACAGCTGGGCCGATTTCGCTCAAACTTTCACAGCTGAAGAACTTTAATGTGTAGTTGATCGTAAAGAAAGGGAATTTTGGGTGCAAACAAATTTGGCAGAATTATGGCTCGTTTTTTTCCACTGTAGAATATAATTATATGAAAATAATTCTGTTAAGGCAAAGATTATTGTTGGGGACACAATCTTTGTCTGTGTCCAAACATGCGTCGTGGGCGCGACCGTGTCTGTGGCACATACAGTTTAGCTGGACTTGCTCAGTTTTTTGAGACAAATTTAGGTGAATCCAAAACATAATATAAATGTACGACTTATGCTAGATATATATGGACAGGCATATAACATTTATGAGACTTCTAGGGAAATATCTAGAATCGGAAAAGGTACAGGGTGCTACTAAAAAGGAGCAGGGAGAAGAGTCGTCCCAGTTCTTTGACATTTTCTATAAATGAGGCGCGTGGTTGGAAAACCAGTTTAATGCATGTGCGTAAAGTGTCGTCCCAGATTAGCCTGTGCAGTCCGCACAGGCTAATCCGAGACGGCACTTTCCGCTTTTGTGGTATTTTCTGTTTCAAGGAAGTCTCTTCTGAACATAAATTCACTGTAGGCGGAAAGTGCCGTCCTGGATTAGCCTGTGCGGACTGCAAAGTCTAATCCGGGACGACACTTTACGCACATGCATTAAGACCAATTTTCTCACGACGCGCCACAAATGTTTAATAAAGGGATTTGATGAATATAATGCTATAATGAAGGTTTTTAAACATGTTCTATTCATGTATAATTGAAAATTTGCAAAAGTATATTGAATTTCTGTAGAGTTTCAACATTTCTGTGTTGAACAGCATAGGCAGCAGGGGGGAACCTGAATGGGGCAGGGTGCAGCACCCTGCTATTTTGCTCTGGATCTATCCCTAGATTTATCATGTAAAACAAAAGCTTGCTTGTTTAAACTGCTAGCACCAGTTTTAAATATCTTATGGAACAAAATAGAAATACAATTAAAACAAATACGTTGGTTATTTAACTTTTATTCAAGAAAACACTTTCTAAATTACCATGCATTTTTGTTTTCAGGGATTGGTGAAAAACCGCTGGGCCATTTTGCATTTACTGTTTTTACTGAGTGAGAATGCTAAAGACAAGGTAAGGTGACTAAAAGTTTCATACTTTGATGGAATGATCAACATCCTTAATTGGATGAAATATCAGTTATTTACTATAAACAAGTTTTTGTGTGATTTTTTGAGAAATTAAACAATCTCTCTTTGTTTTTTTTGTTATTTTTGGAAAACTTCTTTTTTGTTCTTTAATAAAATTTTAATATTTTTGACAGCTCATTTGAAATACATGAACGTTTATCTATATATTGATCAGAAGCTTGTCTTTCTAGATATTCAAAACAAAATATGAGTGTAATATGTAATTGATCCATGACTATGCATGATGTTGATCATTGTTTGTTAAATTTACGGTAAGCCCGTAAAAATCAAAGCTGTTTTTCTAAATCAAATGTCATCGGTCAATGTAATAAGTTAAAACAATATTTTAAATTTCAAACTTTCAAATTAATTGTTCATGATCTATTGTTAGTCTTACAATTCTATGTTTGAAAAAGGTCTGCCAAAGTTTGGCTACTAAGTTATATTTCTAAGCGTCGATTACGGTATGAAAATAATTATTATCTTATTATCTTTGTCTTCAAGCTCTCTGTAAGGAAGAGACATAATTACTTATACTATGTAAATGTATTAGGGTTACAATCTATTTTTAGTCCTCAAGCTCCATGTTTGGACGAGGGCTCCCAAAGTTTGCCACCTCCACCCCGTTCAACGCGGGTGGTATACGTCGCCCGTTGACTGCCCCGTCCTCGACCGACACCACCCGAACTCCGTCCCAGCTGTCCATAGACACGACAGCTAGCAGCGGGATCAGCAGTATCCATGGTGATATCCGTAGCAATGAGCCTACGCCTGTCCCACAATCCTTCTTGCCTAGGTAGGGTAGCCTTTTTTTGTGTGTTTTAGAAATAGAGCAGATTTGGTGATTAACATTTTAAAGGTAGGGTAGCCATGGTTTGTCTGTTTTTGAGAAATTGGACATATTGGTGATTAATATTTTTAAATTAGGGCAGCCATGTTTTTTCAGTGTTTCAGAAGTTAGTAAAATTTGTTATTTTTCAGTCGTGTAATTCTCTAAAAACGGATGTGGCCAATAATATAAGACTTTTATTTTTATGCCCCCTTCATCTTGATGCGGGAGGCATATAGTGACCGTCCTGTTCGTCCTTGACAAGGTTAAGTACATTTTGCCGTTTCGTCTAGCACCAACACCGCTTAGTACAACACTTGAATACTTACACAGTTGTTGCTTATGACCATTCCCTATCCACCCATATCGCCCAACCTCACTTTGACCTTGACCTAATATGGACTTGTAATAATTTAAAAGTGCCATTTCTTGGTTAACTAGATTTTACCGTTTCGTCTAGCACCAACACAGCTTACTACAAGACTTGGATATTTACAAAGTTGTTACTTATGACCGTTCCCAATCCACCCATATCACCCAACCGCACCATGACCTTGACCTAATTTGCACTTAGAATATTTCAAATGGGCTGTTTCTTGGTTAACTAGATTTTACCATTTCGTCTAGCACCAACACCGCTTGCTACAACAATTGGATACTTACTGCTTATGACCGTCCCCAATCCACCCATATCACCCAACCTCACTTTGACCTAATTTGGAGTTATAATAATTCAAAAGTGCCATTTCTTGATTAACTAGATTTTACCATTTCGTCTAGCACCAACACCACTTACTACAACACTTGGATATTTACACAGTTTTTACTTATGACCGTTCTTAAATCCACTCATATCACCCAACCTCACTTTGACCTTGACCTTGTCCTAATTTGGACTAAGAAATGGGCTACCCAGCACCAACCAGGGGCATGTGTGTTTACCAAACACAAAATCTTGTTATATTTCATATCATGTATCCTTTAAAGGTTTTATATTTTAGTGCTTTTCTTACAATTTGTATTTCAAAATAAAGCATGGAAATGAAACACATTCACTTTGTAATATTTTTTTTAACTTTATGCTTGAGTGTCAATCATTTGAGCAAATGTTATGTTACAAGTTGATAATCTGCAGGTTAAATTGCTTGTAAAAACGGATGATGTTCACAAAATATTTACCAATGAATACAACATTTTATCTAAATTATTAAGATTTACAAAGATGATTGTCAGGTAATTGGAAATTTAAATAACAGATTTGTTTTATATTCCCTCAGTACGACCTATGTCTCACTGGACGGTGAGAGGACACACAGACATGGCCCGGTGTCAAGGGTGGTGGGTGCCGTCTCCCGACATGAACCAGGTAGTGTATATAATACCAGAGATCCAGATAACGTGCGTAAAGGCATAAATATGCATTTAAATTAACAAAACATTATTTAGATTTAAAAGCTTTGCGTAAAAATATGCATTGACAAAATGAAAGTAAGAAATAAAATTTGCTAATGCACAGAGCAGTAGAAAAATACATGTAAATAAACCAATTTCTGTAGTGGCAGAAACTCAAGAGTACTAAACAACAAGTGGCCAGAAAACTACGCTACATTGTTGTTGTTTTTCTGATTATAACCACGAGAAAAAATCCAAACATAGTTTAACTCAGTATATCAATCTTTATTGATGTGTTAACTCAGTATATCAATCTTTATTGATGTTTTAACTCAGTATATCAATCTTTATTGATGTTTTAACTCAGTATATCAATCTTTATTGATGTTTTAACTCAGTATATCAATCTTTATTGATGTTTTAACTCAGTATATCTATCTTTATTGATGTTTTAACTCAGTATATCAATCTTTATTGATGTTTTAACTCAGTATATCAATCTTTATTGATGTTTTAACTCGGTATATCAATCTTTATTGATGTTTTAACTCAGTATATCAATCTTTATTGATGTGTTGTTTGCAGTTGCAAAACAATGATTTGATAAGTCGTTTTTAAGAATTAAGTTTTAAATTAGGGAGTAAAATAAGAATTGCCCTAGAAAGTTATCCGGAGCTCTGATATACGTTTCAATTTGTGCCAATCATGGGCACAATTTATAACATGATCTAATGCTTTGTCCAATCATTGCACCTGGATTATGTAACATTCGCCCATTAGCTGAATATTTATCAAATAAGCTGTACTTATTGTTATGCAGAAGTTTTATACATGTAAAAAGAAATTTGATGTCGTTAAATGTATATATATTTATTGCTTTTTAATAATGTATTTATTTTTTGCTTGAAAAAAAGTTCCAGTTTAATCTGTGTATTGGTAGATTTAATTTCTTACGTGAAAGGCAGCTTTATTGACTTGTTTATCTTTTGAAAGGTTCGGATTCGGCCGTTGTACCCAGAACTGGTCGAGCAACAATCAAAGTACAGTCGGAAAACAGTAAGTTCAAAAGTTGTATTAGTATTACAATATAGAAATCTGAGGTTAAAAAAAGAACAGTCAGAAAACAGTAAGTTCGAAAGTTGTATTTAACATTACAATACAGAAATCTGAGGTTAAAAAAAAAGAAATCTTAGATTTAATGTTTAATTTGATTATAAGGTTGTTAATCCAAAACCACAATTTAATTTTTTAAAAAGTTCCAGAAAAATGTCATTTGGATTTTTTTTTCCAGAAAATTGCTATCCTTAAATGTTCAGGTAATATTAAAAAAATGTAATTCTGTTTTCATTGCAAGCAAAATAGACGTTTCCACAATGTCAGTCCTATGTAAACTAATCTGCAATTTGATCCAAACATTGCATCTGTATATCATGTTTTAAACGGTTAACCTATTTTACACAAAAAAGCTTGTGATGTGTCTGTTAACTGGGGAGGAGTTTAAACTGTTTTTGGCAGAACCTTTCAAAAAATTTTTAGGGTCAATATGGGGCCAAAATTTGGCCTGTTCTCCGGCTTAAAAGGTATATTTTTCCCCTATATTGACCTTAAAATTCCCCTCAAATGTAAGCTTTATTTTAAAAAAATAGACCAAAATCTGACAAAAATTGACAAAAGATGAGGGAATTTTTGTAAACAATCCCTCCAATTTGGCATCAAACCAATTAAGTGCATAATCGTGTTATCATTTGTAGCAGAACAATTTATTAATGTTTTATAACTAAGTTGAATATAAATATGTAATAATGCTTTTCTTTAAAAAAAACAAAAACCATTTGCCGTAAAATTCCCCATTTAAAGGACCCCGCCACCTTTCCCCCAAAGGTGAAAGAAAACACTGACCTTAAATAGCGAGACAATAGTTTTACGTCCCCTTCTTTCTGCAGCTAGCTTCGAGATACCTGAAACTGAACTGGTGAAAGACCTTGTGTACGTCTTCCAAGGCATTGAGGGGAAGTGGGTCAAGTTTGACGCATCAAAAGACGGCTACAAAGTCGACCCACAGGTAAAACGTTATTTTGGTTGGCTTGGCAATCATGTGTTTATGTGCCTCAATTTTCATGAGATAGTCTTTGATAGCATAATTTTAACATTTTGAAAGCTGAATTATGACTTCTTTTTGGAATAAACAGCCTAAAACAAAGAATTCCACATCGTGTACGCAGCTCCCTTGTGAAATTACCACATTTTCAGTTTAGTAAAAAGACTACTGAAATTCATTACTGTGAAGTAACTAATTTTCGTGGATGTCTAATTTTGGCGCATTTTGTGCTCCCACCACTTCGCAAGTATACGACCACCGCTAATATTTACAGATATTATAATTTATAAAAAGAAATCAGGAGATTAAACGTTTGTTCATAATGTGAAGCACATTTGACTTTTTGTCAAAATCGGGTTTGCCCGAATGTAAAACCACGCGAGTAACACATTTGCGCATAATTTGTACCCTGCGAATTCAAGTGTTTCCACAGTACTTTTAAATTTTCATATCTTTCTTGTGATGTTTGTACCTCCCTGTCTCAAGTCTTCTTCAAATTAAGACATTTCATGCTTCCACAAGTAAAGGTCATTTCTTGAGGTAGCCGTTCCATTGTTTTTACATGCAGTAGTGACAAAAGTCTGTCAGACCTCGGACAAACCTTTGAAATTGTCCATGAAAAATGATCAGAACACCACTGGTCCACCTGGCTGATAAATGTCTTGTCAGGCTTCTGCTGGGTAAAAGTTTTTGAGTGGCTAGTAATATCGAGTTGAGGCCAGTAATGTTAGCACATTAGGCTTAAAAAGAATTTTTTTTTCAAGTTAGACGACCTACCCTAAAAAATGCCCCTATCCTAGAACATTGTATTGAGTTTGTCAGATATTTTTTTTTTTTATTTACTTTTTTCCAATAATTAAATATTTTTGAAAAAATAAGTGTTTTGTTTTGATAGCATCCTCTTCAAAACAATAATGATATTTCTAACATGTTTTGATTATTCTTTAAGTTTTAGAATCTTCAAATTTACCAGTTAGCAAATAAAAAAATAAAATTAAAATAAATCGTACCTACCTAACCTAATTTTTTTGGGCATGTAACCTGAAACAAACAAATTTTTGATGCCTAATACGGAGTTGAGGCCAGTGATAATAGCATATTACCAGACCTTGTGGCCAGTTATGAATTTTGGACTTCCAAAGAGCTTGTACTTGAACGTTTCAGGCAGGAATCCCAAAGGCTATACGTCAGCTGGTAAGCAAGCTGGCCGAGTGCGGCTGGCTGTTTAACAAAGTGAAGAACTACGTGGAGACCAGGAGTGCCGATAAAACATTTGGCCTCGTCGGACAGGTACGTCGAAAACTGTTGCTTGATGATTTTGGTCAGAGATGGCTTACAGTGGTTTTTTCACCTTTGGTGGAAAGGTGGGAGGGCCCTTCAGATGGGGAATTTTACGGCAAAAGGGAATTTTTTTTTAGAAAAGCATTATTACATGTTTATATTCTACTTTGATATATGAATTGTTTTGCTACAAATGATATCTTGAATTAACTTGGTTTGATGAAATATTGCTGGGATTGTTTACGAACATTCCTCTATCTTAGCCAATTTTTGTCAGATTTTGGTCTTTTTTTTTCAAAATTAAGCTTGTCTTAAGAGGGGAATTTTAGGGTCAATATAGGGGGAAAATATATACTTTTAGGGTCAATATAGGGGGAAAATATATTCTTTTAGGGTCAATATAGGGGGAAAATATATACTTTTAGGGTCAATATAGGGGGAAAATATATACTTTTTTAGGGTCAATATAGGGGGAAAATATATACTTTTAGGGTCAATATAAGGGGAAAATATATACTTTTTAAGCAGGGAAATGGGGACTAATTTCGGCCCCAAATTGGCCCTAAATAAAACACTGGCTTATACATTCAAAGTTTTGATATGTTGAATGTATATGGTATGCAGATACCTACATGTAAATATACATGTATATGTGCAGACTTTATTAACAGTAATTAATAACATACATTGTACCTGAAAACTCTGACTATTATGTTTATTTCATGTTTTTAATACAGATCAGTGTTAAGTCAGGATTTATTGGAAAAACATTTGAAAAAGAAGATTCAGCAAGTCTATGTGTATTTTATGACGGTGATAGTCAGTTAAAATAATTGATTTGGTAGTCAAAACAAAAATTTAATGCATTTAAAATGTACAATGTTGAAAGTATGTGTTGATAGAAAATAATAATTACACTGGCATTGTTCTTGTATCTATGTTCATTATGCATATGTCTATATAATTATATGTATTCACAAATTGCAGAGTTTTTGCGCTGCATTACAACAGGAACTGACAGAGTATTATAGACTGATAGCAGTTCTAGAGTCACAGGTTGGTATAATACATGATTATAAAAAACCTGAAACACCTTTATCAACAGTTACTTGTCTTCATCTAATCCATCAACAGAGACTTGTATTCACAAATATCCTGAAAGGAAACTTAAGGTCGATTTGTGTTTGAAACCACAATTCATAATCAAGTGTTAATTATGTACCATCTGATGCGTGTGATCTTATGGCCCCGTGTTCACAAAACAGGTTGAACCTGATTTTCAGGTTCAAGATGGATTTAAGCCAGATATTTCAGGATCAGGCGCAAAAATGGCATTCACAAAAATTGGAACAATTGAAACTGTTTGTCATCTTAATATTGTACATTTGATAGCTATTGATTTTTTTCTGCAAACATTTTCTGTCGGATGTTATATGATTCTACTCCAAACCTAACAGAAAATCATATTATTTTCAGTAATCTAGAAAAGAAGTTATTTCAAAATAAAATATTTCAGAGATTTTACTCAGCAGAGCTAGAAGATCCAGCTCTGCTAAGACTGATCTTAATCCTATAATTTATCCTTTGTGAACATGGGTCACCTCTAAATTACGTTATTTCACTGACACAGAAAACCTGTATCGCTGTTAACTCTACCACGATAACATTTCAGCTCCAAGAAGAGCTGGACCAAGGCATTGACATGGTGACCCAAGGCAGCGTGACGTTACGGCGACTCGTGGTGTGGACATTTGACCCCCTCATTCGCCTCAAAACACTTGCAGCACTGGTGGACGTGTGTAAAGGTAGTGTTTAGTCTTGGTATAAACGTGGCTGTTATCATTTCACTGAATTGTATCAGTGATTTTTTCAAGGCCAGTTTAGGGCAGAATTAGGTCTCTATTCCCCCTCCTCAGGAGTATGAATTTTTCCCCCCAAATCTCAAATGTTTCCTCTTTGATGTCAGTGGTTGAAACCAAAATTATTATCAGTATTTTCAAGTTAAAACTTAAAGAAAAAGCTGTGTATTGTGTTTGTAAAATGGGGGAGAAAACTGAAATGAAATTAAACTTGCTAAAATCATTGTTTTATTGCATGTCTAAATTTTCATTTTGTAAGATGTATGGCATTCATTTCCCCTTAATGGGCCCTGCCACCATTTCACAACGTATGAAAAAAACATTGAAATTCTGTTGCCTTCTCAGATGCTGGTATGTCTAGTTTGTATTGCAAATGTTTCAGTTAGTTGTCTTTAAGTCAATCCCCCCTTCCAGTCTTAGGCAATCTGACTGAGCGATCATATGACATCAAGTCTTAGGCATTCTGACTGAGCGATCATATGACATCAAGTCTTAGGCAATCTGACTGAGCGATCATACGACATCAAGTCTTAGGCAGTCTGACTGAGCGATCATATGACATCAAGAGAGCTTTTGTATTTATGGATCTTTCTGGTGTTCTTTTTTGTACTTTTTCAAAATGTTATTGTTATACTCTCAAAATATTTTTTATTTGCTACAGTATTAGATTTTCTCCAATTCGCAAGGTTTTGCAAATGAAATATTCCATTTAGACTTAACCATCATGGCTTAATTGTCTGCTCCCAGGCAAGAAGGGAGGAGCCCTGGCGTCTGCTATCTACTCCTACATGCAGCACGGTGACCCATTTGTAAAGTCCCTCATCAGGCATATACTGACTATGGTAAGGGTTTCACATGGTGCATGGAAAACAGACACAGACTCAAAAACCCCCTTGAATACTGGAATTGCTACATGTATTTGTAAAGCATTTTCCTTCTACTTTCTGGAGAATTTTATAGTTAAACACATTTCGAGCTAAAGCATTTTTTGTAAGTAAGCTGCTTTTTGCATAATTATTGCAATAAATTATCAAACAGGGTTTCCAGCAGACTTGAAAAGTCAGGAAAATTTGATTTTTTGTTCAAGGTAAGTGCATTGCCAGGTTATTTTGATAAAACGTCCGTGAAAAATCAAAATCCAAAAAAGTGAGGGAAAAAAATTGCCTGAAGGTAAAAAAAATATATTTATACAGATTTGCAGGTTGTGCTAATGGCAATCTGCAGGTGTTTTGATTTACTAAAATGTATTTATAAATACAAAATATGCCTATTTTTAGTCAGAAATGTATATCTCTACAATTTTTGTAAATGTCCTATTGTGACAATATGATTTTTTCATGGACTTCCCGTCCAGAAGATTGGGACAGCTAAAAGAAGGAGGAGGAGGCCGTTGAAAATGGGTGGTTTTGGTCAGTGAAAAACTGGATTTAGTAAGAGAAAAGTGAGCGAAAAGTATGGGAATTTTTTTGTCTCGTGTGCTGGCAACCCTGTCTAATATTTGTGAAGAATATATAAGTTGCTGGTGTCTTGAATGCTGCTTTAACAATACACACACACTGATAAGTACTCGTTCAGGTCTCCCAGCCTATTTACGCCACCCTCCTGCGCTGGATATATGACGGGGAGCTACAGGATACACATGACGAGGTACTTATATGTAGTAGGCGTCATTTCTCATTAGAATACCGGTTGGCCGTGTAGTAGGCGTCATTTCTCATTAGAATACCGGTTGGCCGTGTAGTAGGCGTCATTTCTCATTACCGGTTGGCCGTGTAGTAGGCGTCATTTCTCATTACAATACCGGTTGGCCATGTAGTAGGCGTCATTTCTCATTACAATACCGGTTGGCCGTGTAGTAGCTGTCATTTCTCATTACAATACCGGTTGGCCGTGGATTTCCTATGGGGCAGTGATAATTTTTCATGTGTATCCCACATTTTTCATGCATAAATTTGTGAAAAAATCACCCATAGTTTTAATTTATGTGCCTCATTCTCTTAGAGAAAATAATGTCAAGATATGTATTGATTATTTTAACACATTACAATTGAAGTGCAGTACAAAACAAGGTGCCAAAATACATGTATTCACTTGGGCTTATTTGGACACATTTTGACTAATGAATGCTAGTTTTACTTGTAATGAACACACTGTAGCAGGCAAAGGAAGCTTCGATTTGATATTTATCCCATCTTCACTGTGACATTGACGAAATAATACCTCGTGGGATAAACATAGCTGTATTTCCATCTTCAGGGGTCCATAATCCTTTTTTTATGTCGAATTTCGGCATCATTCCTCCAACGAAAAAGTATATATTTTTCCCCCATTTCAGGCCAAAATTCCCCCTAAACGAATTTGTTTACGTCTTTGTTTATGTGTGTAATTTTTCGGGATCAAATTTACTTTAGGACCGTTATAAACGGATAACGATAAAATCAGAACAACTCCACATGGTCTTGTTAAATGACCGTTTTGACTTGTCTGGTTCCCGATTATTTTTGTTTTCATAATAAAACTTCATTTACATATAGTTTATTTTCTGGGAACCGTAATTTCATTTGTGGGAAAATGGCTTCTGCTATAAAGTAATTAAAACAGGTAAAGCAAAAAGGCACAAATTCTGTGTCTCACAGTCGATAACACAGTTTATCACTGTATAAGAATTAGTATTAGTAGTTTAACAAAACAAAGGTTAACAATTGGAAGTGAAAAACCTATTTGTCAAACAAAATGGAAGTGAAAAACTAATTGCGTCGAAAATTATCTGTTGAACTGCTCCACCTTCCCATTAATGGTCCAGTGGTAGATGTTTAAACAATTGACTAGTTACTATAATATTCAATTTCTTGATAATTAATCATGAATGAAGTTGTTAGATACAGTAAGACTAAAGGCAGTGATTTGAAAGGTAAATTGAATAGTTTTTATTTTTGTTTCTTTTGCCAATTTAAAATTCCCCCTTCTGTGTAAAACAACGCTAAAATTGCCCCACCTGAGGGTACAGGTACTCTTCCCCCAAACCAGAGAGAGACTCCTGACCTTGTTGAATACAGCAAACACGCGCAGTATAATGACGTCATTTTCTTGTTTATTGTGACGTCATTTTATGTTTTTTGTGTTTATTTACTTTTTCTTTAGTATATTTGCAAAAGAAAGGTAGAAAATGATGGAAATGATGGGACAAATAGAACACTAGGATTAGTGTTGAATATAGAGAAGTTAATCTTGCTCGGCTCGACATCAGAAGCGCTCGTTGTTCTAAGCCTCTCAAGACAAACTTCTCTATATTCTACACTAACCTAGTATTCTCTATATGTGCATCCCGAAATTCCATAGGTTTCATTTGAAAAATTATCACTGCTAGAGACCTTCATAAGCCGAGTGGTAATGCCAATCTCCTTATATTCCAATCCAAATGTTCTATATATATTAGTTGTTGCTGTGAGACAAGTTGGTGGATAGAACCAGTACTTGGTGTCTACTGATAAAGTACTGGTTCTACCCAGGAAACAGACTTGTGTCTCAGAAAGCCTCAGGCTTTGGAATCAATCGAGCTTAAATAATTTAAAATAAATAGGTTTAAACTAAGTCGGCTGATAGTGTAGTTGTGTCAAACAAACTTTAGGTGAATTTAATGAGATCAAATATTAAAGTTACTCAAAAGTTATTTAAAAATATTTTAAATTATTACCCTTAAGGTAATAAATAGTATTCAACACTTAGACATGTATTGTTATAAGAGGCCAAACGATGGTGTGTCCAGAAACCTTGTATTTGGGGTTTTGATCTTCTTGGTGCTACTTGTAACCAAGAATTTCATAAAATAATGTCCCATTTTCTGGAAGAAAAGAGATCTAAATCACATTCCTAAGCATCAAAACCCAAACCCTTGTTTGTTACATGATACAAAAGCGAAAAAATGTTCGTATTAGTTTAGTGATATCAATTTTTACCATTGCAGTTTTTCGTGGCTGCAGACCCCACTGTGAAGAATGACCGCCTGTGGCACGACAAGTACACCCTGCGGAAGTCCATGATCCCTGCTTTTATCACTACAGACCAGGCCAGAAGGGTACATATCAGGGCTGGTATTCACATAGCTTCTAAGAGAAATCTTTACTTAAGTCATTTTTAAGTGAACAATTCAAATAAAACCACTTTCGTTTCCGCTCTCTAAGTTCAACGGTTTTCACCTGTTCTTCACCCTGAACATGTTTGTGGGCATAATATCTAGGTCAAGTTCCATAATCGGACAAATCGCCCCAGGAATTGTGGAGTTAATGGCCCTTGAATTATCTACAATTGGCCGTTTTAGCCGTTTCCGCTCTCTAAGTCCAACAGTTTTCATCCAATCTTCACCAGACTTCATGAAAATGTTTGTAATAATAATATCTAGTCAAGTTTGATAATCAGCCAAATCATTTTAGGAATTGTGGAGTTATGGCCCTGGAATTATCTAAAATTGGCCTTTTTAGCCATTTCCGATCTTTAAGTCCAAAAGTTTTCATCCAATCTTCACTAAACTTCATAAAAAAAATTGTAATAATAATATATAAGTCAAGTTCAATAATCAGCCAAATTGCCCAGGAATTTAGGAGTAATGGCCCTTGAATAATACAAAATTAGCCTTTTGAGCCCTTTCGGCTCAAACAGTTTTCATTCAATCTTCACCCAACTTCATTAAAATGTTTGTAATAATATTATTTAGGTCAAAATAAATAATCAGCCAAATTGTCCCAGGAATTATGGAGTTGTTGCCCTTAAATTATCTAAAATTGGCCTTTAAAGGTTTGGGTTCTTTGTAGGTGTGTTATCTCAGTTAAGTTCGATAATAAACCAAATTGTCCCAGTAACTGTGGAGTTATGGCCCTTGATTATCTAAAATTTGCCTTTTTAGCTATTTTAACCTAGAGGGGGCATAGCTATTTTACAAACAGCTCTTGTTTATAGTTGAAATGTGGTAAAATAAAAAGCATCTGTTGATTCTTACCAAATTTAACCCATTTAAGGCAAAATACAGTTTAAATGGACCAATCACAGAATTAAGGAATTTTATGATTTTTAAGAAATTTACCTAAGGTTTCACTAAGGAGCTTTGTTGATATTGGTCCAGGTATTCACAAAGCTCCAAGAGAGATGTTGTCTTAAGTTGTACTTCAGTGAAAATTTTACATACACGTTTCTATGTGAAATCCAATGATTTCTGTTTACAAAAAGTTAAATACTAATCATATAAGCAATATATACTAGTTGAACACATTTTTTGTTTAAAGACCAATACATGAAACAGCCACAGTCGTAAAGAATTTGATGAATTCCATTAAGGGAAGTTTGGGAGTAATTTACTCCCAGTTTTTGTCACAGGACTTCCAAAGTTGCAGCCATGGAAGTTGCAGAACTTTCAAACTTTCATCCATGGAAGTTCCTTCATGTAAGGATGAACAAGTTAGAAGAAAAATTAAGTTATTTATCTAAATAATAACCATTTTCACTGAATAAATTGGCATATAAACACTTGATGAAAAAGAACTGGCCTTAAAAACACCTTGAATTTTATACATTACTTAATTTCGTTTCTGAAATACTCAGGACTTATGTAGCGCAATACTGTCAAAACTTCCAAAATATTATAAGCAAAACTTAAAAATCAGAGGCCAGGAAGTTCAAAATTCCAGTTTTCAAAAGTTAATGAAAGCCCTGATGAATTTAATAAACTGACTGAATTTTTCCTAAGGAGTTTTGTGAATACGGGCACAGATAATTACATACAAAAAAAGATTATTTCTAGGGATGGCAAAACTATTCGAATATTCGATTGAATAATTGCCATTCGAATAGTTAAAACACTATTCGAATATTCGCAAATTTGTATTGCTTTTTAAAACCAATACTTTCCTGTAGAAAGTATTTTTCTGTCGATACCTAATACCGTGTTTTCAATAGTATGGGCCCGTGTCACGTGTCAGACTGAGAGATATTGAATATATGGGTCGGTGGCAGTTGCCTATCGTCTATTCACCAGTAATACGCAATAACACGAGACAGTAGGAGAACATAACTGTTAATTGTAATCGCAACTCGCTGTTAGACTTGTCAAAGAAGTAACTACAAATAAATTACAGAAGTGGGATCACAAATTTTAGCAGTCATTATATCTGAGAAACATCGCTCAAATATGCTGATAAACTAATGATTAACGGAGCGTTTTTAAACTGATAAAAATGCATGTTTTTTAAAACTATTTGATTAAAAGAACAATTAAAATGGGTACTGAAGTTGTTTATGTTCTTATAATGTGCAATAAGTACATTAATAAGAAAGCGCAAATTGTTAATGAAAATATGACGATACTGGCTAATCGGAATTAATATGTCATACAAAAATAACTATTATGTCTATTAGGCCACAAAGTTCAAAATAGTTAATACCAATTTATGCGAATATTCGAATATTCGATTGAATGAAAAAGCGAATATTCGAATACCGATTTTGGTATTCGATGCCATCCCTAATTATTTCACAAGTTGAAGAAATCATGTTCTTGTATCATTAGCTTGTGATCCAGTGTTGAAAAGTCTTTACTTGCTATTTATTGTGAGAGAAAAATAATAGCTCCAGGCCATCAAACCAGTATGAAGTTTGCTAAATTTTAGATGATTTATTTATAATTGCAAGTTGATAATGGTTGCATTTCTCCTTAAGGCTTTATACTCTTGTAATTTCCAGTATTTGATAAGGGTTTCAGTTTCTGCAGAGTTTATAATAATATTTGCAGGATTCCCTCTGGCTTAACAATTTCTGTAGCCAATTTGAAATTACAACGTTGAAATCTTACTCATTTTGGGTATTTTATAGGGTTTTATGATGGAAACATTGCAGCCAAACCAACTGTTCTTCACCAAATGTTCAGGGGTAGTATTCCAGAAACATCTAGGTTAAACTTAAATATTTTGACTTAACTTCCAAATTTGATCAGATCATATTTTTTAAACTATATATAAACTAGTGAATCTAAATAATGAGTTTATAATTAGTGAACACTGAATAATGTAAGTGATGAAAAAAGAAGTCCAACTTCAACTAGGAAATTATCTTTTTATTTAAAACTGAAACTATGTTTCGGCCATGTTGGCCTTCATCAGGTTTGTTATTAACACTGACAAGAATTTCATGTAAACATAGAATAAAATGCTTTAGAAAAATGATGGGTTTAAGGCTAAGGATACGATTTTGCTGAAGGTGTTTCTGGAATATGACTCCAGCTTTGTAGCCATTGGGGGATATGGCGGATGACACAGTGAGACCTGTTCGTTATTGTACATTCAATAGCATAGAAATAGTTGTCAAAACACAGTGTGTTTTTTAGGGCCAATTTGGGGCCAAAATTCGGTCCCACTCCCCTGCTAAAAAAGTATATAATTTTCCCCTATATTTACCTTAAAATTCCCCTCAGAATGTAAGCTTTCTTTGAAAAAAACTTGACCTTTTTCGGACAAAAATTGACCAAGATAGAATTTTTGTAAAACAATCCCAGCAATTCTTTATATATTTTTTTTTAATCCCCTTTTGCCGTAAAATTACCCATCTGAAGGGTCCTGCCACCTTTCCCCCAAAGAAGAAAAAAAACACAGTCATTATTGAAAATACAGTAGCATAGAAATCGTTGTCCAAAAAAGCCCAACCTACCATTGAAATGTATTTGCCTGTTCGGCCACAGATACTCCTGACGGGCAAGTCCATCAACTTCCTGCGGCAGGTGTGTCAGGATCGCACCCCCACCAAAGGCAGAGAGGTCGCCATGGCAATAGACATGTGCCAAGGTATAACTGTTCCTTGAAAGTAGGGCTGTACCACTTTAATACCTTTATCTCGAGTCTCGTTCGTTACTTATAGGTTAATACATGGCTATGGTGCACCTTTAGGCCGTATCGGCGCACATTCGGCAGTATTCGTCGGAGGGCAAATTGCTAACTACAGTTATCAACGCGCGGTTAACGACGGCACAAGAAATCGATCGTATGCCAATATACCCATATTTCGGCACACCAGAAATAGAAAAACCCGTATTTGGCACACCACTTGTATATGCCCAGCACTTTGAAAAACCGTATCCGTTAAAAATTAACTTAAATGTGTTACTATTTATAGTAAGGTATGTAATAAACACTAATAAATTATAGTCTATATATAACATGAAAATGTCAACATCGACAAAAAACTATATGATTTACCAAAAATTACAAAAATGTTTTCTGTCGACGTAGATCCGTTTATCCTACAGCAATGGCGACATTCAGTTATGAATAAGGATATCAAGAGCTGTGCGTATGCCATCAGTCGATTTGACTCATAAAGACACTGTTTATACATGTGCTTTAATTGTTTGTTTATTTTAGTTCTTAATGTTTCTTGTAATATGCATTTTAGAACAGAAGTTTTTCTCAACATTTATTATTTTATTTAAAAAATGTACTGACTTCCTTGGAAAAAATGGATGGTTTTACACTATATTGTAGTACAGAATCGTTAAAATATCTATCAGTCAGGCAGATTACATGTTCACTGAATTCTTTCAGTTTAGTGGTTGATTTATTAACCTTTTTTAACTGTAGGTGTTAAAGCTAGATGTGGCTTTTAGAGATTCTGTGGCTCATCAAGACTCTATCAAGTCTGGTTCGAGGGTAGAACCATCATGAAATTTTGTTATTTTGGGAAATTGTCAAAACATTCCTGACTAAGGTATAAGTCCTGCACAGAAATTGTAAGTATTGTCCTTGACGAGTAATGACTGGATTGCTGTTTATTTTGTCCTTTCAGCCGAGTGGATGTTTATGCAGGACCAAAACAATAACTTCCTCAACATGGTGGATACAGTGTACAAGGAGACGAGCCGTCATCTCCTGGATGTGCTGCACTCCAAGTATAAGTTCATGGACCATCTCAAAGTACACAAAATATTTGTGTTTACCTCTGTAATAAATAACATCCTGTCTCATAAAGCTATGTTAACGCTACCAGAAGTCAAAATAGCCATTGGCTATTAAATTTCTGATTGTCTACTAAACATATTTGAAAATATAAGCATATTTGCACACATTCGGGGGGAAATATTTCTAAATAACAGGGATTTGGTAAAATAAAACAATTTGGCCACAAATTCATATTTCTTGGTGTAAACCTAGCATACAGTAAAATCGGGTTTCATTCAGTATGTAAACCCACATTAATGTCCGTGTTATTTCTGGGGATGTCATCATTTCCATCCCAAAATCCCATACTGTACAAGCAGGGTGACGTTTGTCTTTGGAAAAAGGGAATATATGTGAAAAAAATCCCTGCTGGAAAAAAAGCAAGGAATTTGAAAATTCTGAAAAAAAATTGGGTAAATAGGAAAATTTGACCAAAAGTGAAAAAAATCGAGGGTAAAAAATTAGCATCCTTAAAATAATTGGACTTTGTGATGTCGTATTTGTGTCGAAAAAAACAGTTCACTGATAGTAAGAATAGGTGGAGAATGTGGGCTATATAATACACGTTAACTCCTCTGCATTAGTTTTATCAGAAACCAGACCAAATATATCAGGAAAGATCACATTCTAGACACGGAAATATCAGAATTTTGCCCTGGAATGCCAGTTTTCTCACAGAAATGCAGGTCCTATTAGATCAGGGGTGGGGTGATCATATCCAGTTGCCTTATTTGTCCCTGGCGTCGGTGGTGCGTCGACATCGGCGTCCGGGCTAGGTTTAAGGTTTTCGGTAAGCTAGTTTCTCAATAATGGTTGAAGGATTTCAAACTTAAAACATTTATTCCTTATATTAATATGTACCTGTAGGCCAAGTTTGGTAACTCTAGTTTGAAATTTGTAAAAATTATGGGCTTTTTTACATTTAGAAATTTTACATTCCCAGTGGGTAGGGTGGCGAAGTCAACTTTAGATTTCCACTCTAACTCGAGAATAAATCTTCATACATAGATACCCTAAAGCAATCCTTTACTTGGATTGCATTTGGGGTGGGTTGGGTGGGGTCAAGGTCATTGTTACTAAAAAAATTGTTTCTGCTCAATAACTCGACAACAAGTCGAAATATTTTAATTAAACTCAATTTATTGATACTGTATAGCAAGACATTGCATCAGATTGCACATGGGTTGGGTGGGGTCCAGGTCACTGTTTTTAAAATCGAAAACGATTTTTTAAATATAATTATGCAGAGAACGAAATGAATTTCACTTAATTGGTCCCTACTATCCAAACAGTAGAAAAAATGCCAATAACTCTTGACAAGTACAGGAAAAGTTGAGGGCACTGTCCTCCAACAGCTCTTGTTGACGCATGTTGTTTGCCTCCTGTCTGTCAGACATGGTAAAAGACCGTCAACATTTACAGGCGAAAAAATTACAGCCAGTTGTAAATTTCACCGGCCTAAACCGCGTTTGAAATACATATAATATTTACGGATGTGAACAAAAATACCGGACAGTAAGTCCGGCATCTTGGATTTCACCGCCCGCCTTTTGACATTTTTACCGGCAATTTAAGGCGGGCCTGCAGTCTTTTGCCATGTCTGGTCTGTAAATAAATAATGAAGTTAATTCTGGCAAAATTTCACTTTTCCATACATGTATATTTCTCTTGGACTAGCTGGGCAATACAGACAATTGATTTTACCACCCCATATTAAATGCTCATATTCATGTGAGTAGATATTCAGCTCTACATGTATGTTTATCATGGTGTCTTTTCTTTGTCAGGCTATGCGGAGGTATCTTCTGTTGGGACAGGGCGACTTTATCAGACATCTGATGGACCTTCTAGAGTAAGTCACCATTTATTTGTCGTCCTTACTGTTGATTCATGCGGTCTTGCTGAGATGGATTTTTGGCTTGGTTTTAGTGATTTGATTTCAAAATGTGCCGATAATTTGTCATTGTCATCTTTTGTGTGCTCATAAACACTCAGAAACATTGCATAATAAACATTGATAGATCTACATGTACATAATATTTGTATTATGTAAGTGTATTGAATCTGATTAAAATCAGCTCCTAAAATACTCTTAAGCATTAGGATCTGAGGACGACCAATATAATGTTTTGTTCTGATTATTTTTCAGCCAGCCAATCAGATATATCCATGCTTTGATTGTCTTGAAAGTACAAAAATTTATTTCACTGTGTGACAAGTATAAAATGGCATTTTCATCATTCCGACATCATGACTATGGGGTGGTTATGTCGCCAGCTGATGATTGTTGATTGTCTTGATCACCAACTGTCAGGAAAACATATATTACTAACCCTCAATTAAAAAGGTTTCAGAAAAGTTAATAAAAATAGTTATTTACAATGTCCCTTCGGTTCCAATTAGTGTAAATCATCCTTTGAAAGCCAGCAGGTGCATTTGTGCAAAGATGTCTGTAAGCCATTTCTGGCTTTTAAGTGGATGATACCATTAAATTATTCTTAAAGTTGTATTTACAATAATTGGAAACCATACGAGGCAAGTCAGACAATGCTGCAGAAAATTGTCCCTAGATTGTAAAAGTATTGTATACCGCATTCCGAGTTTTTAAAACTGATTTTGTGGGCAAAATTGATTTTGAGGGCAAAAAATTGGACATTAAACAAGAATTTTTAATGTAGCAAGACTTTGCATTTTAGTCAGTTATCTTTCATTATTTTCATAGGGGACTTGACCAGTGCATTTTAGTCTGTTATCTTTCATTATGTTTTCAAAGGAGACTTGACCAGTGCATTTTAGTCAGTTATCTTTCTTTATGTTTTCAAAGGGGACTTGGCCAGTGCATTTAGTCAGTTATCTTTCATTATGTTTTCAAAGAGGACTTAGCCAGTGCATTTTAGTATGTTATCTTTCATTCTGTTTTCGGGGAGGACTTGGCCAGTGCATGTTAGTCAGTTCTCTTTTATTATGTTTTCAGAGAGGACTTGGCCAAATATTTCATTATGTTTTCAGAGAGGACTTGGCCAAGCCGGCCTCCAATCTCTACCTTCACAACCTCACAGGCATCCTGGAGACTGCTATACGAGGAACTAATGCTCAGTTTGACGACTCAGACATACTGAAACGACTCGACGTTCGGCTGCTTGAGGTAGTTATGAGATACTTTGTAAATGTGTACTGCTGTGGTCATCAGTTTGTGACAATGCTTTGCCTCAGACTTATCCATATGTAATGCAAAAATGGCCTAGTGCTATAAGCACTGAATATCTCAACAAATAAATATCTTCAAACAATTGTGCATTGTACCCTTCCAAAAATTATATATGATGTGTAGTTTTACACCCTGATCCATATGTTGTTGTCCCAAGTCAATTTGACAGATATTTTCACCCCTCAGGTGTGGCAAAATCATTTGTCTGTATTGTCCATGTTTTCCAAGAGCTTGAATGGACAAGTGAAAAAATAACAATTTATAATGGTTTTACTGATAAGTTGCAAATAGCATTTTCAAAAACAGACTAGTAAGGCAATATGAGATTTTGCCACCCCTGTCCATTTGGCTGCATATCTTTGTACTGAAATGTGTACTTTGGATAAACACTCAGTAGCCCATAATTGCAATCTTTTAAATAAATGATCGTGACTACATGCTAGTTCAGAGTAATCAATGTTTGTATTTGATTTTTCGTGTACATATGAGATGGGCACTAGTCCTTTATGCATTTAGGCAAAACTTGATGCAAATACAATTTCTTTACTAACAGGTCTCGCCCGGAGATACAGGCTGGGATGTTTTCAGTCTAGACTACCATGTGGATGGACCAATCAGAACTGTATGTAACTCATTATATAACTATCTGTATACGAACACAAAACATTTGACGTACACAGAAGGTCAAAAAACAACAGCAGATGATTAACAGATAATAACAATAAAAATTAACTATTTAACTCACTCATTCAAGATGCATAATTTTTTTTTTTTTTTTTTTTTTTTTTTTTTTTTTTTTTTATTCACAAATATGCATGATACATTTCATTACAAGCATCACAGGAATAAGCATATATCTATATATACAGTACAAGCATATATTGTGAAAAAAGAGCATGCCAAACTATAATATATATGATTATGCAAAAGATATAATTAAGAAGCTAAAACATTATAACAAAAAGACTCTACCAGTTCCCACGAACTTTTATATTTATCAGGTAAATGTGTTTTTTGCATAACTGCAAAGGCTAGTTTGCAGCTACTTCTAAGGCCATGAACTGTTGGAGTTACCAATTTACGTTTACAGAGGTAAATAAAGCGTTTTATTTCGAGACAAAATATATTATACTTTCCAGACAATTTACAACTTGATCCCAATAAAAAGGTTTTACAATCAAAACTAAAGTTATTATCGATGTTTTTGACATAAGATGTGATGTCATGTAATAGCGTTTGTATTACATTACAACTCCAAAATAAGTGAACAAGCGTCTCTGTTTCTGTCTTACAGAAAGTACATTTGTCTGAATCACGGATCTTCATTTTATTTAGCAAGTTATTTGTGGCTAGAATATTATGCGTTAGTCTTACTTGGAACCACTGATTATATGAATCTCTTGTCGTTGTAAAGATCCATGAATGCAAAATTTCCCACTCCGACTTATCAATATTAAAGAAGCTATTCCACTTTGATTGGCATGTAGGTATTTCATTATTTTGTATTAATATTTTATATATACTGGTTTTATTTTTATTGCAACACAATATTGGCTCAATGTAACATGGAATAATAGGAAAACAACAGTCATTAGTAAGTGATGTGATATCCGTGAGCCTTAGAGAACATAGGTATTTTTTTATTGATTGTATCATTCCTTCGAATTGCAGGAAGTTTACGCTGATACCAAGTTTTTGTTCAAATTCTATTCTATTTATAAATGTTCCGTTATAATTCATAATGTCTTTTACATACCTAATTCCTCTGTTATACCATGTTGGAACAAAAAAAGGTCTCTGCCCAATTAAAAACTTATGGTTAAAGAAGAGAGGAAGCTCTTGAAATTTTGTGATATTATCTATTGGGAAAAGATCAATAAAATCTGCAAAGGATTTTAAAACATCTTTCCAAAAAGGATTGAACAACTTTGCTGTGGCAGATTCAATATAGTACTTTCCAAAGTTTAATATTTTTTCTAATTCAAGTACATTGGTCAGCACAAATCTGTAGCATTTACTATTATATCCTGTAGATAGTCTATCTAACCAGAGTATTTTCAACTTTTTAACATATGCAAAAACGTCAACCATTTTCAAACCTCCTTTATCATAATCTTTAATAAGGACCTTATTTTTTATCCTTGACTGACCTTGCCAAACAAATTCATAAAACATGTCATTAATTCTATTTAATATTTGTGTATTTGGGGTTGGTAATGTGGAAAATAGGTTTGTTAAAAGAGGTAATAAAAGTGATTTGACAACTGCTATTCTGCCAATTGGCGTTAGTACTCTTCTATTCCATAACCTTATACAGTGTTCAATGCTTTTTATTTTATCATTAAAATTTATAGGCACAATGTTTTCCAGGTCTATGTGAAACTGTATGCCAAGTAATTTAAAACTAGTGTTCCCCCAATCCAACTTCCATTTCGTTTTTATAGAGCGAGTGCTATATTTTAATGTACCTATCCATATAACATGGGTTTTGTCAAAGTTAACTTTTAAACCTGAGTATTGGGAAAATTGATGTAAAATATCTAGAGCGTTATTAACTGTGTTTTCACTTCCATCTAACAACAATGTTGTGTCATCTGCAAAGTGTGTTATTTTGTATTCTGTGCCATTGATAAAAATACCTTTAATGTTTTTGGTGTTTCTGATTTTTATAGATAAAATTTCAGCACATAAAATAAACAAATACGGACTTATTGGATCCCCCTGTCTACAGCCACGGCCTATGTTAAAGAATTCGGAAAGGAAGCCGTTCAATTGCACAGCAGTGGAAGTATTATGATAAAAAAGTGATATCCATTTAGTAAAACTTGGACCAAAATTGAAAAAGGAAAGTGTTTGGAATATAAAATCAAAAGATAGAGTATCGAATGCTTTTTCAAAGTCAATCATCATCAGCAATCCAGGTATATTTTGTTTTTCAGTATAGTTCATTATATCATATACTAAACGAATGTTTTCCCCAATAAATCTTCCTTTGATAAACCCTGTTTGATCTTTATTTATCAAAAGATCTAAAACAGACTTCAGTCTTGCAGCTATAGTTCCGGAGGCTAATTTGTATACAATATTTAATAGAGTTATAGGTCTCCAATTTTTTAAAAACTGCTTTGGTTTATTTTCTTTAGGAATACATGTGATAATTCCTTGTTTCTGAGTTATAGATAGTTCTCCTTTTATAAAAGCAAAGTTAAGTGCTCTTACTACAAAATGACCAATTTTTCCCCAAAAGACTTTAAAAAAATTAGATGTAAATCCATCAGAACCAGGACTTTTGTCATTTTTCATATTTTTTAAGGTATTCGAAACTTCGGAGAATGATAAAAACCCTTCCAATGATGAAGACTGTTCTGGACTTAATTTGTTAGTATTTGCATTTTCTAAATAGCTATCAATATCAAGATTATTTATTTCTTTGGACGTCATATATAAATTTTTATAAAATAATTCTGTTTCTTTCAGAATTTCTGATTGATTATAAATAATATTCCCATCACCGGTTTCTAAAAAAGGTATAACTTGGTTGGTGTAGTTATATTTTTCTAAATTACAAAAGAAATTTGTTGGTTTTTCACCATTTTCTATCCATTCAGCTCTGGATCTGATTATATTTCCTTTAATTTTTTCTTCTCTTATCAACTGTAGTTCATTGTGTAGAGTGATTAACAACGCATTATTATCCTGATTCAAATTATTCTCAATCATTTCAATTTCCATAATTAACCCCTGTTCTTTATTAATTTGACACTTCTTTTTATGTGATGAATAAGAAATTGTTGAGCCTCTGATTTCCATCAATAATGTTTCCAGAAAAAGTTGGTCGTCAATTTGTAACTGTATATCTGCATTACAGACTGAGGAGATGTTTTCTAAATTATATACTGGCAATGCATATTGTATTTTTATTTGTTCGATTTTATCATTAATGTAAGCAAGATAATCTTTATCTAGAAGAAGGGAGTTGTTGAATTTCCAAAGTCCTTTTCCATGTGGAATATTTTCAAAATCCAAAATTAAAGTAATGACTGAGTGATCAGAACGATAACTAATTCCTATATTACAATCTCTGATATGAGGTATGAAATCACTAGTAACCAAGAAAAAATCTAGCCTTGCCTGTTGTAAGGGGTTTGTCCTTCGCCATGAGAACTTTTTCAAATCTCCGTGTATTTCTCTGAATGGGTCGTGTAAATTTTGTTCTCCAATAAAATTTGTTAAAATGTTTCTTGCTTTTATGTTATTATTGTTGTATTTGTAATTACTGTAATCAAGATTTGTATTTAACACCAAGTTAAAATCACCACACCATATAAAAGATTCATTCCCTATATTTTCAATTATAGTAAAAATATGCTGATAGAAAGTAGGGTCATCATTATTTGGGCCATAAACGTTAATAAGTGTTAACTGTTTACCTTGTAAAGTAAGATTTAAAATTATATAGTTGCCTTTATCATCTGTGAAAACTTGGTTAACCTTGACATCTAATCCTTTGGTAAACAAAATCCCCACCCCTCGGGCATTTGATTTTGCAAAACTATAAAAGGCCTCTGCATTCCACAGTGAATATAATTGTTTTTCCATGTCCGATGTAAAATGTAAATCTTGCAAACAAAATATATGTGAATTTGTTTCTTTTAAAAAATGAAAAACATCTGATCTTTTTTTTGGATCATTTAAGCCTCTGCAATTATATGAGATAATCTTTAATTTATTCATTTATGAATATATTTGAAAAAGACGTTATTAGGAAAATACTGGCATCAGCAAAGATGCAGCTATTCAACAATGTTGAAGTTCGCAGAACATTCCTGATTTTTATATACAGCATGGCAAGCATAGAAGAAAAACAACTTGAAACTGAGAAAGAAATCGTGAAAATTTAAACAAAATACAAAGTGTACAGTACAAATAAATTGCCCTAAATATAAGACTAAGACATACGGTTGCTAGTTGGAGATATGATTTTTTTATTCATAATACAAAATGATACTGTACTATGCCTATTGTGGATATATTTGAAATAAATTAAGTAGAGATAGGGCAAAACAAAAAACTAAGGCTATATATCAATCAAAAATATATACAAGATGAATACATTTACTGCCATTAAAAGTAATATTATAGCTCACACACACACACACAAACTAAGGCTATATATCGATCAAAGCGATATACAAGCTGAATACATTCACTATGTATCTCCAGTTATAAAAACGATCTAACAAAAGCAAAAAATATTGCAATGAATTGGTTAGAATATAAAACAATTCAATGTATTCTCAATTTAAATATTCAATTTTAATGTCGTTATAAGCAACTTAACTAGGAATATACATATAACAAACATACATAATGTACACAGTTGTAACGATACATTGAAACAGACAATAAATGTGTACTTTAAATTAAACTTGTAAAAACAGACCATAATTATACCCAGTATACATACAAAAAACAGAATATACACCTAAAACATGCACTATGTATACACTTGCATTGACAATACATTGAAACAGAAAATAAGTGTGCACTATAAATTTAACTTGTACAAGTAGACTATAGTTATACCCAGTAAGCATGTATTATAGGACCTGAAAAATGAAATACGAAACTGGTTATAAGTCATACAAATCTCCTTTATTTATCGGCAGACTATAAATAATTGTGGTCCGTAAGGTATTTAAATTTTAATGTTCGTCTAATAAATGTCAGTATAGTCGTGTGTTATCAACATTTTATAAAGACATTGTTACAGCCAATTGAGAAGACACAAGTAACCATACACAAAGCATCATGTCTTACTGTGAAAAGTTACTATAGTGATCAGAAACTGAAAAAGTGATTTTGAGTCTGTAAATTGTTGAATGTTTTATATATTACAAACTTCAAATACTGTATAAAATGTTTCATAGACAACCCCCAAAATGACTAGTTCAGTTTATGACAATTTGTATTACTGTCAAAAGTGCAGATATTCGTGAAAATCATGGGAAAGCAATTGGTATTACTTTTAAGAGTACAGTTATTTATGAAAAAACATGGGATTTGTGCAGATCACCATTGTGTTTCCTGAACAGACTGATACTTGTCTGTAAACCCGTTTTATATCACAAAAACTATATAAACAAAACATATATACACCTTATCGGAACTGACCAAATATAATTTAATCCATAAAAAACATATTCATTTAACTATAATATTTATGTCTATATAAGCACACCCATATTATATAAAAAGGTTTCACAAGAGACATCGCATTTAAATTTCAAAGTATATACAGTAAATATGAATACATAATTTTGGGAGCGTTCAAAGATTACTTTATTCAATAGGTTAACACAAATTTTCCGAGAAAAAAAAAAGTTTAAATTACACAATTCTGGTATACAATGGACAGGTAAAAGGATTGTGTAAGTGATTAAGTGAATACTTTAGCACTGTGGTAATACATTACCAATCGATGTTTACAATGATAAAATTGCATTTATAAGTTTTTTATGTTTAAAATAAATGTATATCGTTTCGGTTTTCATTTTTACACGTTAAGGATACTATGTAGCCATCTGTAAAATGTGCAACAAAAAACATAAATAGGTAATTTTTATGTTCTAGATTACGTTTATGTTTTTTAGCGAAGATGACACATTACAACTTGTATATAATGATATATAATTAATATTAATATATATAATAAACAAGGTAAAAATCACTCTTATTTCCCATTTGAAACAATTCATTTTTAATACAGTACAAAGCAACAACAAAACACTCAATGACATAAAAATCATTTACATACCGGTTAAAAGGTACATCAAGTAAAAATCCCCCAGTATGTAAATTATCCATTTGGAGTATTTTGTCATTATATTAAACACTGGCTCCAGCTTTGAATTTCCTGCTTCTGTTCCGATTGTCGCTAATTGTGTTATTAATATTGTCAAATATGTCAAATTTAATTCTTTCCTCAGAAATGGTTTGTCCGAAAACCGCCCCATTAAAGAACCAGGCGTTTTTTATATCGGGGTGCAGTAATAGTCTGTGTATCAGTCCTTGATTGCGCTTTGTGACGTCATCAACAAGTTTGAATCCTTTGTTCTTCATGGGAGTTCGTTTTTTCATGATTGCTGACTTCACATTGTTGTTTCTTAGTTTGAGTAATATTGGTCGAGTAGTGCCCTTCTTGGATGGAATGCGATGTATCGCAATTATGTCATCGGGTTTTAGTTCAATGTCTGCTGCTGTCTTCAGGGTCGCAGATATGGTTTGTGAGAGACTGGCTTCTGATTCACCGGGTGCTTCTGTAATGTTCATAATTTTAACATTGTTCTTTCTCGAGTATTGTTCGTTATAATTGGCCAACATAAGTGCTTCTCTGCTTGTCTCATAATTTTTTTCAACTCGTGTTTCCAACTCAGTAATTGCTTTTGTGTTACTATTCTTTAAATCTACGATTTTTTGTTTCAGCTGTTCATTTTCAAATTCAAGACCTGATATTTTGTCACTTAATACCTTTGTTTTATTTGTAACTTCAGTTTCAATTTTTCTGAACATGGATTCTTCGATCTTTTTCATTATCGTTGTAACTGTGTTCTTGATTAGGTCTTCTATCTCATCTCGCTTTAACATACTTTTGAGATCTTCCCTCAATTCACATAGCCCCTCAGTCATAGCTTCTAGCTGTGTGTGGATACAGCTCAGTTCTTCCATGCTGGTGTCGCTGTTATTACTTGAAGCTCTTAGCTTTTTGACTGCCGGTTTTGTCTGAGGCTTTTGTCCTTTGAAATTCAGTTTAGACTGTTCAGGTTTACCGTTACCACTCATAATGAGACTGTTGGTGTCAGATATTCACACTGTATTGGTAATCCAATCAATGGACAATGCACTCTAAGCCCTTTATAATCGGGCTTATTTCATTGTAAGGAGAAAAAGTTATCCCAAATCAATAATTGTGTATGTCCAGGTATGTCCAGGGGTGTTCTCAATGTGCCAGTTATCCACTTTTTCAACACAAAAATATCCACAATGTCACAAAACGAACATGAATTATATCCATCTATATCTACTTTTGCTTGTAACTAAATTACTCCATATGTCCAAAAAACATTTATTAGTGTTTGGAACCAGAACATTACTATGTTATATCACTATTACTTATATTTAGGAGCAATTTAAACAGGAGCAGTGAACAGCCAAACATCACTGCTCGACACTCTAAACAAACATCTTATATGATCAAGATGCATAATTATCGGCTGTACAATTATGCCATAATTTATTTTGAGATCATGAGCACTGTAACTTTTTTATGCCCCCGGCATATTTATGCATGAGGCATATAGTTATCGTCCTGTCCGTCCTCCAGTCCGTGACAAGGTTAAGTAGATTTTACCGTTTCGTCTAGCACCAACACCACTTACTACAACACTTTGATACTTTCACAGTTGTTGCTTATGACCATTCCCTAACCACCCATATCACCCAACCTTACTTTGACCTTGACCTAATTTGCACTTATAATAATTCAAAAGTGCCATTTCTTGATTAACTAGATTTTACTGTGTCAACTAGCACCAACACCGCTTACTACAACACTTAGATATTTACACAGTTGTTACTTATGACCGTTCCCAATCCACCCATATCACCCAACCTCACTTTGACCTTGACCTTGACCTAGTTTGGACTAAGAAATGGGCTACCCAGCACCAACCGGGGGCATGTGTGTTAAACACAGAATCTTGTTTTCCATCATATTTGGTTGGTGTTTCAGCCAGAGTGTATGATCATCACCACATATTTTTATCTCAACGTAATTTGCAGGTGTTTACAACATTGTGCAATATCTAGGTCACCACTTTTCTGTTTCCCGATTGCAGGTGTTACGCCAGAGTGCATGGTCATCACTATCTATCCCATCATACTTTGCAGGTGCTTGCGCCAGAGTGTATGATTATCACTTATTTTTATCTCTACGTAATTTGCAGGTGTTCACAACATTGTGCAATATCTAGCTCACCACTAGTTCTATTTCCTGGTTGCAGGTGTTTACACCAGAATGCATGATCATGTACCTGCGGGTGTTCAACTTCCTCTGGCGGGCCAAGCGCATGGAGTATGTGCTGGCGCTGATATGGAAGAATCAGATCTTCAACTCCAAACTGCTTAAAACCATTCCAGGTCAGTTTATAGATATGTATTTCGATAATGTCCGCAATTTCTGTCTATCTTTATAGACTCTTTGTCATTATTCCAACATTTGTCCACATCTTCCACCCAAAGTTGATCAGCACTGTAACGCTGGGTATCTTTACTGAACAATAAGTACTGTGTGCACATGGAAACTTTGTCATACATACAATGGGTATTTATTGTAAAACATACAAATTTTGACGTCAACGCTTCACCTATTTAGCGTATGTTAAATGTACATGTGAACAAATGAGAAAAAATATTGACATTTTCCTATACAACTGCACGAAAACTACTCGGTTAGAATGTATTGCCTTTCGAACAGCACCCTGTACTTTTTTTTATCCTAGATATTTCACTAACTTACAGAGCTGTCCCAGGTGTTACATCAGTGCCACATGCTGGGCAGTGAGATGGTTCACTTCATACAGCAGACTCAGTACTACATCAGCTTCGAGGTAGGTCTCGTGTTGGTCCTCGGCCCAGCAAATATGTCTTACAAGAACGTAGTCGTAATTAACGTATATCTGTTGTTGTTTTTTTGAGGTCATGAAAGTCACAAAGCAATGCATTTTCACATTTTTTATTTTTTGCGATTTTGTGCTTGCAAATTATTCTTTGCTACGAAATGCTTTCTTACAACACTGCATACATGTACATTGCACATAATTATCAGTTATTGGCTATCCAACTTACATATGTATCAACAGTTTATTAAATGGATTATACAAGACAATTCTTATGCTGCATGCCATGCATCATTAGCTACTGTTTGACATTAGCCCCACTCAGATTTTTAGATTTTTTATTTTTTTTAAAGCCGAACATTATCCCGTTTTAACGAGGACACAATTCCACACCAAATAATTCATTGATCGCTTTAAAAACACAATATGTTGATTATCATTGTTTGTTTGTATTAATATCTTTTGAGCTCGACTAATAGACGGAGCTATTCTACTCACATGTTCGTCGGCGTAATGTGCTTGTCACGGTTTGCGTGCAACACATTCATATCTACTACAGATATTCAATTTAAAGTTCACACATGTCTTCAGGGTCATTATATAAGGGACTGACCAAGGCCTTTAACTTTGATCTGCATTTTAGTAGAATTATGCCACTTTTTGTACTTTGAATTTTTAGAAAATTCTGGTTAAGGTTTGTGTGCAAGTACATATCTCTGTAACTACTACAGAAATTTAGTTGAAACTTCACACACTCACTTGGGCATCATTATGTAAGGTCACTGAGCAAGGCCCATAACTCTTGACAAAGAGGTATGAATAGTCAAGTGCACTGTCTTGAGACAGCTCTTGTTTAAGAAATTGTCCCACAACTGTAACTCTAACTATGGCTTCAAATACTGACTTTTTTATGCTCCTGAAAAAATTTCGGACGAGCATATAGTCGCCGCCTTGTCCGTCCGTCCATCCTTCCTTCCATCCCACTTTTTGTCTGGGCTATTTCTCAGCAACTAATAGCCGGAATTCAACTAAACTTTATAGGAAAGCTTCATTACCAAGAGGTGTGCATGTTACCAAGACGTTCCGCTTCATTGATTTTTCTCAGAGTTATGGGACTGAAGATTTCTGAAATATGTATATAGTGAACAATTCTTGACTTGCTTGTCCGGGCTATTTATCTGCAACTTCTGGCTGGATGGATTTCAACAAAACTGTATGGGAAGCTTCATTACAAAGAGGAGTTGTGCATATTACCAGGACATTCTGCTTCAATGATTCTGCTATTCTACTCGCGTCAGCGTCCGAGCGAGGTTAAAGTTTTTCGGTAAGCTAGTTTTTCAGGAATGGCTTGAGGGATTTTATTGAAACTTCAAACATTTATTCCCCACATTAATATGAATCTATAGGTCAAGTTTGGTAACTCTAGTTTGAAAATTGTCAAAATTATCGGCCTTTTTACACTTAGAAATTTTACATAAGCTATATGGACAGGTTAAAGTTTTTCGGTAAGCTGGTTTCTCAGGAATGGCTTTAGGGATTTCATTCAAACTGAGAACACTTATTCCCTACATTAAAATGAACTCATGGACCAATTTTGATAGCTCTACTTTGAAATTTGTCAAAAATATGGGCCTTTTCACACTTTGAAATTTTACATATATACATGTAAGTTACATATATATAGAGAGGTTAAAGTTTTTCGGTAAGCTAGTTTCTCAACATTTCGTTTCCACTCTCTAACTCAAGAACGGATTAAGCTTATTGTAATGAAATTGCAAACATTGATACCTTATAGCGAGACCTCGCTAGGGATTGCATATAGGTTGGGTGGGGTCAAGGTCACTGTTACTAAAAATAGAAAAACGGTTTCCACTCAATAATTTGATAACAAATTGAGATATTTTAATAAAACATAGATACCTTATATCAAGACCTCACTTGGGATTGCATTAACCCATTAGGCCTACCTTATCTTAATCCCTTTTGCATTTACTGATAAGATCTTCCATGTCTGGAAGGTATCAGTGTATGTATTTGACCCTTCCACCAATGAAAATAGAGACATTTTTCATTATACACCTTTAGCCTCGTTGTGAACTTCAGTTTGTTACACGTTTTGTTACGGCATTTGTGTACTGTCAACCTTGATCATTCTGATATTTACATGTTAAATTGTAGATGAAATGATGTTTAAAGGGTTAAATAATAACAATATTTCACATAAAATATAATAATCTAAAAACAATACTGATAAAAACACCAGAAACACTTACAAAAAAATTGGCCGAAAATTTACAACTGTCAGTAATTTCGGACAACACTTTTGGATATTTCGTGATAAAACAAAAAAATAGCTGCATTTAGTTTTGTCTTTCATTCATATTGATCAATTATTGCAAAATCTTACCTTTTTAGGTTTTTCTAACCAATTGTACATTGAATGAAAAAAACAAAACAACGCCTAACACAAACTTACAAAGGCTAATTTTTAATATTATGATCATACTAGGTTGATTTTTTACTTTAGTAATATTTTGTTATTTATTATATATATAAGTATAATGTGAACCTTGAGTTTGTCTGTTTTTGTTTCGGTGACTTGTGAATATTTGAATTTGACTCTTCAAAATTGAATCTTGACCCTTGAAAATTTTGGTCAAAGGGTCAATGACCCTTGAAATTTACTGTCTACTGTACACCCTGGGTTTCCACTCAATAACTTGAGAACGCATTGAGATATTTTAATGAAACTTAATACATAGATACCTGATCTCGAGACCTTGCTTGGAATTGCATATGGGATGGGTGGGGTCAATGTCACTGTTACTAAAAATAGAAAAACGGTTTCCGCTCAATAACTTGAGAACGCATCGAGATATTTTAATGAAACTTTATACATACATGCCTTATATCGAGACCTCGCTTGGGATTGCATATGGGGTGGGTGGGGTGAAGGTCACTGTTACTAAAAATAAAAAAACTGTTTCCGCTCATTAACTTCAGAACGCATTGAGATATTTTAATGAAACTTAATACATACATAGCTTATATTGAGACCTCGCTATGGATTGCATATGGGGTGGTTGGGGTCAAAGTCACTGTTACTAAAAATAGAAAAACAGTTTCCGCTCAATAACTTGAGAAGCATTGAGATATTTTTATGAAACTGAATACATAAATACCTTATATCGAGACCTCACTTGGGATTGCGTATAGGGTCAAGGTCACTGTTGCTAAAATAGAAAAACGGTTTCTGCTCAATAACATGAGAGTGCATTGAGATATTTTAATGAAACTTTATACATAGATACCTTATGTCAAGACCTCGCTTGGGATTGCGTATGGGATGGGTGAGGTCAAGGTCACTATTACTAAAAATAGGAAAACTGTTTCTGATCAATAACTTGAGAATGGATTGAGATATTTTAATGAAACTTAAGACATAGATACCTTATATCAAGACCTCGCTTGGGATTGCATATGGGGTGGGCGGGGTCAAGGTCACTTTTACTTAAAATTTTATTGATTTGCTGACTAATGCATTTTGTTAGAAAAATTTGGTTTTCGTGGAATTTCCATATTTCTTGTTTTAGAAAAAAAAAGCCAGTAACTCAGACAAGCACAAGAAAAGTCTAGCGCACTTTCCTCTGGCAGCTCTTGTTCTTGGAGTTATGGGACTTTGTAGATGTCTGAAATTAGTATATTGTGCACAATTCTTGTCCTGGCTTTTTCCTCAGCAGCTACTGGACAGATTTCATTGAAACTTAATGGAA
This sequence comes from Congeria kusceri, assembly GCA_027627225.1. Classification (NCBI taxonomy): domain Eukaryota; kingdom Metazoa; phylum Mollusca; class Bivalvia; order Myida; family Dreissenidae; genus Congeria; species Congeria kusceri. The sequence goes on from CM051029.1 coordinate 26,113,015, forward strand.
CTCTTTATTACCAAGAGGAGTTGTGCATATTACCAGGATGTTTTGCTTTAATGATTTTTCTCAGAGTTATGGTACTTTGAAGATTTTTCAATTTATTTTATAGTGCACAATTCTTGAATGAGCTTTTTCTCAGCAACTTCTGGACAGATTTCAATAAAACTTTATGGGAAGCTTCATTGCAAGAGGAGGTATGCATATTACCAGGACGTTCCACAATGATTTTTAGCTCGACTATTGGAAGAATAGGTGAGCTTTCCTACTACCCCCGACGTCAGCGTCAGCGTCTGAATTTGGTTAAAGTTTTTATTCAAAAGTCTTGTAACTTCAAAACTACATAAGTTATTCACTTGAAACTTGGAATATACCTTTGTCATCAACTCCAGTGTCAAGGGTAACATTCCCCATAACTCTGTTTTGTATTTGACAGAGTTATGCCCCTTTTTCACATAGATTTTCTGTTTAAAGTTAATATTCAAAAGTTTTGTAACTTCAATACTACAAAATCTATTCACTTGAAACTTGGAATATACCTTTGTCATCAATTCAAATATCAGGGTGAACATTCCCCATAACTCTATTTTGTATTTTGATAGAGTTATGTCCCTTTTACACATAGATTTTCTTGTTAAAGTTTATATTCAAAAGTTTTGTAACTTCAAAACTACACAAGTTATTCACTTGAAACTTGGAACTAACCTTTATCATCAACTCTAGTACCAAAGCAACATTACCCATTACTCTATTTTGTATTTTGACAGAGTTATGTCCCCTTTTCACTTAGATTTTCTGCTTAAAGTTTATATTCAAAAGTTTTGTAACTTAAAAACTACATAGGTTATTCACTAGAAACTTGGAACTAACCTTTGTCATCAACTCTAGTATCAGGGGCAACATTACCCATAACTCTTTTTTGTATTTTGACAGAGTTAGCCCACGTTTTTACATAGACTTTGTGGTTAAAGTTTTTGTTCCAAAAATGTATAAACTATACAAGGCTTCACTTATAAATACTGTATTTTAACAAATGTATGCCCCTTTCACTATTCAAAATATGTACCAACTGAAATACTTTGAAAAGTCGAGGGCGCTGTCCTCTGACAGCTCTTGTTTTTAGAGTTATGGGACATGAAGATGTCACTTGTGTCATATCTATTTCTCAGGAACTGCTATATGGAATTCAGTGATGCTTGATGGAAAACTAAATAACTAATGTAGGAATTGAAATAACCATACCAGTATTACAGTAATGATCCATCACTTTGATTTATTTTATTTTACAGTTTTACTTCATCTGCGTGTTCATATTGTATTTGTGTGGTATGCCCACATAAAGTTTTGATGTCAGATATGGTCTTGCAGTTCTAGTGATTTTAGTCATTTTACTATCTCTGCCCTTCTCATTGCATTTATATTGCTTGACAAAGCGCATCCGGAAGCATCCATCAGTTTTTCTGATATCCTTGTTTCATTACATAGGATTTATTGTGTATATAGCAAAGGGGCTATTGTCTGCCTGTATAAAAATTTGAAGGGGCTAATGTTCTACTTGGAAGAGGCTAATATCTGCCTTAGCAATTGTTCAGGAAGGGGATATTGTCTGAGGGGCTAATGTCCTAGAATCTGATCTTCCACCTTCCCTTGTTATACAGGTCCTATTAATGTCCAGAATCTGATGTTTTACCCCTTGTTATACAGGTCCTGTTAATGTCCTAGAATCTGATGTTTCACCCTTTGTTATACAGGTCCTATTAGTGTCCTAGAATCTGATGTTTCACCCTTTTTTATTCAGGTCCTATTAATGTCCTGGAATCTGAGGTTTCACCTTCCCTTGTTATACAGGTCCTATGCATGTCCTAGAATCTGATGTTTCACATTCCCTTGTTATACAGGTCCTATTAGTGTCCTAGAATCTGATGTTTCACCTTCCCTCGTTATACAGGTCTTATTAATGTTCGAGAATCTGATGTTTCACCTTCCCTTGTTATACAGGTCCTAGAATGTTCATGGCACGAGTTACTGGGCAAGGTGCGCGAGGCTGAAGATCTAGACTGCGTCATCGCCGCACACGAAGTCTTCCTCGACACTGTCATCACAAGGTGTCTTCTCGATGAACAGTCCAGGGTAAGAGCGCGGGATATTGTATTGTACAAGGTCTTCTTGCATTTCTTGCTACAAGGTTGAATTTTTTTCTTCTTTCAACTGAGTTCCTTTCTTTTACAAGTTACACTTCATAATGGCTAAGGCCTACTGCATTAATAGTTTATTCCTTCCAGGACTCGAATATTACACTAGCAAACTCACAAAATGCATGTACAATATTAGTTTTGATAGTAATCTTTCTGTTGCTCACAAAATATTGTGAGTGAAAAATATGTGCATGTCACAGGTCTTTTTTTGTGGTATTTTATTTATTTTTAATGGTACATTTTATTCTCTATGTTCTTTATTAACCCTCATACATAATTTTTTTCTGTATTTTAAAAATCACTATTACTGTATAACATGACTTAATGTTGTTTATAAACTTGTGTGCCTGTAGGGGGATGAAAGTAGAGAGAAAGTAACATATCAGGTTGTTAATCACTGGTGATGGCTGGAGTGTCCTTCCTGGGACAAATTTCACAAAATAATATACTGTCTTTAATCCACGTTTCCGAACACATAAAAAATGTTTTTTCAGTGTCCGAATATTTTGAGTCACAAAAAGTAATTGCTCGAAATCTGTCCAAAAACATCTGCAATATTGTCATAAAAATGGTTAATAATGGACATGCTCATTAGTATTATCTCCAGAGGCGTTAATTTATGACGCGTTACTGTATATTGAATCCATCATACAACTTGCTCCTTGACATGTGTGGTCCAGCAAATAGTTCCCAAGATTATATTGATAAACAATAGGGGACCACTTGTGAAAACCTTGCTCCCTGTGAAATGTTTAATGAAAATGGGTGTTCATTGCAAATTAGTATCTGTCCAATTTATCTCAATTTTATTCCTTTTCTGAAAGTGTCCGAAAACATAGAGACAAAAAGTTGGCAGATTTTGAGGGTGTCCGAAAACATAATTAATGTGGCAAATCAAATTGATAAATATTCGATCTCTTAACCCATGCAAATCTTATAGAACTGAAAATTATCGGGATTCTATTATTTGTAACTGTTTTACAATCTGGACCAGATGTTAAAATACTGTGATGTTCTTGTGAAATTTGGGCCAGGTATGTTAAATATTTGTTGCATGTAAGTGTAGCAACTAGTCGGGAGTCAAAGTCTGCACTGGTGCTTTTTATGTCTTTGTTGATAATAATGGAGTTTTAAATGAGTAAAAAATATGTTGTACAATTTTATAGAGTTGGATTGTTTAAGTAAATGACTTTTTAAACAATCAACTTAATATGGTATAAAGTGTTTTTCAGTTGCAAAAGACCTTTCATCAAAGAACCATTCATTTTCCATCAAAATTTAAGAAATTGATGTTTGTTTTCAAATACTTTTTAACTTTAGGCAATTTTGCGCCCAACATTTTCTTCGACATAATATTGCGCAGAGAAATAATTGTCAAGCTTTGAATACTCACAATATTGGTTGAAGTGTTGTTACAGGATGTGTTTAGTGTTTGTGTGTGCTTTATGCTTGGATAGATTGCAGCACCTGTAAGTCGTGTTCTTTCTATTTCCCAAATTGTTATCGTTAATTCATAGCAAACAGTGTGCGATTTCCTTTACTGTATTACAGAGCAACAGGTAAGGCGTGTATTTGCGTAAATACCGAATTCTGAAACACCCATAACACAATTAATTTAGAATTTAATGAGTGACAAAACTTAATACATACATTCAATACTTAAACAATACCATACATAATGCGTAAAGATTGGTCAATGTTGAACTGATAGTCATATAGTAAAAACATAAGTTTCAATGAGAGTTTTCATTGGATCACATCCTGCAGGCCTGATTGTAAAAAATGGTAGGCATAAAATGAATGTGTTTATTGCAGTTTTACTATGGAATGATTTGAATTTGCGGGGTACAAATTTCACACAAATTTTATTGCAGACATATCCGCGCAGTCATAAATTCGTGCAAACGCAATTTTGAAAAAGAAGTCATGTGTTTAACAAAAAACGGATCGATTGATCGTTTTAACACCCAACTGGGCAGAATGCTTATATAGGGTCCTATAATTACAGCTTGTTTATTGCAGTAAACACGTGTATTGGTAATGGATTAGGCTCTTAATTGATATTGAAAAAAGGGGTCCACTTCCCCACTTCTGGATAATAGGGGCCGCATTATAAGACGAAACCATAGATAATTTATATCACATTGTGTCAAGCTGACAACTTTTTTGTTCATTAAATGCCAACTTAAATAGAGGTTGCACATCAGGCATGCTTTCTTTGCTCAATATGTTATCTTGTGAAAACAAACTGAAAACTTGTGCACAGCACCTGTTTTATTCCAAATTAAATTTCTAATATCAATGACATCAATGCATCAATTCATAAATGTTATTATTTAAACCAGGAAAATTATTTATTTAAAAAAAATCACAACATTCACCTATACCTGCATTTGTTTATAAATGACTACCTACGTACATATGAAGGAATGTGTTATGTCCTCAGGTGTTTTATTAATGTATTATTAATTGGGTAAATATTCGCGGTGGTAATAAATTTGAGCAATGGGGGGAGTGCGAAATGGGCGAAAATTAGACCTCCGCGAAAATTTGTAATTCCACAGTACTTAGTTTGGGCATTTCTAACAATCAACTAATGTCAGTGGTGTAAAGTAACTTCAAGTACTCAGTTATTTTAAAAATGATGGGGTCACTCTCAATTCTGGCAAAATCCTTATCTGTTGCTCTGGTATTGTTCTTTGAGTTTTGTACTACCCTTGATCTGAATTTAAAATGTTATTTGATAGCCAAATTGTGATTGCCTTTGATTTTGCACTTTGTGATTATTACATTGTTTGTGTGGAACTAACTGTTAAGGAAACTAATTGAATAGCCAGGCTATGAGACACAAATACCACTTTCTATTAATTTTTATTAAAAAATGCAAATGTTTTGTTTATTATAACATTTTAATATAAAAAAAAAAAACATGGACTTCATGTACACATAATGTGATGGATAAATTCACTCTAAATGGCAAAAACTAGGTCACAGGGTCAAATTTAGTAAATATTAATATTTACACTCAGTGAACCATATTTATGGTCATATAAGGTTGAAACTTTGCCAGATTATTGTCCTTCATAAAATCTAGTTCTGATAAAATATGTGTCATCTGCGGTCAAAAAATAGATCACTAAGTCACTTAAATAATGTAAACAACATCTTACACTTTAAAGACAAATTTTTTCATTACATTAGGTTAGACCTAGATTGTAGTCAGTCCATGAAATTTATGTTATGGTAAAGTATTGATTATCTGTGATAAAAATTAGTCAAATTATATAAATGCTTTTTGACCGAATTTTTTCAGTTGTATTTATTCTCTTGTATCAAGACTCGTCACTTCACTTTTTATATCGAGCCAATGGTTAAGGTTCATCAACATAGTTTTGTTGGTTTATTTGTTACACTCAGCTTCATTCTGTTTTCCCCAGCTACTTCACTGGGTTGACCAAATACAGAAATATTCAGTATCAACATTATTTGAAACCTATTTGTGCAAAAATCAGTTGGCAAAGAAAACAGTGTTATAAACCCATTTAAAGTGTAATATGCCAGGCCCCATTACTACAAAAATTTTTAAACTACAAGTTAGTATTAAATGTAATTATTAGCCAATATAATTTCATATGAAACATTTCATTGGTAACTAGTTCAAGTTACAAGACTACACTTACGATTGTGAACAAGTAGTCATAGTGTCTGAATATTTATAAACTTAGCTAATGTCTAAACTCTTTTCCCATGTTCTTTTGAGAATAATCAAGTACCTTTTCTGATATAGAATGTCCCAAAATACTGGTAGCTGCCACTTTCTGTTATTAATCTTTCTTGTGGCTCGATTGCAGGGCATTCTCACGCAGCTGCGTACGATCTTCGACCTGATCATAGACTTCCAGCAGGCCCAGGACTCCTTTTATACGACGGCCCAACACGAGCTGCTGGCAAGACAGCACTACACCAAGATGCAGCAACAGAGGACCAGTCAGGTACGGTAGATATTATAGGGAACCAGTACATAGAGTCTTGTGTAATTTTAGAGGCTCTGATAATAATGTCTGTTTCCAAGATGATCACAGGGTCAGTTTCCATTAATAAACCAGCAAGGTGCTGTCAAGGTTATTATACAGGGTTCGTGCAAATCTGCAAGTCATGGAAAATGGGCTTTGTCTGGAAAAATCATGGAATCTTGATACAGTGTACTCCCTTAAAACCTAACTCCCTATAAACCGGAACTCTCTGAAAACCGAACAGATGCTTCGGTCCCTTTTTTTGCCTATATGTTTAATGTGCGAAAACCATCGGTATACCGGAACCTCTATATTCCGAATATCGAACAGCAGGAGCAGTACAGTGCTTTGTTTCCGAGTACAAATTGACCTCTGTAAACCGAACATGTGTGACAATCTGATGTTATCGATTATCTTTAGCGCGCGATTGTCTTGCCGCAGGGTGATTGCACGCTTAATCCGATAATTAGGGGCAACAGTTGGACATCATATTAGGACTCCAGATAAGGGTGTTTAGTCACAAAATAAATGGGTATTGCCTATAAAGTGTGAACAACAAACAGTACGTTAATTAGACTGTTTTCATTTGTTTAGAACATATTTAAACATTTTACAAACAATTTATATAACTCAGGTAATAACTATTAATGATGTAATAATTATTAATGATTACTTTAATTAAAACATAATTTGATTGATGTTGGTCTTTGATTGATGTTGGTTGAATTTACAGTCTATCAAAGCAATCAAAAGCAATGTTGAGCAATGTTACGAACTATCATTCTTCTGCAAAGTTAGTACAGTGTTAGAATGTCTGAGCCACCTTCTAAACATCGACTGGTTGAATTAACTCTCAAAAATAAAATATAATTGATCAGTGATGCAGAATCTATCCTCAAACCCTCACTTAAGGTTCTGTTATAATAATGCGTTACGTTTTAAATTAGTACTGTCATAAAATGCCATAGTTGAATAAATCTGAATAAATTAATTTAATCTGTATGCATTATTGTATTTTGCCTCAAACCCTTAGTAAACCGGAACTCCCTGAAAACTGAACATTTGGTCCGGTTCGGTCAGTGTTCGGTATAGAGGGAGTACACTGTATTTTGGATTTTATCATGCAAATATCATGGAATTTTCAAAAATTGTCACGGAAAGTTGAAAAAGTATCTTTGAATATGCCTGCAAGTGCATAAAAATGATCAAACCCATTCAAATATAAGCAAACAAAAACTAAAAATTAAGAGCGTAATGATGGACAGATATGTATTTCAGCGCTTCAAGCTGTTCTATTCTGTTCTGCAGGGCGCAGATTAGCCTAGATAAATAATTTTAGTATGTAGATCAGATAAAAGGTGGATAGAATAATAATTAGAATAATTCAAATGGGTTGTTTCTTGCTTAACTAGATTTTACCGTTTCATCTATCACCAACACAGCTTGCAACAACACTTGGATACTTACACAGTTGTTGCTTATGACCATCGCCAATCCACCCATACCACCCAACCTCACTTTGACCTTGACCTAATTTGGACTTATAATCATTTAAAAGTGCCATTTCTTGGTTAACTAGATTTTACCGTTTCGTCAAGCACCAACACCGCTTACTACTACACTTGGATATTTACACAGTTGTTACTTATTGCTGTTCCCTATCCACGGATATCACCAAACCATACTTTGACCTTGACCTAATTTAACACTGAGAATAATCCAAATGGGATGTCCAGCACTAACCGGGGGCATGTGTGTTTTTTTCTTGTTTCCAACTGTAACTCTTCTTTTAAATTCCATACACATGTGGTGCCATAGACATTGCAAAACATTTCAATTCATTGGACCCCTATGTTCGTTTTCAGGGAGACTGGGCGGTTACTGAGGAAATGGAAGAAGAGGAAAGGCGTCGCCGAGTTGACTTCCTCAAATCTGTCATACCTTCCACAAGGGCTAAAATGGCTGTCCTAGCTCAGTCATACCAGGTGTGAACTATTAACAATGTTTCCCCCAAACAATGGATTTAATACAGGTTCCTTAATTGTAAGATTCTACTGTTTGTATGAGACAAGCGCATGGCGAGCATTACTATGTGCTTCTTTCCATAACCTGATAAGAGGGGTAAAGACATTCACTTCTATTTACTACCGTGTATTAATTTGAGTTTAAGAAAACATTATTGAATTTTGAGTTATAAGTTTTAAAATTAAGTATTTGTAGAAAGAGAAAGTACTCTGTAAAAAGTCATAGGGTGTTTTCAGTGCATCATATTTAGGGATTATATTAAGAATTCATGGATCCATTTCCCTGTGGGCAAATTACTTTGAAATTAGACTTGCCGCCACCAATAGCGTGTTGCCCAGCCCTAATACGCTTTGTTGTAAAAATGCTTTGAAAAAAGTTTAATATAATTATGGTAATTCTGAAAGTATATGCATACATGTATCACAAAACACTAGGACCAGTTTGAAAATACTGTTTAAAAAAAAAAAAAAAATTTAATGAAACTATAAATATTTGCTACTTCATTAAATTAAAATGATTTTCCCAAGTGGAAACATTCTCAGGTACTTTACTTGCCATTAGCAATGGCTTCCATTTTCGGTCAAGTGGGCATCCTCAATATAATCCATGGTATTTATTTCAGGACATGGTGCAGCAGTTCCTGGTGATGGTCACCAAGCACCAGGACGTCAGTCTGCGCTTCCTCAGCTTCCGTCTCGACTTCAACGAGCATTACAGGGACAAGGAGCCCAAACTGTACAGCCCGCACGGGTTCCAGCGGGCAAAACGGGTCACCTAGGCAACCTGGGCAGTGGGCCTTCTGTTAGCTTGCCCACATGGGTTCCAATTGGGTGAGAGGGGCCACCTAAAAGGACTAAGGCATACCTGGCCATGATTGCTTAGAATTCTTAAGAGTTACTGTGTTTCATATTGCAATAAGGTGTGCATAAAAAATATATTTAATATTTTTAAGACATAATTGCAATTTGAATGAAAACTATATATCAGATATTCACAGAAACATGTTTGTGTTGTAACAGTTATACAATAATTATTTTGTTTGATCAGTTGATTATGGTAAGATTTATGTGACTTGAGCCCGTTATTCTTAATAAACTCGAGAAATTGGACCTTGTGTACCAGAAAGCAAAAAGGGTAACGGGTCACATTTGTCTGTACCTTTGGCCAAGGAGGCTGACACAAGTTGTGACATTGATTCGGTCACTTTTACAAGCTCCATAGTATAAACATAACAAAACTTTTGAAATTTCTGTCACTTAAATTTCTAAATTTCCTAGATTAAAAGTTTGTATTTCCTGAACTAAAATTTCCGTTTCTAAACTTTCTGTTAGAACATCTACTGTCCCAAATGTAGATACATGTACATGTAATTAAAAATTGTGCAAACAAATCTAGATGAATAATTACATGGTATTTGTTGAGGATTATAATCTGTTGAATGTTTGGAAAACATGTAGCTTGTGTGATTTAAAAATACAAATGTTGCCACGTATAAAAGTGATATATTCGTGAATTACATGTAGCATTGCATTTTTATCTGGAGTTTGTCTCTTTTTATTGCGGGATCTCTTGTATGGTTATGAATTTGTTGGAATACATTTGCATTTTAATGGTTATAAATACATGTATGTTGGAGTGTTTTAATGGTCGTTCGGGGTATACTACTGACAATTGTGTTGTTTTCATTTAAATTTCATAAACTGAATCAGATCTGTGAACAAATGTGTATATATTGCATTACTAAACATGGTATTACATTTTAGTAATTGCTATGTGAAGGGTTTATTTTAATGGTAGAGATCTGCTGGTATATTGGTCAAATAGTTTCATTCTAGAGTAAATATTAATGGTTTTAGACAATAGTTCCACGTTTGTATTTTAATATTTATTTGAATTTATATTGTATCTTTTTTGTCTTTGTTTTTTTGTTACAAGTATCATCTGTATACTGTAAATGGATATTGATGAAAAATCAAAACTGTCTGGCATTGTGAATAAACCATTTTATTTAATTCAGTTCACTTGTGTTTCTGTATTTTCTACTTCCATTCAATTGTGTTTGTGTATTACATGTTTCTTACAAGTATGCATTTCATTGGTAATTAAACATTTTTTGTTATTGTGTAACCCACAACATGTTAACAAGTTATTTGGTATTTTCCTGACAATTGTCAATTGACAAGTAATTTATGTAGAACCTGGAAAAACAACACATAAAGACCAAACAAGGCTTTTTTTGACAACTACAGATGTTTCAAGGGACCTGTTCACATACATGTATTGGCAAATTGACAATGTTCAAAAAAAATTTTAATAGATCCCAAAAAGAACAATACATTATATATAAACAAGCAAAAAATAACACTAGTGACAAAGAAATATATTGGAAATATAGTGTGGTTTATGAAAAAGCATCCATTGAAATGGATAAAATTATACAGCGTTTGTAATGCTTTTCATCTGAATTTTGGAAAACACATGTATCACTTACATAGCGTGAAAAATTCACTACTATGATTGGAAGTCAGAATGGCCAAGTAGTTAGCGTGACAGACTTTATCCTGGCAGTTGTAGGTTCGAGTCCTGAGGAAGGCAAATCTTTAACTATTGTTTTTCATTATATAATATTAGTTGTTGGTTAGTCTTAACTGCTTAATTTTTTGCAGTTAAGACATTAAATAACATTTTTCAAAAACTATGTAAATCTGTGAACAAGTCCCTATAACAGATCACATTTCCAAATGTACCCAAATCCTACACTTAACAGTAATAATGATTTCAAATCAGTTTTGTCACTCAACTTTACTGGTCTTGTCAACATTAAAAATATGCTACATAGATATATAGTTGCCAGAAGTCTAATCATTCTTGTTAAGCAAGGTTTTGAGATCGTTGTGACCCATGGGGATGCAATCTGCCGGTGTCCACCCATGCTTGTCGTGAGAGGTTTTGCTCTTGGGATCTGCCTGTAGTAGCAGTTCAGTTACTGATTTATTGCCTTTCTCTGCAGCCTGAAGATATAGACAGCAAATATATTAAAGAATCTTGTTACAATATTTTATACAAAATTCCATTATTTTAACATTTTACGTACAAACATTTTTGCTGATTTGTTTTGTCAAATATCTTGCTATGTATTATATGATTTATTCTTTATTTAATGTACATGTCTTAGTATAGTGCATTTCTATCATCTAATTTATTTAATCATTTATAGTGCAATAGGAAACACAATTTTTCTCTACATAGTCCCTTTATATACACAAACAGTGCAACAGTTACTTGAACCTTATGCAAAGGCAATTTCCCATCTGAGTCACAGATTGTTGGGTCAGCACCTCTTCTAAGAAGCAACTTGACGATGTCTATATGGTTACAATAGGCTGCCCTGTGAAGGGGAGTTACTCCTCCAGATTTTGTTTGAATGTTGGGTGATGCCCCTTTGTCCAATAGAAGTTGGCAAATGTCAGTGTGGCCATTCCGGCTTGCATAGTGCTGGAAAATGAAGTCAAAACATCATCTAAAATCACAACATTACGGCCCCAGTTGAAGATGGCGGGGAAAATTGGTTTGCTAATGTTGGTAGACCACTTTCTTTTCTGCTCTTTAAGTCCAACAGTTTTCATCCGATCTTCACCAATCTTCATGAAAATGTTTGAAATAATATCTAGGTCAAGTTCGATAATCAGCCAAATCGCCCCAGGAATTGTGGAGTTATGACCCTTGAATTATCTAAAATTGGCCTTTTTAGCCGTTTTTGTTCTTTAAGTCCAATAGTTCACAGCCGATCTTCACCAAACTTGGTGAAAATCTTTGTGGGTGTATTATCTCCGTTAAGTTCGATAATCAACGAAATCGTCCAAGTAATTGTGGAGTAATGGACCTTCATTATCTAAAATTAGCATTTTTAGCTATTGTAACCTAGAGGGGGCAAAACTGTTTTACAAACAGCTTTTTTTATTATGAGCATGACCTTCCAGGTATATAATTGTATATAAAAAATACAATAACTAGCATGTAAACAAGCATTATAAAAACCATGATAATTAATTTATAAAAAAAAGGGAAAATCCTTATTTCCACTCTGGTCCTTTTATAACTCGGACACATTAACCCAACACTGACCTTTATGCACAACTATATAAAATATCTGTTCTGATGAATTATCAATATATTAGTTTCCTTTATGGAATCCACTTAAATTGATAGAAAGGGAATTCCACTAAATTGCGCAAATAATACAATGTAATTCATGAGTTCTGAGCTTTTTCTTATGGGGCACATGCACAACAAATCCAAGTATAATTATAGGAAATCATTCAAGCACGTAATTATGCTAAGAGTTCATGAGTGTTAGGTTAATGTGTCGGTGCAACAATAAAACAAAGCTATACTTGTAAGCCCTAGGAAAACATTGAGATACTTTTTATGTAAATGTTTTCTGATGGAATTTAGCCCCATATAAAAAGTAGCACTAAATGTGTTGCACATCTTATTTATTTTTGACTACAATAAAACATATTTTTTTTAGCATATTTTTTTTAAGATTGTCATTTTAAACTCTTTATAGAAATGAGTATTATATAAACACATTTTGGTGTACCCGTGGGCGCTCCATTTGAACAAACATGAAAACAAGATGATTTACCAAGGCTGTGTAACCAGAGGAATCCACACTGTCAGGGTAAACACTTTTCTTGACCAAGCAGATCAAGACTTCATCATAACACCCGTCCAATGCAAAGGTCCATATCCCCCTGCTGAAATCTAGCTCGTCCAACGTTTGGTGGACTGATCTGTAATTTGGGTTTGATATGCAATTGCAGTTTCGTTCATGCTCATCACACATTTGGCCTGAATTGGCTGAAAGTGAAAGGCTGAATTATGAATACTTGTGGCACAGTTTGCAGCTGTTCGTTCAAACATCTAAAACTTGTGGAAATTATTTTTCTGAAGCGTTACGATTGAAGAAGTCATAATAAACGCAGAAATATTGTTTGTTTTCTTAATTATAGAAAAACAAATGCTTGTCACAGCTGGATTAAATCACAGTGAAAATGAAATTGGAAGGAAACATTCGGAAGCCTTCTAAACAATAGATAAATTAACTTCCGGTTTTATTCTGAACTTTTTGATTTTATACATTATTTGAGTATAACTAGTGTTTATTACAATGCAAAACCTCGTGAACGCAGTGAAAGGCACTGCCCTTGGTGTGGCTGATTATCTTACTCCCGTTCTTAAGGTAAAGTATTTGTATCGTATGTATTTACGTTGATTCTTCAATAGGTAACTGGTCAACTTGTACCCTAGTTAATTCGTACCCTGGGCCACTCATACCTCTTGGTCAACTCGTACCCTATTTCTGGTAAACTCGTACCTTCCAGAATCAACTCGTACTGTACACTTTTCGGTAAACTCGTACCTTTTTTAGTCAACTCATGCCCTACTATTTTCAACACACATAATAGACTGCAACTTTAGGCCAACCTTAAAAAATAGTGTTTGCCATTGCCTACCCAAGGTTGCTGGTAACAGGTAGGTAGGTAGGCATTTTATAAATTTTTGGAAAAAAAATGCAAATTTATGAATGATCAATTTAGCATCAAAATAGAGCATATAACAGACATTGCTTTTAATAATATAATCAAGTGTCTGTTGATATAAAAAGATGAAAAGAGCTTGCTAGCAATCATCTTTAATTAGACAATGAATGCTGACAAACTGCCTGTTGTTTTCACAAGTCTGATAATATATGATTAGAATTGCATTTCGATATGGCCTAGTATAAGCAAGTGTTAAGCGGATACGACCGAAATGAAAGAATAGCAAGCTTTTATTTTACCCAAAGAAAAAATTTAATATTTGATTTATTTAAAAAAAACTTCAGTAGGGACTTTTTCGTCGGGTATGAAGGCATTTGGCAAGCAAAGTTAATTTTAATTTTGGCCATAGATAACAATTGCTGTTTCAACCGACGTACCATTTATTTTTGTCCACTTTAACTGCATTTTAACTGCTGTTGTCTACACGAGATCACACGTTTATAACTTGCAATAATTTCTTCTATTATTTCTTAAACTTTTTTTTCAGGGATGACTCTGGAAATGAATGAAATACTTGTGGTCGTAGTTGTCATTTTCCTGTCAGTGATAGGGAATTTGGAAACTGAAACACGTAGACCATCATGCCTTACAAGACAGGATACCATGGGTGGCCTGATCGTTAATTGTTCGATGGTCGGAGTGAATTGGTTTACATCCACCAGACAGGATCACCAGAAGCTGCACACAGAATCCACACTGTGTCAAGTTGGACATTTTCACCAGTCAAGAGATTTACATTGCATTCAACAGGATGCAGTGACTAAAATAGTCTACCTGTTGTGCGACTCTCATATTTTGAATAGAAAAAATGACACCACTCTAATGGCAGAAGAGAGTGGCCTGATTCTTGGCCAATGCTTTCTGGTGAATGAAGAGGTCCGAGCTTGTTGCAGACATCAACTTAAAAATGTCATTCTTGAATCAAATCATATCACAAACTTCACAGTTTGTATAGCAGAGACTAATGGCAATCTGTGGAACAGTATCTCATTAAGAAATAACTCAATTGAAGAAATTCATATTTCCAATCACTCACTCAATCTGCAGAAAATTGATTTATCTCGAAATAAATTGCATTATGTAGACCGTGTATCTTTTAATTGTTGTGTTAATTTAGACTTTCTCAATTTGTCCAAGAATCAACTTAGTGATATCAGAGATGGTGCTTTTGATGGTATGTTGTCACTGCACACACTAGATCTGTCTTTTAATTTATTACAAAAGCTGAACCCAGGTTTGTTCAAGAAGTTGGATACTCTTAAGTTCTTAGATTTGTCATCTAATTTATTGACACAGTTACCAGGTACTTTGCCCTTCTTAGACTGGTTAGATGTCTCAAATAACTCGATCGCTTTCCTACCAGAATCTGAATTTAGCAAAGTTCTTATGCCACAGGCAATATTCCTGATTGGAAATAACCCATTTTATTGTAATGCAGATATGTTATGGCTTAAAGAACTAATTGACACAAGGATTTACCTCATAAAGTTTTACAAGCAAATTGAAAAGGAAAGATTTATACCAATTTGTAAACTGCCAAAAGATTTGGAGGGAAAGTACTGGGATTCATTGCAGGATGATGACTTTCAGGAAAATAGTTTTACTCTAAAAGAATTTCTTGAAACAATTTCTTCAGAAGGTATTAAAGAGGAACCAAGTTTCCATAGAAAAACATTACATGATGTGAAGGTGGAAGCCATTAAGCATAGTAGTGTTACTTTAAAATGGAAACCAAATGGTGATCTCGAAGATTCTTACATGGAAATCTTTTACCACAAATTTGGTGCCAAGAAAAAGCAGAAAAATATTGTTGTTCCCCTCTCTTCCAAACAAATTCGAATAAAAAAACTCTACCCTAATACTCCCTATGTAATTTGCTACAGAATTGTTTCTGGGTCGGAAAACCAAGTAAAGGACTGTTTTGAAATTGTTACACTCCGTATGAATTCAGAGATATCTCAGGACATCAGTATAGTTCAATATTTGTGGCTGCAGTTACACACAGATGGTATAACAATGCCTGTTGTACTGGTCATTGTAATAGTAATTGCTGTTGTTTTTATCAAGTATTTAAAATATCGTAGAAAAATCAATAAAACTGAATAAAAGGTATTAGTGTTTGCTTGTACTTTTTAATAATAATGGATTCCTTGTTACCATTTTGTGTACAAGTACACAAACACAGTGATTTACTGATCTGTTTAATGCTAAGATCCAATACAGATGCTTAAGCAAAACAATTATTTTACTTCACATTGCCGAGTCAGAAATTTTTTATTAAAGTAAGTACCTAGCGTATTTAATGGCAGTGTCAACTCTCTGCCACAAAATTACGAGTCATTTCAAGTGTGTGTACAGTGCTTTTTTAGGGTCAATTTGGGGCCGAAATTCGGCCCCATGCCCCTGCTTAAAAAGTATGTCTTTTTCCCCTATATTTACCTTAAAATTCCCCTCAGAATGTAAGCTTTATTTTGAATAAAAACTTGACCAAAATAGGTCAAAAATTATTTAATATAGAGGATTTTCATAAACAATCCCTGCAGTTTGCATCAAACCAAGTTGGTGCATAATCTGACTTACCATTTGTAGCAAAACAATTCATTAATATTTTATAACAAAGTAGAATATAAAACAAGATTCTGTGTTTGATAAACACACATGCCCCCTGTTGGTGCTGGGTAGCCCATTTCTTAGTCCAAATGAGGTCAAGGTGAAGGTCAAAGTGAGGTTGGGTGATATGGGTAGATTGGGAATGGTCTTATTAAAAACTGTGTAAATATCCAAGTGTTGTAGTAAGCGGTGTTGGTGCTGCATGACGCGGTAAAATCTATTTAACCAAGAAATAGCACTTTTGAATTATTATAAGGTCAAGGTAAAGTTGGGTGCTATGGGTGGATTGGGGATGGTCATAAGCAACAACTGTATAAGTATCCAAGTGTTGTAGCAAGCGGTGTTGGTGCTAGATGAAATGGTAAAATGTAGTTAACCAACAAACAGCCCATTTGAATTATTCTAAGTGCAAATTAGGTCAAGGTCAAAGTGAGGATGGGTGATATGAGTGGATTGGGAAAGGTCATAAGTAACAACTATGTAAATATCTATGTGTTGTAGTAAGCGGTGCTGGTGCTAGACAAACGGTCAAATCTAGTTAACCAAGAAATGGCACTTTTGATTATTACAAGTCCAAATTAGGTCAAGGTCAAAGTGAGGTTGGGTGATATGGGTGGATAGGGAATGGCCATAAGCAACAACTGTGTAAGTATCAAAGTGTTGTAGTAAGCGGTGTTGGTACTAGACGAAACGGTAAAATCTATTTAACCTTGTCATGGACGGACAGGACGATCACTATATGCCTCCTGCTGGGGGCATAAAAATGTAACAATGCTTTTCTAAAAAATCCCTTTTTGCCGTAAAATTGCCCATCTGAAGGGACCCACCACATTTTCCCCCAAAGGTGAAAAAAAACACTGGACTGTACAACTAACAGCTCATAGATGCCACGTGTTGTGGAGTAACTGGACTGTACAACTAACAGCTCACAGATGCCAAGTGTTGTGGAGTAACTGGACTGTACAACTAACAGCTCACAGATGCCAAGTGTTGTGGAGTAACTGGACTGTACAACTAACAGCTCACAGATGCCAAGTGTTGTGGAGTAACTGGACTGTACAACTAACAGCTCACAGATGCTAAGTGTTGTGGAGTAACTGGACTGTACAACTAACAGCTCACAGATGCCAAGTGTTGTGGAGTAACTGGACTGTACAACTAACAGCTCACAGATGCCAAGTGTTGTGGAGTAACTGGACTGTACAACTAACAGCTCACAGATGCCAAGTGTTGTGGAGTAACTGGACTGTACAACTAACAGCTCACAGATGCCAAGTGTTGTGGAGTAACTGGACTGTACAACTAACAGCTCACAGATGCTAAGTGTTGTGGAGTAACTGGACTGTACAACTAACAACTCACAGATGCCAAGTGTTGTGGAGTAACTGGACTGTACAACTAACAGCTCATAGATGCCAAGTGTTGTGGAGTAACAGGTCTGTACAACTAACAGCTCACAGATGCCACGTGTTGTGGAGTAACTGGACTGTACAGCTAACAGCTCACAGATGCTAAGTGTTGTGGAGTAACAGGTCTGTACAGCTAACAGCTCACAGATGCCACGTGTTGTGGAGTAACAGGTCTGTACAACTAACAGCTCACAGATGCCAAGTGTTGTGGAGTAACTGGACTGTACAACTAACAGCTCACAGATGCTAAGTGTTGTGGAGTAACTGGACTGTACAACTAACAGCTCACAGATGCCAAGTGTTGTGGAGTAACTGGACTGTACAACTAACAGCTCACAGATGCCAAGTGTTGTGGAGTAACAGGTCTGTACAACTAATAGCTCACAGATGCTAAGTGTTGTGGAGTAACTGGACTGTACAACTAACAGCTCACAGATGCCAAGTGTTGTGGAGTAACTGGACTGTACAACTAACAGCTCACAGATGCCACGTGTTGTGGAGTAACTGGACTGTACAACTAACAGCTCACAGATGCCAAGTGTTGTGGAGTAACTGGACTGTACAACTAACAGCTCACAGATGCCAAGTGTTGTGGAGTAACTGGACTGTACAACTAACAGCTCACAGATGCCACGTGTTGTGGAGTAACTGGACTGTACAACTAACAGCTCACAGATGCCACGTGTTGTGGAGTAACTGGACTGTACAACTAATAGCTCAGAGATGCCAAGTGTTGTGGAGTAACTGGACTGTACAACTAACAGCTCACAGATGCCAAGTGTTGTGGAGTAACTGGACTGTACAACTAACAGCTCACAGATGCCAAGTGTTGTGGAGTAACTGGACTGTACAACTAACAGCTCACAGATGCCAAGTGTTGTGGAGTAACTGGACTGTACAACTAACAGCTCACAGATGCCAAGTGTTGTGGAGTAACTGGACTGTACAACTAACAGCTCACAGATGCCAAGTGTTGTGGAGTAACTGGACTGTACAACTAACAGCTCACAGATGCTAAGTGTTGTGGAGTAACTGGACTGTACAACTAACAGCTCACAGATGCCACGTGTTGTGGAGTAACTGGACTGTACAACTAACAGCTCACAGATGCCACGTGTTGTGGAGTAACTGGACTGTACAACTAATAGCTCACAGATGCCAAGTGTTGTGGAGTAACTGGACTGTACAACTAATAGCTCACAGATGCCAAGTGTTGTGGAGTAACTGGACTGTACAACTAATAGCTCACAGATGCCACGTGTTGTGGAGTAACTGGACTGTACAACTAACAGCTCACAGATGCCAAGTGTTGTGGAGTAACTGGACTGTACAACTAATAGCTCACAGATGCCAAGTGTTGTGGAGTAACTGGACTGTACAACTAACAGCTCACAGATGCCACGTGTTGTGGAGTAACTGGACTGTACAACTAACAGCTCACAGATGCTAAGTGTTGTGGAGTAACTGGACTGTACAACTAACAGCTCACAGATGCCAAGTGTTGTGGAGTAACTGGACTGTACAACTAATAGCTCACAGATGCCAAGTGTTGTGGAGTAACTGGACTGTACAACTAATAGCTCACAGATGCCACGTGTTGTGGAGTAACTGGACTGTACAACTAACAGCTCACAGATGCCAAGTGTTGTGGAGTAACTGGACTGTACAACTAATAGCTCACAGATGCCAAGTGTTGTGGAGTAACTGGACTGTACAACTAATAGCTCACAGATGCTAAGTGTTGTGGAGTAACTGGACTGTACAACTAACAGCTCACAGATGCCAAGTGTTGTGGAGTAACTGGACTGTACAACTAACAGCTCACAGATGCCAAGTGTTGTGGAGTAACTGGACTGTACAACTAACAGCTCACAGATGCCAAGTGTTGTGGAGTAACTGGACTGTACAACTAATAGCTCACAGATGCTAAGTGTTGTGGAGTAACTGGACTGTACAACTAACAGCTCACAGATGCCAAGTGTTGTGGAGTAACTGGACTGTACAACTAACAGCTCACAGATGCCAAGTGTTGTGGAGTAACTGGACTGTACAACTAACAGCTCACAGATGCCAAGTGTTGTGGAGTAACTGGACTGTACAACTAACAGCTCAGAGATGCCAAGTGTTGTGGAGTAACTGGACTGTACAACTAACAGCTCACAGATGCCAAGTGTTGTGGAGTAACTGGACTGTACAACTAACAGCTCACAGATGCCAAGTGTTGTGGAGTAACTGGACTGTACAACTAATAGCTCACAGATGCCAAGTATTGTGGAGTAACAGGTCTGTACAACTAATAGCTCACAGATGCCAAGTGTTGTGGAGTAACTGGACTGTACAACTAACAGCTCACAGATGCCAAGTGTTGTGGAGTAACTGGACTGTACAACTAATAGCTCACAGATGCCAAGTGTTGTGGAGTAACTGGTCTGTACAACTAACAGCTCACAGATGCCAAGTGTTGTGGAGTAACTGGACTGTACAACTAATAGCTCACAGATGCCAAGTGTTGTGGAGTAACTGGACTGTACAACTAACAGCTCACAGATGCCAAGTGTTGTGGAGTAACTGGACTGTACAACTAACAGCTCACAGATGCCAAGTGTTGTGGAGTAACTGGACTGTACAACTAATAGCTCACAGATGCCAAGTGTTGTGGAGTAACTGGTCTGTACAACTAACAGCTCACAGATGCCAAGTGTTGTGGAGTAACTGGACTGTACAACTAACAGCTCACAGATGCCAAGTGTTGTGGAGTAACTGGACTGTACAACTAACAGCTCACAGATGCCAAGTGTTGTGGAGTAACTGGTCTGTACAACTAACAGCTCACAGATGCCAAGTGTTGTGGAGTAACTGGACTGTACAACTAACAGCTCACAGATGCCAAGTGTTGTGGAGTAACTGGTCTGTACAACTAACAGCTCACAGATGCCAAGTGTTGTGGAGTAACTGGACTGTACAACTAACAGCTCAGAGATGCCAAGTGTTGTGGAGTAACTGGACTGTACAACTAACAGCTCACAGATGCCAAGTGTTGTGGAGTAACTGGACTGTACAACTAACAGCTCAGAGATGCTAAGTGTTGTGGAGTAACTGGACTGTACAACTAACAGCTCACAGATGCCAAGTGTTGTGGAGTAACTGGACTGTACAACTAACAGCTCACAGATGCCACGTGTTGTGGAGTAACTGGACTGTACAACTAACAGCTCACAGATGCCAAGTGTTGTGGAGTAACTGGACTGTACAACTAAAAGCTCACTGTAAGCTACCTTACAATGAAGATTCTTGATAATATCAGTGTCGATTAGAGTTTGAGTCTGGCAGCAAACTCTAGTAAAGACGGAGATGAATTAAAGTTTCAAAAATCATCATTTATTCGTAGATCTACTTTCATAATATCGATAACATAATAATTATATTCATTTCGGTTTATTCAGAATGGCGGTACAGTAATGACCAACGTTTGGCGAACTGTTTAATGCTAAGATACAATACAGATGCTTAAGCAAAACAATTATTTTACTTCACATTGCCGAGTCAGAAATGTTTTATTAAAGTAAGTACCTAGCGTATTTAAGGGCAGTGTCAACTCTGTGCCACAAAATTACGAGTCATTTCAAGTGTGTGTACAGTGTTTTTTTAGGGTCAATTTGGGGCCGAAATTCGGCCCCATTCCCCTGCTTAAAAAGTATGTATTTTCCCCTATATTTACCTTAAAATTCCCCTCAGAATGTAAGCTTCATTTTCAATAAAAACTTGACCAAAATAGGTCAAAAATTATTTAAGATAGAGGATTTTCATAAACAATCCCTGCAGTTTGCATCAAACCAAGTTGGTGCATAATCTGACTTACCATTTGTAGCAAAACAATTCACTAATATTTTATAACAAAGTAGAATATAAAACAAGATTCTGTGTTTGATAAACACACATGCCACCTGTTGGTGCTGGGTAGCCCATTTCTTAGTCCAAATGAGGTAAAGGTGAAGGTCAAAGTGAGGTTGGGTGATATGGGTGGATTGGGAATGGTCTTAATTAAAAACTGTGTAAATATCCAAGTGTTGTAGTAAGCGGTGTTGGTGCTACATGACGCGGTAAAATCTATTTAACCAAGAAATAGCACTTTTGAATTATTATAAGTCCAAATAAGTTCAAGGTCAAGGTAAAGTTGGGTGATATGGGTGGATTGGGGATGGTCATAAGCAACAACTGTATAAGTATCCAAGTGTTGTAGCAAGCGGTGTTGGTGCTATATGAAATGGTAAAATGTAGTTAACCAACAAACAGCCCATTTGAATTATTCTAAGTGCAAATTAGGTCAAGGTCAAGGTCAAAGTGAGGATGGGTGATATGAGTGGATTGGGAAAGGTCATAAGTAACAAGTATGTAAATATCTATGTGTTGTAGTAAGCGGTGCTGGTGCTAGACAAAACAGTCAAATCTAGTTAACCAAGAAATGGCACTTTTGAATTATTATAAGTCCAAATTAGGTCAAGGTCAAAGTGAGGTTGGGTGATATGGGTGGATAGGGAATGGCCATAAGCAACAACTGTGTAAGTATCAAAGTGTTGTAGTAAGCGGTGTTGGTGCTAGACGAAACGGTAAAATCTACTTAACCTTGTCTTGGACGGACAGGACGATCACTATATGCCTCCTGCATCAAGATGCTGGGGGCATAAAAATGTAACAATTCTTTTCTAAAAAATCCCTTTTTGCCGTAAAATTGCCCATCTGAAGGGCCCCACCACCTTTTCCCCCAAAGGTGAAAAAAAACACTGGACTGTACAACTAACAGCTCACAGATGCCAAGTGTTGTGGAGTAACTGGACTGTACAACTAACAGCTCACAGATGCCAAGTGTTGTGGAGTAACTGGACTGTACAACTAACAGCTCACAGATGCTAAGTGTTGTGGAGTAACTGGTCTGTACAACTAATAGCTCACAGATGCCAAGTGTTGTGGAGTAACTGGACTGTACAACTAACAGCTCACAGATGCTAAGTGTTGTGGAGTAACTGGACTGTACAACTAACAGCTCACAGATGCCAAGTGTTGTGGAGTAACTGGACTGTACAACTAACAGCTCACAGATGCTAAGTGTTGTGGAGTAACTGGACTGTACAACTAACAGCTCACAGATGCCAAGTGTTGTGGAGTAACTGGACTGTACAACTAACAGCTCACAGATGCTAAGTGTTGTGGAGTAACTGGACTGTACAACTAACAGCTCACAGATGCCAAGTGTTGTGGAGTAACTGGACTGTACAACTAACAGCTCACAGATGCCAAGTGTTGTGGAGTAACTGGACTGTACAACTAACAGCTCACAGATGCCAAGTGTTGTGGAGTAACTGGACTGTACAACTAACAGCTCACAGATGCCAAGTGTTGTGGAGTAACTGGACTGTACAACTAACAGCTCATAGATGCCAAGTGTTGTGGAGTAACTGGACTGTACAACTAACAGCTCATAGATGCCAAGTGTTGTGGAGTAACTGGACTGTACAACTAACAACTCACAGATGCCAAGTGTTGTGGAGTAACTGGACTGTACAACTAACAGCTCACAGATGCCAAGTGTTGTGGAGTAACTGGACTGTACAACTAACAGCTCATAGATGCCAAGTGTTGTGGAGTAACAGGTCTGTACAACTAACAGCTCACAGATGCCACGTGTTGTGGAGTAACTGGACTGTACAACTAACAGCTCACAGATGCCACGTGTTGTGGAGTAACTGGACTGTACAACTAACAACTCACAGATGCCAAGTGTTGTGGAGTAACTGGACTGTACAACTAACAGCTCATAGATGCCACGTGTTGTGGAGTAACAGGACTGTACAACTAACAGCTCACAGATGCCACGTGTTGTGGAGTAACTGGACTGTACAACTAACAGCTCACAGATGCCAAGTGTTGTGGAGTAACTGGACTGTACAACTAACAGCTCACAGATGCCAAGTGTTGTGGAGTAACAGGTCTGTACAACTAATAGCTCACAGATGCTAAGTGTTGTGGAGTAACTGGACTGTACAACTAACAGCTCACAGATGCTAAGTGTTGTGGAGTAACAGGTCTGTACAACTAACAGCTCACAGATGCTAAGTGTTGTGGAGTAACCGGACTGTACAACTAACAGCTCACAGATGCCAAGTGTTGTGGAGTAACTGGACTGTACAACTAACAGCTCACAGATGCCAAGTGTTGTGGAGTAACTGGACTGTACAACTAACAGCTCACAGATGCTAAGTGTTGTGGAGTAACTGGTCTGTACAACTAATAGCTCACAGATGCCAAGTGTTGTGGAGTAACTGGACTGTACAACTAACAGCTCACAGATGCTAAGTGTTGTGGAGTAACTGGACTGTACAACTAACAGCTCACAGATGCCAAGTGTTGTGGAGTAACTGGACTGTACAACTAACAGCTCACAGATGCTAAGTGTTGTGGAGTAACTGGACTGTACAACTAACAGCTCACAGATGCCAAGTGTTGTGGAGTAACTGGACTGTACAACTAACAGCTCACAGATGCTAAGTGTTGTGGAGTAACTGGACTGTACAACTAACAGCTCACAGATGCCAAGTGTTGTGGAGTAACTGGACTGTACAACTAACAGCTCACAGATGCCAAGTGTTGTGGAGTAACTGGACTGTACAACTAACAGCTCACAGATGCCAAGTGTTGTGGAGTAACTGGACTGTACAACTAACAGCTCACAGATGCCAAGTGTTGTGGAGTAACTGGACTGTACAACTAACAGCTCATAGATGCCAAGTGTTGTGGAGTAACTGGACTGTACAACTAACAGCTCATAGATGCCAAGTGTTGTGGAGTAACTGGACTGTACAACTAACAACTCACAGATGCCAAGTGTTGTGGAGTAACTGGACTGTACAACTAACAGCTCACAGATGCCAAGTGTTGTGGAGTAACTGGACTGTACAACTAACAGCTCATAGATGCCAAGTGTTGTGGAGTAACAGGTCTGTACAACTAACAGCTCACAGATGCCACGTGTTGTGGAGTAACTGGACTGTACAACTAACAGCTCACAGATGCCACGTGTTGTGGAGTAACTGGACTGTACAACTAACAACTCACAGATGCCAAGTGTTGTGGAGTAACTGGACTGTACAACTAACAGCTCATAGATGCCACGTGTTGTGGAGTAACAGGACTGTACAACTAACAGCTCACAGATGCCACGTGTTGTGGAGTAACTGGACTGTACAACTAACAGCTCACAGATGCCAAGTGTTGTGGAGTAACTGGACTGTACAACTAACAGCTCACAGATGCCAAGTGTTGTGGAGTAACAGGTCTGTACAACTAATAGCTCACAGATGCTAAGTGTTGTGGAGTAACTGGACTGTACAACTAACAGCTCACAGATGCTAAGTGTTGTGGAGTAACAGGTCTGTACAACTAACAGCTCACAGATGCTAAGTGTTGTGGAGTAACCGGACTGTACAACTAACAGCTCACAGATGCCAAGTGTTGTGGAGTAACTGGACTGTACAACTAACAGCTCACAGATGCCAAGTGTTGTGGAGTAACTGGACTGTACAACTAACAGCTCACAGATGCTAAGTGTTGTGGAGTAACTGGACTGTACAACTAATAGCTCACAGATGCCAAGTGTTGTGGAGTAACAGGTCTGTACAACTAACAGCTCACAGATGCCAAGTGTTGTGGAGTAACTGGTCTGTACAACTAACAGTTCACAGATGCCAAGTGTTGTGGAGTAACTGGTCTGTACAACTAATAGCTCACAGATGCTAAGTGTTGTGGAGTAACTGGACTGTACAACTAACAGCTCACAGATGCCAAGTGTTGTGGAGTAACTGGACTGTACAACTAATAGCTCACAGATGCTAAGTGTTGTGGAGTAACTGGACTGTACAACTAACAGCTCACAGATGCCAAGTGTTGTGGAGTAACTGGACTGTACAACTAACAGCTCACAGATGCCAAGTGTTGTGGAGTAACTGGACTGTACAACTAACAGCTCACAGATGCCAAGTGTTGTGGAGTAACTGGACTGTACAACTAACAGCTCATAGATGCCAAGTGTTGTGGAGTAACTGGTCTGTACAACTAATAGCTCACAGATGCCAAGTGTTGTGGAGTAACTGGACTGTACAACTAACAGCTCACAGATGCCAAGTGTTGTGGAGTAACTGGACTGTACAACTAACAGCTCACAGATGCCAAGTGTTGTGGAGTAACTGGACTGTACAACTAATAGCTCACAGATGCCAAGTGTTGTGGAGTAACTGGACTGTACAACTAATAGCTCACAGATGCTAAGTGTTGTGGAGTAACTGGACTGTACAACTAACAGCTCACAGATGCCACGTGTTGTGGAGTAACTGGTCTGTACAACTAATAGCTCACAGATGCTAAATGTTGTGGAGTAACTGGTCTGTACAACTAACAGCTCACAGATGCCAAGTGTTGTGGAGTAACTGGTCTGTACAACTAACAGCTCACAGATGCCAAGTGTTGTGGAGTAACTGGTCTGTACAACTAATAGCTCACAGATGCTAAGTGTTGTGGAGTAACTGGACTGTACAACTAACAGCTCACAGATGCCAAGTGTTGTGGAGTAACTGGACTGTACAACTAATAGCTCACAGATGCTAAGTGTTGTGGAGTAACTGGACTGTACAACTAACAGCTCACATATGCCAAGTGTTGTGGAGTAACTGGACTGTACAACTAACAGCTCACAGATGCCAAGTGTTGTGGAGTAACTGGACTGTACAACTAACAGCTCACAGATGCCAAGTGTTGTGGAGTAACTGGACTGTACAACTAACAGCTCATAGATGCCAAGTGTTGTGGAGTAACTGGACTGTACAACTAACAGCTCACAGATGCCACGTGTTGTGGAGTAACTGGACTGTACAACTAACAGCTCACAGATGCTAAGTGTTGTGGAGTAACTGGACTGTACAACTAACAGCTCACAGATGCCAAGTGTTGTGGAGTAACTGGACTGTACAACTAACAGCTCACAGATGCCAAGTGTTGTGGAGTAACTGGACTGTACAACTAATAGCTCACAGATGCCAAGTGTTGTGGAGTAACTGGACTGTACAACTAATAGCTCACAGATGCTAAGTGTTGTGGAGTAACTGGACTGTACAACTAACAGCTCACAGATGCTAAGTGTTGTGGAGTAACTGGACTGTACAACTAATAGCTCACAGATGCCAAGTGTTGTGGAGTAACTGGACTGTACAACTAACAGCTCACAGATGCTAAGTGTTGTGGAGTAACTGGACTGTACAACTAACAGCTCACAGATGCCAAGTGTTGTGGAGAAACTGGACTGTACAACTAACAGCTCACAGATGCTAAGTGTTGTGGAGTAACTGGTCTGTACAACTAACAGCTCACAGATGCCAAGTGTTGTGGAGTAACAGGTCTGTACAACTAATAGCTCACAGATGCCAAGTGTTGTGGAGTAACTGGACTGTACAACTAACAGCTCACAGATGCCACGTGTTGTGGAGTAACTGGACTGTACAACTAACAGCTCACAGATGCCAAGTGTTGTGGAGTAACTAGACTGTACAACTAACAGCTCACAGATGCCACGTGTTGTGGAGTAACTGGACTGTACAACTAACAGCTCACAGATGCCAAGTGTTGTGGAGTAACTGGACTGTACAACTAACAGCTCACAGATGCCAAGTGTTGTGGAGTAACTGGACTGTACAACTAACAGCTCACAGATGCTAAGTGTTGTGGAGTAACTGGACTGTACAACTAATAGCTCACAGATGCCAAGTGTTGTGGAGTAACTGGACTGTACAACTAACAGCTCACAGATGCCAAGTGTTGTGGAGTAACAGGTCTGTACAACTAACAGCTCACAGATGCCACGTGTTGTGGAGTAACTGGACTGTACAACTAACAGCTCACAGATGCCACGTGTTGTGGAGTAACTGGACTGTACAACTAACAGCTCACAGATGCCAAGTGTTGTGGAGTAACTGGACTGTACAACTAACAGCTCACAGATGCCAAGTGTTGTGGAGTAACTGGACTGTACAACTAACAGCTCACAGATGCCAAGTGTTGTGGAGTAACTGGACTGTACAACTAACAGCTCACAGATGCTAAGTGTTGTGGAGTAACTGGTCTGTACAACTAATAGCTCACAGATGCCAAGTGTTGTGGAGTAACTGGACTGTACAACTAACAGCTCACAGATGCTAAGTGTTGTGGAGTAACTGGACTGTACAACTAACAGCTCACAGATGCCAAGTGTTGTGGAGTAACTGGACTGTACAACTAACAGCTCACAGATGCTAAGTGTTGTGGAGTAACTGGACTGTACAACTAACAGCTCACAGATGCCAAGTGTTGTGGAGTAACTGGACTGTACAACTAACAGCTCACAGATGCTAAGTGTTGTGGAGTAACTGGACTGTACAACTAACAGCTCACAGATGCCAAGTGTTGTGGAGTAACTGGACTGTACAACTAACAGCTCACAGATGCCAAGTGTTGTGGAGTAACTGGACTGTACAACTAACAGCTCACAGATGCCAAGTGTTGTGGAGTAACTGGACTGTACAACTAACAGCTCACAGATGCCAAGTGTTGTGGAGTAACTGGACTGTACAACTAACAGCTCATAGATGCCAAGTGTTGTGGAGTAACTGGACTGTACAACTAAGAGCTCATAGATGCCAAGTGTTGTGGAGTAACTGGACTGTACAACTAACAACTCACAGATGCCAAGTGTTGTGGAGTAACTGGACTGTACAACTAACAGCTCACAGATGCCAAGTGTTGTGGAGTAACTGGACTGTACAACTAACAGCTCATAGATGCCAAGTGTTGTGGAGTAACAGGTCTGTACAACTAACAGCTCACAGATGCCACGTGTTGTGGAGTAACTGGACTGTACAACTAACAGCTCACAGATGCCACGTGTTGTGGAGTAACTGGACTGTACAACTAACAACTCACAGATGCCAAGTGTTGTGGAGTAACTGGACTGTACAACTAACAGCTCATAGATGCCACGTGTTGTGGAGTAACAGGACTGTACAACTAACAGCTCACAGATGCCACGTGTTGTGGAGTAACTGGACTGTACAACTAACAGCTCACAGATGCCAAGTGTTGTGGAGTAACTGGACTGTACAACTAACAGCTCACAGATGCCAAGTGTTGTGGAGTAACAGGTCTGTACAACTAATAGCTCACAGATGCTAAGTGTTGTGGAGTAACTGGACTGTACAACTAACAGCTCACAGATGCTAAGTGTTGTGGAGTAACAGGTCTGTACAACTAACAGCTCACAGATGCTAAGTGTTGTGGAGTAACTGGACTGTACAACTAACAGCTCACAGATGCCAAGTGTTGTGGAGTAACTGGACTGTACAACTAACAGCTCACAGATGCCAAGTGTTGTGGAGTAACTGGACTGTACAACTAACAGCTCACAGATGCTAAGTGTTGTGGAGTAACTGGACTGTACAACTAATGGCTCACAGATGCCAAGTGTTGTGGAGTAACAGGTCTGTACAACTAACAGCTCACAGATGCCAAGTGTTGTGGAGTAACTGGTCTGTACAACTAACAGCTCACAGATGCCAAGTGTTGTGGAGTAACTGGTCTGTACAACTAATAGCTCACAGATGCTAAGTGTTGTGGAGTAACTGGACTGTACAACTAACAGCTCACAGATGCCAAGTGTTGTGGAGTAACTGGACTGTACAACTAATAGCTCACAGATGCTAAGTGTTGTGGAGTAACTGGACTGTACAACTAACAGCTCACAGATGCCAAGTGTTGTGGAGTAACTGGACTGTACAACTAACAGCTCACAGATGCCAAGTGTTGTGGAGTAACTGGACTGTACAACTAACAGCTCACAGATGCCAAGTGTTGTGGAGTAACTGGACTGTACAACTAACAGCTCATAGATGCCAAGTGTTGTGGAGTAACTGGTCTGTACAACTAATAGCTCACAGATGCCAAGTGTTGTGGAGTAACTGGACTGTACAACTAACAGCTCACAGATGCCAAGTGTTGTGGAGTAACTGGACTGTACAACTAACAGCTCACAGATGCCAAGTGTTGTGGAGTAACTGGACTGTACAACTAATAGCTCACAGATGCCAAGTGTTGTGGAGTAACTGGACTGTACAACTAATAGCTCACAGATGCTAAGTGTTGTGGAGTAACTGGACTGTACAACTAACAGCTCACAGATGCCACGTGTTGTGGAGTAACTGGTCTGTACAACTAATAGCTCACAGATGCTAAGTGTTGTGGAGTAACTGGTCTGTACAACTAACAGCTCACAGATGCCAAGTGTTGTGGAGTAACTGGTCTGTACAACTAACAGCTCACAGATGCCAAGTGTTGTGGAGTAACTGGTCTGTACAACTAATAGCTCACAGATGCTAAGTGTTGTGGAGTAACTGGACTGTACAACTAACAGCTCACAGATGCCAAGTGTTGTGGAGTAACTGGACTGTACAACTAATAGCTCACAGATGCTAAGTGTTGTGGAGTAACTGGACTGTACAACTAACAGCTCACAGATGCCAAGTGTTGTGGAGTAACTGGACTGTACAACTAACAGCTCACAGATGCTAAGTGTTGTGGAGTAACTGGACTGTACAACTAACAGCTCACAGATGCCAAGTGTTGTGGAGTAACTGGACTGTACAACTAACAGCTCATAGATGCCAAGTGTTGTGGAGTAACTGGACTGTACAACTAACAGCTCACAGATGCCACGTGTTGTGGAGTAACTGGACTGTACAACTAACAGCTCACAGATGCTAAGTGTTGTGGAGTAACTGGACTGTACAACTAACAGCTCACAGATGCCAAGTGTTGTGGAGTAACTGGACTGTACAACTAACAGCTCACAGATGCCAAGTGTTGTGGAGTAACTGGACTGTACAACTAATAGCTCACAGATGCCAAGTGTTGTGGAGTAACTGGACTGTACAACTAATAGCTCACAGATGCTAAGTGTTGTGGAGTAACTGGACTGTACAACTAACAGCTCACAGATGCTAAGTGTTGTGGAGTAACTGGACTGTACAACTAATAGCTCACAGATGCCAAGTGTTGTGGAGTAACTGGACTGTACAACTAACAGCTCACAGATGCTAAGTGTTGTGGAGTAACTGGACTGTACAACTAACAGCTCACAGATGCCAAGTGTTGTGGAGAAACTGGACTGTACAACTAACAGCTCACAGATGCTAAGTGTTGTGGAGTAACTGGTCTGTACAACTAACAGCTCACAGATGCCAAGTGTTGTGGAGTAACAGGTCTGTACAACTAATAGCTCACAGATGCCAAGTGTTGTGGAGTAACTGGACTGTACAACTAACAGCTCACAGATGCCACGTGTTGTGGAGTAACTGGACTGTACAACTAACAGCTCACAGATGCCAAGTGTTGTGGAGTAACTGGACTGTACAACTAACAGCTCACAGATGCCACGTGTTGTGGAGTAACTGGACTGTACAACTAACAGCTCACAGATGCCAAGTGTTGTGGAGTAACTGGACTGTACAACTAACAGCTCACAGATGCCAAGTGTTGTGGAGTAACTGGACTGTACAACTAACAGCTCACAGATGCTAAGTGTTGTGGAGTAACTGGACTGTACAACTAATAGCTCACAGATGCCAAGTGTTGTGGAGTAACTGGACTGTACAACTAACAGCTCACAGATGCCAAGTGTTGTGGAGTAACAGGTCTGTACAACTAACAGCTCACAGATGCCACGTGTTGTGGAGTAACTGGACTGTACAACTAACAGCTCACAGATGCCACGTGTTGTGGAGTAACTGGACTGTACAACTAACAGCTCACAGATGCCAAGTGTTGTGGAGTAACTGGACTGTACAACTAACA
This sequence comes from Congeria kusceri, assembly GCA_027627225.1. Classification (NCBI taxonomy): domain Eukaryota; kingdom Metazoa; phylum Mollusca; class Bivalvia; order Myida; family Dreissenidae; genus Congeria; species Congeria kusceri. The sequence continues at coordinate 26,144,784 of CM051029.1, forward strand.
GCTCACAGATGCCAAGTGTTGTGGAGTAACTGGACTGTACAACTAACAGCTCACAGATGCCAAGTGTTGTGGAGTAACTGGACTGTACAACTAACAGCTCACAGATGCTAAGTGTTGTGGAGTAACTGGACTGTACAACTAACAGCTCACAGATGCCAAGTGTTGTGGAGTAACTGGACTGTACAACTAACAGCTCACAGATGCTAAGTGTTGTGGATTAACAGGTCTGTACAACTAACAGCTCACAGATGCCAAGTGTTGTGGAGTAACAGGACTGTACAACTAACAGCTCACAGATGCCAAGTGTTGTGGAGTAACTGGACTGTACAACTAACAGCTCACAGATGCCAAGTGTTGTGGAGTAACTGGACTGTACAACTAACAGCTCACAGATGCTAAGTGGAGTAACTGGACTGTACAACTAATAGCTCACAGATGCTAAGTGTTGTGGAGTAACTGGACTGTACAACTAACAGCTCACAGATGCTAAGTGTTGTGGAGTAACTGGACTGTACAACTAACAGCTCACAGATGCTAAGTGTTGTGGAGTAACTGGACTGTACAACTAATAGCTCACAGATGCCAAGTGTTGTGGAGTAACTGGACTGTACAACTAACAGCTCACAGATGCCAAGTGTTGTGGAGTAACTGGACTGTACAACTAATAGCTCACAGATGCCAAGTGTTGTGGAGAAACTGGACTGTACAACTAACAACTCACAGATGCCAAGTGTTGTGGAGTAACTGGACTGTACAACTAACAGCTCACAGATGCCAAGTGTTGTGGAGTAACAGGTCTGTACAACTAACAGCTCACAGATGCCACGTGTTGTGGAGTAACTGGACTGTACAACTAACAGCTCACAGATGCCACGTGTTGTGGAGTAACTGGACTGTACAACTAACAGCTCACAGATGCCAAGTGTTGTGGAGTAACTGGACTGTACAACTAACAGCTCACAGATGCCAAGTGTTGTGGAGTAACTGGACTGTACAACTAACAGCTCACAGATGCCAAGTGTTGTGGAGTAACTGGACTGTACAACTAACAGCTCACAGATGCCAAGTGTTGTGGAGTAACTGGACTGTACAACTAACAGCTCACAGATGCCAAGTGTTGTGGAGTAACTGGACTGTACAACTAACAGCTCACAGATGCCAAGTGTTGTGGAGTAACTGGACTGTACAACTAATAGCTCACAGATGCCACGTGTTGTGGAGTAACTGGACTGTACAACTAATAGCTCACAGATGCCAAGTGTTGTGGAGTAACTGGTCTGTACAACTAATAGCTCACAGATGCCAAGTGTTGTGGAGTAACTGGACTGTACAACTAACAGCTCACAGATGCTAAGTGTTGTGGAGTAACTGGACTGTACAACTAACAGCTCACAGATGCCAAGTGTTGTGGATTAACTGGACTGTACAACTAACAGCTCACAGATGCCAAGTGTTGTGGAGTAACTGGACTGTACAACTAACAGCTCACAGATGCCAAGTGTTGTGGAGTAACTGGACTGTACAACTAAGAGCTCACAGATGCCAAGTGTTGTGGAGTAACTGGACTGTACAACTAACAGCTCACAGATGCTAAGTGTTGTGGAGTAACTGGACTGTACAACTAACAGCTCACAGATGCTAAGTGTTGTGGAGTAACTGGACTGTACAACTAACAGCTCACAGATGCCAAGTGTTGTGGAGTAACAGGTCTGTACAACTAACAGCTCACAGATGCCAAGTGTTGTGGAGTAACAGGTCTGTACAACTAACAGCTCACAGATGCCACGTGTTGTGGAGTAACTGGACTGTACAACTAACAGCTCACAGATGCCACGTGTTGTGGAGTAACTGGACTGTACAACTAACAGCTCACAGATGCTAAGTGTTGTGGAGTAACTGGACTGTACAACTAACAGCTCACAGATGCCAAGTGTTGTGGAGTAACTGGACTGTACAACTAACAGCTCACAGATGCTAAGTGTTGTGGAGTAACTGGACTGTACAACTAACAGCTCATAGATGCCAAGTGTTGTGGAGTAACAGGTCTGTACAACTAACAGCTCATAGATGCCAAGTGTTGTGGAGTAACTGGACTGTACAACTAACAGCTCACAGATGCCAAGTGTTGTGGTGTAACAGGTCTGTACAACTAATAGCTCACAGATGCTAAGTGTTGTGGAGTAACTGGACTGTACAACTAACAGCTCACAGATGCTAAATGTTGTGGAGTAACAGGTCTGTACAACTAACAGCTCATAGATGCCAAGTGTTGTGGAGTAACAGGTCTGTACAACTAACAGCTCACAGATGCCAAGTGTTGTGGAGTAACTGGACTGTACAACTAACAGCTCACAGATGCCAAGTGTTGTGGAGTAACAGGTCTGTACAACTAACAGCTCACAGATGCCAAGTGTTGTGGAGTAACAGGTCTGTACAACTAACAGCTCACAGATGCCACGTGTTGTGGAGTAACTGGACTGTACAACTAACAGCTCACAGATGCCACGTGTTGTGGAGTAACTGGACTGTACAACTAACAGCTCACAGATGCTAAGTGTTGTGGAGTAACTGGACTGTACAACTAACAGCTCACAGATGCCAAGTGTTGTGGAGTAACTGGACTGTACAACTAATAGCTCACAGATGCCAAGTGTTGTGGAGTAACTGGACTGTACAACTAACAGCTCACAGATGCCAAGTGTTGTGGAGTAACTGGACTGTACAACTAACAGCTCACAGATGCCAAGTGTTGTGGAGTAACTGGACTGTACAACTAACAGCTCACAGATGCTAAGTGTTGTGGAGTAACTGGACTGTACAACTAACAGCTCACAGATGCCAAGTGTTGTGGAGTAACTGGACTGTACAACTAACAGCTCACAGATGCCAAGTGTTGTGGAGTAACTGGACTGTACAACTAACAGCTCACAGATGCCACGTGTTGTGGAGTAACTGGACTGTACAACTAACAGCTCACAGATGCTAAGTGTTGTGGAGTAACTGGACTGTACAACTAACAGCTCACAGATGCCACGTGTTGTGGAGTAACTGGACTGTACAACTAACAGCTCACAGATGCCAAGTGTTGTGGAGTAACTGGACTGTACAACTAACAGCTCACAGATGCTAAGTGTTGTGGAGTAACTGGACTGTACAACTAACAGCTCACAGATGCCAAGTGTTGTGGAGTAACTGGACTGTACAACTAACAGCTCACAGATGCTAAGTGTTGTGGAGTAACTGGACTGTACAACTAACAGCTCACAGATGCCAAGTGTTGTGGAGTAACTGGACTGTACAACTAACAGCTCACAGATGCCAAGTGTTGTGGAGTAACTGGACTGTACAACTAATAGCTCACAGATGCCAAGTGTTGTGGAGTAACTGGACTGTACAACTAACAGCTCACAGATGCCAAGTGTTGTGGAGTAACTGGTCTGTACAACTAATAGCTCACAGATGCCAAGTGTTGTGGAGTAACTGGACTGTACAACTAACAGCTCACAGATGCCAAGTGTTGTGGAGTAACTGGACTGTACAACTAACAGCTCACAGATGTCAAGTGTTGTGGAGTAACTGGACTGTACAACTAACAGCTCACAGATGTCAAGTGTTGTGGAGTAACTGGACTGTACAACTAACAGCTCACAGATGCCAAGTGTTGTGGAGTAACTGGACTGTACAACTAACAGCTCACAGATGCCACGTGTTGTGGAGTAACTGGACTGTACATCTAACAGCTCACAGATGCCAAGTGTTGTGGAGTAACTGGACTGTACATCTAACAGCTCACAGATGCCAAGTGTTGTGGAGTAACTGGACTGTACAACTAACAGCTCACAGATGCTAAGTGTTGTGGAGTAACTGGTCTGTACAACTAACAGCTCACAGATGCCAAGTGTTGTGGAGTAACTGGTCTGTACAACTAACAGCTCACAGATGCCAAGTGTTGTGGAGTAACTGGTCTGTACAACTAACAGCTCACAGATGCCAAGTGTTGTGGAGTAACTGGTCTGTACAACTAATAGCTCACAGATGCCAAGTGTTGTGGAGTAACTGGTCTGTACAACTAATAGCTCACAGATGCCAAGTGTTGTGGAGTAACTGGACTGTACAACTAACAGCTCACAGATGCCAAGTGTTGTGGAGTAACTGGACTGTACAACTAACAGCTCACAGATGCTAAGTGTTGTGGAGTAACTGGACTGTACAACTAACAGCTCACAGATGCCAAGTGTTGTGGAGTAACTGGTCTGTACAACTAACAGCTCACAGATGCCAAGTGTTGTGGAGTAACTGGTCTGTACAACTAACAGCTCACAGATGCCAAGTGTTGTGGAGTAACTGGTCTGTACAACTAACAGCTCACAGATGCCAAGTGTTGTGGAGTAACTGGTCTGTACAACTAACAGCTCACAGATGCCAAGTGTTGTGGAGTAACTGGTCTGTACAACTAATAGCTCACAGATGCTAAGTGTTGTGGAGTAACTGGTCTGTACAACTAATAGCTCACAGATGCCAAGTGTTGTGGAGTAACTGGTCTGTACAACTAATAGCTCACAGATGCCAAGTGTTGTGGAGTAACTGGTCTGTACAACTAATAGCTCACAGATGCTAAGTGTTGTGGAGTAACTGGACTGTACAACTAACAGCTCACAGATGCCAAGTGTTGTGGAGTAACTGGACTGTACAACTAATAGCTCACAGATGCTAAGTGTTGTGGAGTAACTGGACTGTACAACTAACAGCTCACAGATGCCAAGTGTTGTGGAGTAACTGGACTGTACAACTAACAGCTCACAGATGCTAAGTGTTGTGGAGTAACTGGACTGTACAACTAATAGCTCACAGATGCCAAGTGTTGTGGAGTAACTGGACTGTACAACTAACAGCTCACAGATGCCAAGTGTTGTGGAGTAACTGGACTGTACAACTAACAGCTCACAGATGCCAAGTGTTGTGGAGTAACTGGACTGTACAACTAACAGCTCACAGATGCCAAGTGTTGTGGAGTAACTGGACTGTACAACTAACAGCTCACAGATGCCAAGTGTTGTGGAGTAACTGGTCTGTACAACTAACAGCTCACAGATGCCAAGTGTTGTGGAGTAACTGGACTGTACAACTAACAGCTCACAGATGCCAAGTGTTGTGGAGTAACTGGACTGTACAACTAATAGCTCACAGATGCTAAGTGTTGTGGAGTAACTGGACTGTACAACTAACAGCTCACAGATGCCAAGTGTTGTGGAGTAACTGGACTGTACAACTAACAGCTCACAGATGCCAAGTGTTGTGGAGTAACTGGACTGTACAACTAACAGCTCACTGTAAGCTACCTTACAATGAAGATTCTTGATAATATCAGTGTCGATTAGAGTTTGAGTCTGGCAGCAAACTCTAGTAAAGACGGAGATGAATTAAAGTTTCAAAAATCATCATTTATTCGTAGATCTACTTTCATAATATCGATAACATAATAATTATATTCATTTCGGTTTATTCAGAATGGCGGTACAGTAATGACGAACGGTTGGCGAACAGTTGCTCAGTTTTTGAAATATCTTTACAGTATCATAAAATAGTTCCTAGAAACGTTCTTTAGTATATTATTATAACTTTAATAATAATCAGCTGTTAATAGAATAAATATATTGCTAGAGCGTTAGAAAATAGTTAAGTGCGTTTTGAAATCGTACCTTTAATGTTGTTCAGGATTTTTATAATGTTTGAGTTTTTACTTTTAAGGTTTTCTATATAGTGAACAGTGATGTTTGTTGTTAGCAACTGTTGCCAAAACTGAGAGGAGAACCTCCTTATATACCCTTTCGGATGCTGCAGATTTGGCTGCAGCCAATCAGATTCTGCAGATTCAGCTGCAACCAATCAGAATCGTGCAGCATCCTGCAGCATATAAGAAGTAATGTGGCTATTCCTTAACAATAATTAAAACTACTATTCCAATAAATTAACAATCACATAAATATTACTTCTTAATCATAGAAGAAGTCAAACTCTATATATCAAAGCAACAGTAGCTTTAAATATGCATTCATAACAATACAATTTGAAATGCTGCATCATGACAACTTCAGTAATTCCTACGCAGCCAGCGTCTCAAATAGTTCCTAGTGAACCATTAAGGTTTAACAATAAACATGTACGAACAATATGCAATTTATAATATAAATAATCTTATAATGCACCAAGAAAAGCTATTATTAACATCTTGACAAGTCTTTAAGGATAAAATGCATTTAATAACATTTCATCACATTCCTACGCGTGTAGTAAACAATGTACATTGCTGCAGCCGTAATACAGTGCAGGAATTTTGGTACTGTGCAAAAATGGATTATTCTGTCAACAATCAACGTTAAATGGACCAAACCGGAGGTAAATATAAAGCTTTAAATTCATTAAAGTTTGTAGAACAATATCCTGCTAAAACAATGGATTTTATAGACAAAGCAATAACAACAATAATATCGTGTACTAATATTCGGACGGGGAGTGAATTCGGACAATGTTTACTTGTAAGATAAGAATATGTACATTACATTTCCCCCACCTTAAAAGATTAAAATTCTCCTGAATTTTTTACAATTATGAAAATTACAACTTTGTAATAAAAGCAATGAATAACAATAATATTAATCAATGTTACTTGTTACGTATTACAATTTTTATTGTATTGAAAATACAATATTACATTTAATACACAAAATACTTAGTATTTCTTCTTCAGGCGGAGAGGCACATGCGTCAGACGTTGCAGGAGATCATCGATGGAGGGATCACGAGGAAGGGCCTCGAACGCACAGAGGACAGACATCTGGACATCTGGAGAGGTGGGGTCTTCACCGAGAGCAATGAGTCGGACGAGGTTGAAATTGTGTTTCATCATTGCTGCGAGGGCGTCGTTGTGGACATCGAGACTTCCGGGAAGGGACAGGAAATTGATCGGAAGTCGGCCTTCGAGAAGAATGGGCTCTGGTCTTGAGAAGTTCTTTGTGTGAGGAGTGAAGTGGTGTTGGGACGTATACTGGCGCAGGTGCAGATTGTCTTGGACGTGGTTTGGTGAATGCTGACTTGAATTTGTTGATTGGTGGTTGGGATGGTACATGCGTTTCTGCTGGATCGTAACTTGGTGTCGGTGCTGAATGGACTGGTGTGGCTGGAACAGGTGAAATTGGGCTATAAAACGGGGGGCTGGAGTATAATGTTAGTTCTGATGGCGGTGGATGGTGCTCAGTAGTCTGTACTTCTTCAGTAGGTTGAGGAGAGCCAACAGAAACAGGAATAGGTGTTCGAATGTCATTGTAGTCAAGTGAAAAGTTCTCAGGCTCATCAATGAACATAGGTTGCGGCGTCGAGTCGAATGGTGCAGGCGTGGACCGATAGACAATGGCTGATGCAGATGTGATCTCAGGGTCATCAGCTGGAGCAGGTGTATATTTTTGGACCTCAAGTGGTGCAGGGGTGGATTCAGTGACGACGGCAGGTGTAGAGGTGAAGGCAGGGACACCAGCTGGTGAAGAAGTGGCGGGAACAAAGGCTGGTGCAGGGGGTGCTGGACTCATTGCTGACAGTGTAGAGGCTGTGGCAGCTGGAACTGGCGATCTGGTAATAACTTGGAATTCTGTTGAAGAAGAGTGTGTTGAGAAGGATGGAATGTCCTGAACTGCCACCGTGTGAATTTGATGTGGTTCCAGTCCCAATAGTGCTGCAACAGAAGTTAGTTGCGATGTAGTACCTGGATTCCAGGGTCCAACAGGAAGGAGGAAGTCCTTTGGAAGGGCATTCATTCGTCGTACCAAGCGGCTGACTACTCGGGCATCATTCAACGTTGACAATAGAATTGTGGCTTTAAGGTAGTAAGATTCAGTGAAGAAGACAACTGTGCTGCCTGAAGAGTTCATGGAGACAGATTTCAGATCCAGTTTCAAGTCAGATGTGTGGGACGATGATGTCGTTGAAGATGAAGAATTGAGCAAATTCCAACCCTCGAGCCATCTGGAAATACCTGGGACTCTTCCGGTTGCCCATTTGGTGACAAGCCTCTTGGCTTCAGTAGCCTCCTTTGATGAAGGGTTCGGGGAGGAATTTGTTAAAAGGTGAACCTGAGGGTTGTTACAAAAGAAGTACATGTTTTCAGAAGAGAGAAGACGAGGAAATTCTCGGAGACTTCTGTCGTGATCGCTTGGGTGCTGAGCCCTGATGTGCCTACGCAGGTCCCAGTCAGATTTGAATTCTCTGGGGTGCTTGCCCACGCACCATACACATACATATCTCAGTCGCCGATGATCAGTCTTGGCAAGATGGTTTCTTAAATCCCTCTTGCAGGGGAAGGAAGTATGGCAGACTTCACAGTGCATGTCAAGACCTGCAAAAACAGTTGATGAGATGTTTTAAGAATACATAAGATACGATGGCATGAACGTTTAATGGTGACATTGACTGAGCAACTGTTCGCAGTATCCATCATTTTCAGAAACGATCTCCTCAATCCAGATAAACGCATTTATACTGGACTAGTTCGCAATAACGGTTTCTCATCGACAAATACAGTTGAGTAAGGATCACGGTTGATCAGGCCGCTGCCTACTCAGTTGAGCGCGCTCCAGAAAATCTATCAACCGTTCTCACAGTCGAACTATTATCGCAGCTGCTGTAAAGTAAAGAGTCTCTCTTATACGCAATACCCAAATGTGCAATACAGGAACAAGCTACCGAGATAAACGAAATAAATTTCTTATGTGCTTGTCATTAGGTTGTACTAAACTTTTTTTTGTCATTCCAATTTTATTTCTTTTCAAACCCCAATATACATATTACATCAAATCAGTTTACAGTACAAAGTGTGTTTTACAAAGAAATTTTTATCTATACAACATAAAAAAAAAGAAATAGAAAAAATGTATAATGAAGAGAAGAAAAGTTTTTGCTAAGTTTAACATGGATGGGTTCGTAAAAAAGATTAGAATAAAATAAAATGAGTCCAGCGTGACAGGAAATGTTCATACTTATTCTGTACGTGTGAAATTATTTATTTTAATTTAATTCGTTTTCTGAGGACATTTTTAAACATATTTATTTGTGACACACTGTTTTCATTTTTACATTTAAATATATAAAATTTTGCAAACAAAATTATAAAGTTAATGCAGTATGAATTCATTTTAGTAACAGTTTGAATATTACAAAATGATATGTTAGCATAATTCAAATCTAGCGTATCTCCCATGCCCAACATGTCCTGTATACATTTTTGAAGGCATGTCCAAAATATTTGTACGTATGGACATTCCCAAAACATGTGGATATTTGAATCAGGATACATTGAACAAAAATCGCACAAACTTGAAGACTTTATTTTGCATTTATGCAAGAAGGTGTTGTTCGGAATAATTTGCATTAAATATTTATATTGAAAGCTTCTCAATTTAGTATCAATAGATAATTTTAAAGGTTGAGTGAAAATTAATTTTGAATTAATTTCTTCCAAATTTAGTAATAATTTCCATTTATTTATTTGTTTAAAATCTTTTGGTTTTTCTTTTAATACTAGTTTTCCATACACTACTTTACATAATTTGGTTGATTCTGTGATGTTGGTGAACATGTATTCTGGAGCGGAATACTCGATGTGGCTTTGCTGTAATAATTGTTTCCATTCAATAGGAATGCTGTTTATCAAAGCGTATATTTCAAAAAATCATCTTTGTTTAAATTATAAAGGTAAACGATTTCTGGAAAAGTGTAAAATTGTTTGGTTCTGAAATTGAATATATGTTCTAACATTTGTACTCCGTTTTCAAACCATGTTTTAAAAAATAGCGTTTTGTTATTATGCTTTATAAATGTATTATTCCAAATAAGTTGTTTTTGGATTGGCATGTGGTCATCGTTACAGGACGCGCGAAGCCATCCGTGAATCACATTTTTCAGAAACTCAGATTTTATATTTGTGGTTTTAACGTCAGTGGGTTTTAAATTTGATTTAAATATTAATGAACCACCGAATTTATCTAGCATGTTGGTATAGATTTGTATCAATTTATATTCTGTTTGGAAAATAAAGCGTTTAACCCAACTTGCATTGAGTGATTCAATGAAAAGGTCAATATCAAGCATTTTGAGACCACCCCCTGAGTAATCTTGAATAATTCGTTTTCTTGCAACCTTGTCGGGTTTTTCATCCCAGAGAAATTTAAAACTTATCGATTTAATTTGTTTAATGATGTTCTCGGGTGGATTCGGGAGAACAGTGCGAGGGTAAATTCGTTTTGGAAATGCAAAACATTTTAAAACTGTAATTTTCCCCATCGCTGATAATTTCCATCGTTCCCATTTATTTAAAGAACTTTCAAATTCGTTTATTTTCGTTGGTATGTTAAGTTCGATTATTTCCTCAGATTTATTACTGAAGTTGATTCCCAGAGCTGTGGCGTGTTGGGAGTTCCAAATGAACTTCTTATGTTTACAGTATTGAATTTGACTTGATTTTAATGAACCCAATTTTAAAATTGTACATTTGCTTTTGTTGAGTGTTAAACCCGATATAGATGCAAAGTTTTCGAATACATTTATTAAAGTTTCAAATGATTTTTGTGTGCCATCTAACATAAAGGATGCATCATCAGCGAACATTGATTGTTTAACGTGAACATTATGTATATTTATTCCTGTAATATTTTGATTTAAATCTATTTCTGCAGACAAAAGTTCTATGCATATAATGAATAGGTAAGGAGATAGTGGACAGCCTTGTCTGACACCTTTTTGTATGTTGAAATATTCTGAAAACTGGCCAGTGTTTGTTACACATGACATTGCATTACGATAAAAAAGCTTTACCCAATTTATTGTGTGTTGACTAAACTGAAAGGTGTCGAGGCATTTAAACATAAAACCATGATCAATGCTGTCGAAAGCCTTATTAAAGTCATAAAAGAATATAAGACCAGGTTCATTGGTATCATTTGCCTTTTCAATTATTTCTTGTAAAATTCTAACGTTTGCTCCGATATATCTCCCTTTTATAAATCCAGTCTGGTTTGTACTAATAATAGTGTCTAAAAGTGGTTTAATCCGATTAGCTATTGCTTTAGACGCAATTTTATAATCAACATTTAAAAGTGAAATAGGTCTCCAGTTATCAATCAACAAAGTATCTTTTCCAGATTTCGGTAATAAAGTAATAATGCTTTGTTTTTGCAGTTCTGTTAAGTTATTGTTGTCAAGCGAGTAGTTGAGCGACGACACTACATATTGTTTTATGTCATTCCAGAATATTTTATAAAATTCTGCAGATATACCATCTGAACCAGGACTTTTATTGTTCTTCATTTCCTTTAAGGCGTTAGCACATTCGTATTCTGATAAGTACCTATTTTCATTTTCAATTTGGTCCAAATTTATTTTATTATGTATGTTATTGAAAAAATGGTTTTTCTCATCATTAATTATATTTGTGTTTTTCTTATATAATTTTTCATAGAATGATTTAACATTTGTTAATATTGAAGCTTGGTCTTTTAAAATTTCATTTTCATTCGTTTTAAGTTGATGTACAGTTTTCGTTTCTGATCGTTTCTTTTCAAGATTTGAAAAATATTTATAATTTTTTCTGAGCCTTCGACCCATTGGGCTTTTGTTCTAAGTAGTATACCTTTTATATTTTGTTCGATCAACTCGTTTAAATTCTCTTGCGCCAACTTTAAATCGTTTTGTTTAGATATATTACCAGGTTCACTAATAAGGTCTTGCTCTAGTTGTGATATTTTGGTTTGTAGTATCGTTTCTTGTTTTTGTTTATTTTTTGATTTTACACTTGAGTATTTAATTGTAACGTCCCTAATGGTTCCTTTTATAATTTCCCAGAGCGTATTTGGATTTGCCTCAATATTTATTTGAGCTATTTCTGTTATTGATGACTTAATTTGTGTTTCGTATTCTTGTTCGAGTAAGTATGAATTATTTATTTTGAAGTAGCCCTGGCCATTTTTCGTTGTTTCTATTTCAAGTCGTATGCATACTAGTGAGTGATCAGATTTGAAGCCTGGTGCTATGTTACAATATGTAATGAAATTTATTATATTGCACGTAACTAAAAAATAATCAAGTCTGCAAAATATTGGAGGGTTAGTGTTTGAGTGCCAAGTATAAACATTTTTGTCAGGATTGTGAAGTCGCCAAATGTCACATAAATCGTAACTTTCAATGAGCTCATTTATTTTCTTGCTACATTTTTTATTTATATCTAGCCTTCCATTTAGTTTGTCTGCTTTATGATCAATCACCGTATTAAAATCGCCTCCAATTATTATTGAATGGTCGAGGTGTTTTTGTACATAGTTTTCCAAAACATAAAAAAATTCAACAGTGTCAGTATTTGTACCATAAACATTCATCAAAATTATTTGTTGTACTAAACTTAATTTTTTATACATAGACATTTGTTGAAAATCGCAACTTCAACAATTACTTCAATTAAAACTTCATCTCAAACTGCTTTGCTTCCAAATGACATATAGTGCCACTATAAGCAATCACCAGTGCAGTGTGCATTTGCTTATTTATAAAATTAAATATTAAGTGTATGTGTTAAAATGTCCTAACAGTTACTGCAGTTAACAACAATTAAAATTAAACATGAACAATATTTGATAACAACATTTAATAAACAGTGTATAAGATTGTGTTTCATCTACACGTTCATCTTAAATTAATAATGTGTTGGCTTCTATTCAGCAGGAAGTGCTTTGCGGAACCAAGTGGGTACTTGTGAACCTCGGTACCGAACTAGCCTGTCAATGTGAATGGCCTTGGCCGGAGCCTTAAGTGACTTTTTTACAAGATAAACTAGATCATCAATTCTCTTTGTGACCAGACAAGGACCCTGCCACTGCGAAGCAAGTTTGTTGCATACTCCAGGACGCTTTGTTGAGTCGTGCACCCAAACACCATCACCAACTGACAACACTCGCTTTCTTGCTCCAATATCATAATGGCGCTTCTGATACTGTGACTTAGTGTGAAGGACTTTACGAGCCATTGAATGAATTTCCTCCAGCTTATTGTGAGGGGACTGGACATAGGAAGTGTAGGTGTGCTGTTCTAAATGTTAATTAGAACGGGGAGGTAATCCAATGCATGCCTGTAAAGGGAGAACTACATCTCGTCCAAGAGTCATCTTATTTGGAGTCTGGCCAGTGCTCGCATGTATGGAAGAGCGATATGCCATCATGACTTGCTGCAAAAACTGGTCCCAGTTGCATTGATTCTTATTGCAGTGCATGGACAACATGCTGCCAAGTGTACGATTGAATCGTTCCACAATTCCATTGGCCTGAGGGTGCTGGGCAGTGGATTTAGTGGGGTGAATTTGCAAGAGATCACACATATCAGAGAAGAGATTTGAAGTGAAGTTGGTGCCAAGATCAGAGTGAATCATAAGTGGAACACCAAATCGTGAAACATGGTGGTCAACAAACGCCTTAGCCACTGTTATGGACTCTTGATTGGGTAGGGCAATAGCTTCAGTCTATCTAGTGAAACAGTCACAAATAACCAGTATAAATGCATTGTTGGACTCGGTTCTAGGAAGTGGTCCATATATATCTACAGCAAGTCGTTCCATTGGTCCGTAGACTTTAGCTTCACCTAGAGGTGCTTTGGGTGGTTTCGAGGGTTTTCGAGAAGCACACGCGTCACATGTTGTACAATACTTTTCAACATCTGCCTTAATACCAGGCCAGTAGAAGGTTTGACGTACCATATTGAGCGTTTTGTCTGCGCCAAGATGACCAGCACTGGGGATATCATGAAAGTACCGCAGTACATCATTTCGCTGCAATTCTGGCACAACTATTTGCCTTCGGGGTTCTTCGCCTTCATACCATGTTCGATAAAGGACGTTTGAATCTAACAAAAGGCGGTCCCACATTCTCCAGAGTGTTTTGGTCTTGGAATTGTAGCTGCTGATTTCTTGCCAGCTAGGTCTAATGGAAGTTTGCAAAGACTCAATGATTATTTTCAACGATGGGTCATCTAACTGAGCTGCAGCAATATTATTAATAGTCCAGTCTGAAGCTGCCATTGTGGACTTAGGAATGGAATCCGATTTTGTTTGTGACCTTGTTACTGCGCGTGCAGTGGAACAAAGGGGTGGGGTTGATGGTGGATCAATGACTGATGTTGAATCACACTCATAAGGGACCATCCTGCATACATCAGTATTATTATGATCATCATCACTGTCAACAGTGGTGTTTCTATTCTCCTGTGTGGCACACTTCGAGCAAGGAGACCGAGATAACGCATCAGCATTGGCATGACTTGAACCCGCACGATGAGTAACAGTCAAGTTGTATGTTCCTAAAGTCTCGAGCCATCGTGCAACTTGACCTGTAGGACGCTTAAGATTTCGCATCCATGATACAGCAGCATTATCTGTGCGTAGTAACACGGGCTGTCCATACAAGTAGTGATGAAACGCATAAAGTGCGTGAACGACTGCAAGAAGCTCTTTACGAGTTCCACAGTAGTTTTGCTCGTGTTTATTTAAACTTTTGCTGTGGTATGCAATTACAATTTCTTGACCATTTTGAATTTGGGACAATACAGCTCATGTGGCCTTATCAGATGCATCAGTATCCAATATGATTTTGGAATTCGGGATGGGATAACCAAGGATTGGAGCAGAAGTTAAAGCAGATTTTAGAGTATCAAAAGATCTTGAACATTCGTCAGTCCATTCAAATTTTCAGTTTTTCTCAGTGACTTTATGCAGCGGTCGTGCAATTTTGGCAAAGCCGTCAACAAACCGTCGGTAATAGGAGCAAAGTCCAAGAAAGGATCTGACATCTTTTGAATTGTGTGGAGTGGGCCAATTTTGGACGGCAGCAATTTTGTCGGGATCAGTTGTAACACCGTCTTCTGAGACAAGATGACCAAGGAACTTGACCTGTTTCTGAAAGAAGACACACTTTGAGGGTTTTAACTTAAGGTTTGCTTGCTGTAGCCGCTGTAGTATGTGCTCAAGCCTGGACAATCCCTCACTGACTGTCCCACTTGGTATAACTATGTCATCCATGTACAAAAGACATTCAACCCATTGCAAGCCTCTTAATACATTCTCCATCAATCGCTCGAAAGTACTTGGAGCGTTCGCTAAACCAAAACTCAGAACCGCGAACTGATATAGACCCATCGTTGTAGCAAATGCTGTCTTCTCTTTGTCCTCATGCTTCATGGCGACCTGCCAATATCCACTGTTCAAGTCGAGAGAACTGAAGTATTTTGAACCAGACAAGGCATCTATACAATCATCAAATCTAGGGAGTGGGTAGGCATCTTTAACAGTGACGTCATTTAGCCTACGATAATCAATACAGAACCTGGGGGTACCGTCTTTCTTGGTAACCAACACAACAGGGCTGGCCCATGCACTGCTAGAAGGCTCAATAATACCACGATCCAGCATTTTGTTAATTTCTTCCTTTTCAATTTCACGTTTGCCCAGTGGCAGACGTCTGGGTGGCTGACGAATGGGGGCTGCGTCTTGAGTATTGATACTGTGCTGGACAAGATTGGTATGACCAATGTCACCAGAGTCTTTAGAGAAAGTAGTGTGATATTTACACAGGAGGTTATAAAGATCGTGTTTCTCTGAATCAGAAAGGTGTGTAGAACTTCGTTTGTATAAATCAGTAAGGTGATCAGGAAGAGAAACAATATCGCTAGTTAAATGTACAGACGCAATACGTTCAACAGAACAACTTGGTTCAAAGTATGATTCACAAAACCCTAAATTTGTATGCTTGTGAATTGTAAGATCTGAATTCCCATAGTTTAATAAATGCATATTAAATGTGTTGGAAGATGTGTCAACAATGCCGCCGATAACAGCAATCTCGGACCTCGCCATCAGATCAAATGAAGGCTCTACATAGCCAAGTTCAGCTAGATGTTCTTTCATGGGGATTTTGACCGGTATCAACATTATTGTATGTGCAGGCACAGATATGGTTTGCATGCATTCCACTCTACACACTTGATTGGCTTCACCACCAGTCCATAGTGGAACCGCATTATTACCGATCACCAAACACGACCTCTTATAGTTGATATTATCAACATGCTGCTTCAAGAAGTCTTGACCTAAAATGCCATCAGCCTCAATGGCACATACAACGAATGAGATGTCAAAACGCTCACCGCACATTTCAACAATCCAATCAACACTTCCGGTAACAGGCACTGGTTCCCCGTTAACCGTTTTAAGAACATTGGGCACCGGCCGAAGGTGAAAAGAACATTCGGTACCAAGTGATGAAAACATTGTATCAGAAAGAAGAGAAGTTGTAGCTCCACAATCAATTAAGAAATTAGCAGGTTTTGAACCTACGTTACATGTAACATAAAACCCGTTATCAAATCTATTAAAATGTGAACCCGATCGTACCGTGTGAATTTTACTAGCTTCCCTTAACAATCAGGCTTATTTTGTAATGCTGCTGGCTCCCGGCCTTCAGAGTCAGCACCTAACAGTTTCCCTGAACGTGGGCCCCAGATGGGTTGCCCTTAACATGAAAATTGCTCTGAGAAATAGATTGCTGTGGATGAGTGGACATGTTGCTACTTGCACTTCGGGTATTATTCGCCCAGTTACGTCGCGGTCCGCGATTTGCATTTTGAGGACACGATGCCCATAGATGGTCCGGAGAGTTGCATCCAAAGCATGATCTCCCGCTTTTATTGTTGTGCACCTTTGGTGCATGCACGACAGAGGTTTCGATCTTATTCAGTCGCGCTTCGATACGCTTTATAACTGATTCAATATCAGTCTGTTGCTTGTCGGAGTCAACCGCCCTAATGCTTTGAGCAGATACGGGTGCTCCTAATATGGATTCGTACCTTTCAATCACGGAAACGGCCTCGTTTACGGTTGACCAATTGTGATCCATGCAACGGCATTTCATTTCAATTGAAACGAGTTTGTACAGCTGATTTAATGCAAGTTTTTCCTGCGAGCGATGGTCAAGATCAGAGTAAGCTTTTTGACAAAGCTGGCGCAAGTCGTCTGCAAGTGACGCAATGCTCTCGCCTTTTGCGCGTCGTCTGTTTTCTAATTTATTCATACATTGGTGCTTACTGTTGCTACCAAAGCGTTCGGACAGGCGCGTTGTCAACGTGTAATAATTACGGCGCTCGTTCTCCGTAAGGCTCATATAGAAACTTCTGGCTGCGCCTCTTAAACTGGCGGCCAACATCAAAACTTTCGTACGATTGTCCCACCCAGATAATTCTGAGCAGTCCTCGAAATGTGACGCATACTGTTCGTACGAACTGTTCCCGTCATACATGTCCGGTTTAATAAGTGTGTGGTGTATGGGTGGTGGTGTTGGCATGTAATTGTAGTGAGTGTCACCATGATCAAAAGATGTGTTGTGCGTGTCGTGTTGATTGCTATTTGTTCTATCATGACCGGAGCGTCTCCTCACAACACTGTGTGCATCCCGGAATGTAACGTGATGTGCGTCGTCGCGGCGCCGTCTACATGCGCACTGCTACTCTCGTACCCTACCTCGTCAACGGTGTTGGTCACCGAAGGAACACTGTCGAACGAAACGTCGGGGTCAGGGGAAGCCATCAGATACTTTATGTACAGAGGTGTCAATAAACGTTAAACAATAATAATTAAATAGTGTTTGTTTCTTAATTACTTTACTTTACAGACGTGTGGTTCAAGAGGAATCACTTAAAAACAATGATCCCCATATTCTGACACCAATTTGTAAGCTACCTTACAATGAAGATTCTTGATAATATCAGTGTCGATTAGAGTTTGAGTCTGGCAGCAAACTCTAGTAAAGACGGAGATGAATTAAAGTTTCAAAAATCATCATTTATTCGTAGATCTACTTTCATAATATCGATAACATAATAATTATATTCATTTCGGTTTATTCAGAATGGCGGTACAGTAATGACGAACGTTTGGCGAACAGTTGCTCAGTTTTTGAAATATCTTTACAGTATCATAAAATAGTTCCTAGAAACGTTCTTTAGTATATTATTATAACTTTAATAATAATCAGCTGTTAATAGAATAAATATATTGCTAGAGCGTTAGAAAATAGTTAAGTGTGTTTTGAAATCGTACCTTTAATGTTGTTCAGGATTTTTATAATGTTTGAGTTCTTACTTTTAAGGTTTTCTATATAGTGAACATTGATGTTTGTTGTTAGCAACTGTTGCCAAAACTGAGAGGAGAACCTCCTTATATATCCTTTCGGATGCTGCAGATTTGGCTGCAGCCAATCAGATTCTGCAGATTCAGCTGCAACCAATCAGAATCGTGCAGCATCCTGCAGCATATAAGGAAGTCATGTGGCTATTCCTTAACAATAATTAAAACTACTATTCCAATAAATTAACAATCACATAAATATTACTTCTTAATCATAGAAGAAGTCAACTCTGTATATCAAAGCAACAGTAGCTTTAAATATGCATTCATAACAATACAGTTTGAAATGCTGCATCATGACAACTTCAGTAATTCCTACGCAGCCAGCGTCTCAAATAATTCCTAGTGAACCATTAAGGTTTAACAATAAACATGTATGAACAATATGCAATTTATAATATAAATAATCTTATAATGCACCAAGAAAAGCTATTATTAACATCTTGACAAGTCTTTAAGGATAAAATGCCTTTAATAACATTCCATCATATTCCTACGCGTGTAGTAAACAATGTACATTGCTGCAGCCGTAATACAGTGCAGGAATTTTGGTACTGTGCAAAAATGGATTATTCTGTCAACAATCAACGTTAAATGGACCAAACCGGAGGTAAATACAAAGCTTTAAATTCATTAAAGTTTGTAAAACAATGGATTTTATAGACAAAGCAATAACAACAATAATATCGTGTACTAATATTCGGACTGGGAGTGAATTCGGACAATGTTTACTTGTAAGATAAGAATATGTACATTACATCACAGATGCCAAGTGTTGTGGAGTAACTGGTCTGTACAACTAACAGCTCACAGATGCCACGTGTTGTGGAGTAACTGGACTGTACAACTAACAGCTCACAGATGCTAAGTGTTGTGGAGTAACTGGACTGTACAACTAACAGCTCACAGATGCCAAGTGTTGTGGAGTAACTGGACTGTACAACTAACAGCTCACAGATGCCAAGTGTTGTGGAGTAACTGGACTGTACAACTAACAGCTCACAGATGCCAAGTGTTGTGGAGTAACTGGACTGTACAACTAACAGCTCACAGATGCCAAGTGTTGTGGAGTAACTGGACTGTACAACTAACAGCTCACAGATGCTAAGTGTTGTGGAGTAACTGGACTGTACAACTAACAGCTCACAGATGCCAAGTGTTGTGGAGTAACTGGACTGTACAACTAACAGCTCACAGATGCTAAGTGTTGTGGAGTAACTGGACTGTACAACTAACAGCTCACAGATGCCAAGTGTTGTGGAGTAACTGGACTGTACAACTAATAGCTCAGAGATGCTAAGTGTTGTGGAGTAACTGGACTGTACAACTAACAGCTCAGAGATGCCAAGTGTTGTGGAGTAACAGGACTGTACAACTAATAGCTCACAGATGCCAAGTGTTGTGGAGTAACTGGACTGTACAACTAACAGCTCACAGATGCTAAGTGTTGTGGAGTAACTGGACTGTACAACTAACAGCTCACAGATGCCAAGTGTTGTGGAGTAACTGGACTGTACAACTAACAGCTCACAGATGCCAAGTGTTGTGGAGTAACTGGACTGTACAACTAATAGCTCACAGATGCTAAGTGTTGTGGAGTAACTGGACTGTACAACTAATAGCTCACAGATGCCAAGTGTTGTGGAGTAACAGGTCTGTACAACTAACAGCTCACAGATGCCAAGTGTTGTGGAGTAACTGGACTGTACAACTAACAGCTCACAGATGCCAAGTGTTGTGGAGTAACTGGACTGTACAACTAATAGCTCACAGATGCCAAGTGTTGTGGAGTAACTGGACTGTACAACTAACAGCTCACAGATGCCAAGTGTTGTGGAGTAACTGGACTGTACAACTAACAGCTCACAGATGCTAAGTGTTGTGGAGTAACTGGACTGTACAACTAATAGCTCACAGATGCCAAGTGTTGTGGAGTAACTGGACTGTACAACTAACAGCTCACAGATGCGAAGTGTTGTGGAGTAACTGGACTGTACAACTAACAGCTCACAGATGCTAAGTGTTGTGGAGTAACAGGACTGTACAACTAACAGCTCACAGATGCCAAGTGTTGTGGAGTAACAGGACTGTACAACTAACAGCTCACAGATGCCAAGTGTTGTGGAGTAACTGGACTGTACAACTAACAGCTCACAGATGCTAAGTGTTGTGGAGTAACAGGACTGTACAACTAACAGCTCACAGATGCTAAGTGTTGTGGAGTAACAGGACTGTACAACTAACAGCTCACAGATGCCAAGTGTTGTGGAGTAACAGGACTGTACAACTAACAGCTCACAGATGCTAAGTGTTGTGGAGTAACTGGACTGTACAACTAACAGCTCACAGATGCTAAGTGTTGTGGAGTAACTGGACTGTACAACTAACAGCTCACAGATGCTAAGTGTTGTGGAGTAACTGGACTGTACAACTAATAGCTCACAGATGCCAAGTGTTGTGGAGTAACTGGACTGTACAACTAACAGCTCACAGATGCCAAGTGTTGTGGAGTAACTGGACTGTACAACTAACAGCTCACAGATGCTAAGTGTTGTGGAGTAACTGGACTGTACAACTAATAGCTCACAGATGCCAAGTGTTGTGGAGTAACTGGACTGTACAACTAATAGCTCACAGATGCCAAGTGTTGTGGAGTAACTGGACTGTACAACTAACAGCTCACAGATGCTAAGTGTTGTGGAGTAACAGGACTGTACAACTAATAGCTCACAGATGCCAAGTGTTGTGGAGTAACTGGACTGTACAACTAATAGCTCACAGATGCCAAGTGTTGTGGAGTAACTGGACTGTACAACTAACAGCTCACAGATGCCAAGTGTTGTGGAGTAACTGGACTGTACAACTAACAGCTCACAGATGCCAAGTGTTGTGGAGTAACTGGACTGTACAACTAACAGCTCACAGATGCCAAGTGTTGTGGAGTAACTGGACTGTACAACTAATAGCTCACAGATGCCAAGTGTTGTGGAGTAACTGGTCTGTACAACTAACAGCTCACAGATGCCAAGTGTTGTGGAGTAACTGGTCTGTACAACTAACAGCTCACAGATGCTAAGTGTTGTGGAGTAACAGGTCTGTACAACTAATAGCTCACAGATGCTAAGTGTTGTGGAGTAACTGGTCTGTACAACTAATAGCTCACAGATGCCAAGTGTTGTGGAGTAACTGGTCTGTACAACTAACAGCTCACAGATGCCAAGTGTTGTGGAGTAACTGGTCTGTACAACTAATAGCTCACAGATGCCAAGTGTTGTGGAGTAACAGGTCTGTACAACTAATAGCTCACAGATGCCAAGTGTTGTGGAGTAACTGGTCTGTACAACTAACAGCTCACAGATGCCAAGTGTTGTGGAGTAACTGGACTGTACAACTAATAGCTCACAGATGCCAAGTGTTGTGGAGTAACTGGACTGTACAACTAATAGCTCACAGATGCCAAGTGTTGTGGAGTAACTGGACTGTACAACTAACAGCTCACAGATGCCAAGTGTTGTGGAGTAACTGGACTGTACAACTAACAGCTCACAGATGCCAAGTGTTGTGGAGTAACTGGACTGTACAACTAACAGCTCACAGATGCCAAGTGTTGTGGAGTAACTGGACTGTACAACTAACAGCTCACAGATGCCAAGTGTTGTGGAGTAACTGGACTGTACAACTAATAGCTCATAGATGCCAAGTGTTGTGGAGTAACTGGACTGTACAACTAACAGCTCACAGATGCCAAGTGTTGTGGAGTAACTGGACTGTACAACTAACAGCTCACAGATGCTAAGTGTTGTGGAGTAACTGGACTGTACAACTAACAGCTCACAGATGCCAAGTGTTGTGGACTAACTGGACTGTACAACTAACAGCTCACAGATGCCAAGTGTTGTGGACTAACTGGACTGTACAACTAACAGCTCACAGATGCCACGTGTTGTGGAGTAACTGGACTGTACAACTAATAGCTCACAGATGCCAAGTGTTGTGGAGTAACTGGACTGTACAACTAATAGCTCACAGATGCCAAGTGTTGTGGAGTAACTGGACTGTACAACTAACAGCTCACAGATGCCACGTGTTGTGGAGTAACTGGACTGTACAACTAATAGCTCACAGATGCCAAGTGTTGTGGAGTAACTGGACTGTACAACTAACAGCTCACAGATGCCACGTGTTGTGGAGTAACTGGACTGTACAACTAATAGCTCACAGATGCCAAGTGTTGTGGAGTAACTGGACTGTACAACTAACAGCTCACAGATGCCAAGTGTTGTGGAGTAACTGGTCTGTACAACTAACAGCTCACAGATGCCAAGTGTTGTGGAGTAACAGGTCTGTACAACTAATAGCTCACAGATGCCAAGTGTTGTGGAGTAACTGGACTGTACAACTAATAGCTCACAGATGCCACGTGTTGTGGAGTAACTGGACTGTACAACTAATAGCTCACAGATGCTAAGTGTTGTGGAGTAACTGGTCTGTACAACTAATAGCTCACAGATGCTAAGTGTTGTGGAGTAACTGGTCTGTACAACTAACAGCTCACAGATGCCAAGTGTTGTGGAGTAACAGGTCTGTACAACTAATAGCTCACAGATGCTAAGTGTTGTGGAGTAACTGGTCTGTACAACTAACAGCTCACAGATGCTAAGTGTTGTGGAGTAACTGGTCTGTACAACTAACAGCTCACAGATGCCAAGTGTTGTGGAGTAACTGGACTGTACAACTAACAGCTCACAGATGCCAAGTGTTGTGGAGTAACTGGACTGTACAACTAATAGCTCACAGATGCCACGTGTTGTGGAGTAACTGGACTGTACAACTAATAGCTCACAGATGCCAAGTGTTGTGGAGTAACTGGACTGTACAACTAACAGCTCACAGATGCCAAGTGTTGTGGAGTAACTGGACTGTACAACTAATAGCTCACAGATGCCAAGTGTTGTGGAGTAACAGGTCTGTACAACTAACAGCTCACAGATGCCAAGTGTTGTGGAGTAACTGGACTGTACAACTAACAGCTCACAGATGCCAAGTGTTGTGGAGTAACTGGACTGTACAACTAACAGCTCACAGATGCCAAGTGTTGTGGAGTAACTGGACTGTACAACTAACAGCTCACAGATGCCAAGTGTTGTGGAGTAACTGGACTGTACAACTAACAGCTCACAGATGCCAAGTGTTGTGGAGTAACAGGTCTGTACAACTAACAGCTCACAGATGCCAAGTGTTGTGGAGTAACAGGTCTGTACAACTAACAGCTCACAGATGCCAAGTGTTGTGGAGTAACTGGTCTGTACAACTAACAGCTCACAGATGCCAAGTGTTGTGGAGTAACTGGACTGTACAACTAACAGCTCACAGATGCCAAGTGTTGTGGAGTAACAGGTCTGTACAACTAACAGCTCACAGATGCCAAGTGTTGTGGAGTAACAGGTCTGTACAACTAACAGCTCACAGATGCCAAGTGTTGTGGAGTAACTGGTCTGTACAACTAACAGCTCACAGATGCCAAGTGTTGTGGAGTAACTGGACTGTACAACTAACAGCTCACAGATGCCAAGTGTTGTGGAGTAACTGGACTGTACAACTAACAGCTCACAGATGCCAAGTGTTGTGGAGTAACTGGACTGTACAACTAACAGCTCACAGATGCCAAGTGTTGTGGAGTAACTGGACTGTACAACTAACAGCTCACAGATGCCAAGTGTTGTGGAGTAACTGGACTGTACAACTAACAGCTCACAGATGCCAAGTGTTGTGGAGTAACTATTTGCCCAGTACCCATATCCACAAAGCTCCTTAGTTATAACTTGTGTAAAGTTCTGAAAATCATAAAATTCCTTAAATATGTGTCGGTTTCATTTTGCATTATACTATTTTATTCTGGTAAAGAATGAACATGTGCTTCTCATTTTATCATATTTCAAATATTAAATATTAATTTTCATTAGGAAACTTTATTTGAAATTTTCACTTTAATATGACTTTAGTTTTTTCCCCAAGAGCTTTGTGGATATAACCCCATGCCATGTTCTCAAAACAAGTTGAGCCTCATTTTCAGGTTCAAGTTGAACTTGAGCCAGATATTTCCAGATCAGGCCCAAAAATGGCGTTCACTAAAAATCTGGATCAATTGTAATTGTGGGTAAAAAATATACTATACATGATTAAGAACTCCTTATCGGATATGAAGATTCTGATTAAAATGTAACAAAAATTAATATTTTATAGAAGAAAGTTATTTTGAAACTAAAATATTTTTAGATTCAGCTCAGTTGAGCTAGAAGTTCGAAATCAGCTAAGATTGATTTTGATCCTGCCATTATGCAGGGGGGGAGGGGGGGAGTGGCGGGCATATACAGGACTTTAGACTGAAAGAATTCCCGACAGGCAGGAATTTGACACTCCGAATGATTGCGGGTGCCCGGAAATAGACTGTTCGGATTTTAGATCTCGGTAATATTGGCCCCTAGGCCATCTTATACACCAATTAAGCATCCCCCATTGAGGGGATTTAGACAAAAATGCTTGGCCATGGGGTGGGGAATTAGATCCCCAACGATACAATTAGTCAAATTCCCCTGAGTTTGCCCGCCGTTCCCCCCCCCCCCCCCCGGAAAATATTGATAGGTGCATTAAGCCTTTGTGAATGCAAGGCCGGGTCTACTAGATCAACTTGCCTCTATCAGACTCTGCAAATTGCAGAACGGTTTGTTTCACTTGAGTGGTCCTATAGCTACATTTTGTTTGTTTGTTTGTTTGGATTTTTCGCCATTTTTAACAGTATTTCAGTCATATCAGGGCGGTACGTTAACCTACTCACACTTTTCCTGGGGAAGCTTAGCTAATCTACGCGGTTCACCAGTACTAAGTGCACATATTTATGCCAGTAACTGACAACTTCAATCAGAGGTAGGGGGAGAATGGCCAAAGAAATGATTTCATGACCAATCCCCACACCAGTTATGTGGCCGGTCTGGGGTTCGAACTCACGATCCCCGGATTGACAGTCCAGCGCTCTACCACCTGAACTAGCCGGGCTTGGTCTGTAGCTACATCAAAGAAACTTTACAAACACACGTCTGAAAGCGAATTGTATGTATCAATCAATGTACTGGTGCAGTTCCTAAATCCGGACAGTACTTAAATCCGGACACCTCAGAAAAAATGTGTTTGTACGATCAATACTCATAATTCTATGGTATCAATGGATGCACACACTTGTCTCATCAATGTATGTCAAGTTTCAACAGAATTAATTGAGTATTAATTCATTGACTTATTGTTGCTTTCCTTCCTATCAAAAGTAAACATTTGCACGTTGGGGATTCAAATCAAAACATTATATCCAATAAATAAAGCTTTACAGAGAAAAAAATGAAAGAAAACACCAGAACAAGGTAAACAGAGAAGAAGAACAAGATTACTGATTAACAAGTTTCAGCTGAATGTTTATTTTTATTCTTTTTGTTTTTAATAAAACATATTTTTAAGTGTCCAGATTTAGGTACTCTCCCACTGTATTTCGATATGTGATATAGGCCTTTTCTCGCCACATCATTCAGTGACTATTAGATAGCAGATTTCACTAAGATTTTGACCAAACCTTAAGATTAAACCTAACTTATTGTGTTAAACTTTATATTTTTGTTTGATGCAATTATCCAGAGAAATCACCTAAAAACCTGCAAAACGAGTGTCCGGATTTAGGTTCTTCACCGGTTTACCACCTATATTGTTACGTAATTATTCGACACATTCAGCATTAAGTAAATTGGAAGTTATGAACATTTAATGTATGGATTTTTATTCAGAATCTGCAAGGATGTTGTAAGCAAAATCAGTTCAATGTTTTAAGATTATATCAGTGATCATTGAATAATGTGCACTAATTTGAAACTGCAAGATATACACAATTAGGTCCCCTGTAATTCCTTCATACTTCATTGGAATAAAAACAAAACAAATTACATTTAAGCTTTAAAAATATTTTATTTCTATATTATGATAAATATCCTACATTTAAAACCGAACCAATATTAGAAACAAGCATGTAAAGCTAATAGATGACAAATTTACATAAGGCATAAAAACGAATGTTTGTTTCAGGTTACCCGACCTACCCTAAAAAAATACCCAGACCATAGAACATTTTGTTGAGTTTGTCCGAATTTTTTTTGATTTTTTTTTTAATTATTAATTATATGTTTTTTTGGTTTAATAAGAGTTCTGGTGTAATACCATCCACTTCAAAACAATATATAAGGGTGTTACTGCTATGTTTTGAATGTTCATTCAGTTTTAGAATCTTCAAGTTAACCATTTACTAATTATAAATAAAAAACAAATCCCTACCACCTACCCTAATGTTTTTGGTCATGTAACCTGAAACAAACATACATTTTACACCTAAGAAAAGCATGTACTTTGTAGTTATACTGGCAAAATATCAAACACGGATTGTATAAAATCACACATGACAGAATTGATCAATTGTATCAAACGCCAAATTTGGCATGACAAAATTGATGAATTGTATCAAACACCAAATTTGGCATGACAAAATTGATGAATGTATCAAACAACAAATTTGGCATGACAAAATTGATGAATTGTATCAAACACCAAATTTGGCATGACAAAATTTACCAATTGTATCACAAACCGCACTCATAATTTCCTTGCGACCTAATGCCATATTCATAACAGACATTTTAGTTGGAGTAAATAAATTATACTAAATTAAACATTTGAGACAATTTCTGAGTAAAGAAGATGAATGTTCAAAAAGGGTAAATTAAGCAACAATTATTTAATGAGCTAAAGTACAAAGATCTTTATTAATACAGACTATTATCCACAGGATTGGCACCCGTACTTTGAGGGACTATGTCAACGAAAAAGGCCTAAATTTATTTTAAAAAATATGTGGTGCGTCGTGGGAAAGCCGGACTTAATGCATGTGCGTAAAGTGTCGTCCCGGATTAGCCTGTGCAGTACGCACAGGCTAATCCAGGACGGCACTTTCTGCCTACAGTGGATTTATGTTTAGAAGAGACTTCCTTGAAACAGAAAATACCATACAAGCTGAAAGTGCCGTCCCGGATTAGCCTGTGCAGACTGCACAGGCTAATCCGGGACGACACTATGCACATGCATTAAGACCAGTTTTCTCACGACGCGCCACATATATAATTAAGATTATTTTTTCAAAAATATCTCCTTATGTATTATATTATTTATTCTTTATTTAATGTACATGTCTTAGCATAGACCATTTCTATCATCTACCATCATTTAGTGCAATACTGCAGCAACAGGAAACCAATTTTTCGTTGACAAAGTCGCTTCAATGATTACTCACCAATGATCATGCTCAGAGGTTTGCAAAAATTAACAAAAAGGTAATCATATTTAATTTTGTTTCATTGAGATTATATCAACAATTTGGTGTTTCCTTGTTAATTCCATTTGTAACCAGTAGATATCAAACTTTCCCATGACTGTTCAAAAGAACAAATGGTACAATTTTACTATTTACATTTTTCTTACAGAGATTGAAATGCGTCCATAATGTATGCATACACACATCAAAAACTTCATTTAAAAATCTTGTGAGAATGAACAACTACCGGTAATAAACAGCACAAAATACTCTTTGACTAGATGACTTAAAGGCACAAACAAGGTGTTTAAAATGAAACACAACATTTGAAGTTGAATTTAGAAGTAACAAAGAAATAAAATAAAGCATCATGAGTGGACAACTTTTAAATATATAAATAATATGAGTGGTACTTCAACAGCTTTAAATTCAGTTTTGTGATAACATTTTAACTCTATGAAATTAGCCAGTGTTCCTCATGTTCTGTCTAGAAAATCATGCATTTTGCCGAATGTTAATGGTTAAATAGTCGGGTATCATTCGCGTTGTCACGATATTTGGCAAGTAAATAAAGCTTATATTTGTAACAGTTTTAATTGGAGGATCAGTGTTTTTACAATATACAGTATCAAGCAAAACCAAACGCTCCTTTTCAAGGATACAGATCATCATGGACACTTGTTAAGACAGACAATATGATGACCGTTTCAATAGTTCATTCTGAATTGGACCACTTTCACCATTTGTGTGACTTTAACAGAATATTGTCTGAACTGAATTGAAAGTTACCAGCACAGTAAGTTTAGTATTATTTCATAATGGACAAAGCTACTTTTTGAACCAAAAGTTCAGATACTAAGTTACAATGTAAACTCTGTTTATTAGTAACAGTGTAAGAATACAGTATGAAAGCTAATATTTGTCTTTGGTTAATTTTTTTCTAAACTGGAACAACTGTACACATTTCATGTGCATTAAACTCCCATTAAAGTTTTCTGTTTGAAGGCTTTCATTTTTTTAATGCATTACTTATTTACTGATACTATAACAAGCAACTTAAACAATTAGAAAACAATTTATCAATAATAAATAAATACAAGGCTTCTCACAGGATGTGACGTATGCCACCGAAGCATATGCTTGTCAGAGGAAGGCAACACAATGTCAGGTACATGTTGGCAAAAATGACGCTTCCTACAAAAAGAGTTATGGTCCGTGTACTCTGATCTTCCTCTCAACATCCTCTATCAATATACATGGTTTTATTTTAAATCACTTCAATATTAATAGAGTAATGCACTGCACAAGAAAATTAACTGAAGGACAATAACTCCATAAATATTGAAGAAACAGTTATGGTCTTTGTACTCTGCCCTTCCTCTCAATGCCCTCTTATCAATACATGTGGTGTTATATTAAATTCCTTCAATATTCAGGTAGTAATATCTGCAAAAAAGGGCTATAACTCTGTAAATATTTTAGATATGGTCTTTGTACTCAGCACTTCCTTTCAACGTCCTCTATCAATATATGTACTTTAATTAGGATCCCTTCAATACTAAAGGAGTAATGCTCCGCACAAGAAAATTTAACAAATAGCAACAATTCGGTAATGCTGAAGAAATAGTTGTCGTCCTTGTACTCTGCAAATCCTCCAAGAAAATAAAACAAAGGGCAATAACTCTGTAAATATAAATAAAGTGCTGTGGTCCTTGTATTCTGTACTTCCTCTCATTGTTCTCTATCATTATATGAGGTTTCATTTGAATCCCTTAATTACTAATGGAGTTGTGGTTTGCACAAGAAAATAAAACAAAGGGCAATAACTCTGTAAATATAAATAAAGAGTTCTGGTCCTTGCATTCTGCACTTCCTCTCATTGTTCTCTATCATTATATAAAGTTTCATTTGAATCCCTTTAATACTAACGGAGATATGCTCTACACCAGAAAATTATACAAAGGGCAATAACTCTATAAATATTGAACAAAGTGTTATGGTCCGTGCGCTCCGCTCTTCTTTTCATTGTCCTCTATCATTTTATGAAGGTTCATTTGAATCCCTTCAATACTCATGGACTAATGCTCCGCACCAGAAAATTAATGCTTCACATAAAGAAATAAAACAAAGGGCAATAACTGTAAATATTGAAGAAATAGGCGTGGTCATTGTGCTCTTCACTTTCTCCTATTGTCCTCTATCAATATGTGAAGTTTCATTTGAATACCTTCAATACTAATGGAGTTATGCTCAGCAAAAGAAAATTAAACAAAGGGCAATAACTCTGTAAATATTGAAGAAAGAGTTATGGTCCTTGTGCTCCGCACTTCCTCTCATTGTCCTCTATCATTAAATAAAGTTTCATGTGAATCCCTTTAATACTAATGGACTTATGCTCTGCACAAGAAAATTAATGTTTTACATAAGGAAATAAAACAAAGGGCAATAACTCCATAAACATTGAAGAAAGAGTTGTGGTCCTTGTGCTCTGCACTTCTCAACCTTTCTATCATTATATGAAGTTTCATTTGATTCACTTGAATACAAATGGAGATATGCTCCGTACAAGGAAATTAATGCTTCACATAAGGAAATAAAACAAAGGGCAATCACTCCATAAAAATTAAGAAAGAGTTGTGGTCCTTGTGCTCTGAACTTCCTCCCATTGTCCTCTATTATTACATGAAGTTTCATTTGAATCCCTTCAATACTAATGGAGTTATGCTACGCACAAGACAATTAAACAAAGGGCAATAATTCTGTAAATATTGAAGAAAGAGTTATGGTCCCTGTGTTCTGCACTTCCTCTCATTGTCATCTATCATTATATGAAGTTATATGAAGTTTCATTTGAATCCCGTGAATACCCATGGAGTTATGCTCCGCACAAGAAGCGTGACGGACAGATGGCCAGACGGACAGACGATACGATTACTATACGCCCCCGAAGTTCCCTTCGGGGGCATAAAAACTACTGATTAATATATGGCAAGTAACTCCAAAGTTGTCATCCTTCAATGAAGGAAACACAAAAGTTATTGTATTTTCTGTGTTCTCATTGAATTGTTAAATTTTACATACATCACAGGTTTAATATACTGCTCAAAACCCCGCAAAACAACAAATAATTGAAGTGTTAGTTTGGGGCCTATATTCACAAAGCTTTTGAGGAAAATCTTAACCTACGTTTTATTTCAGTGAAAAATTCAGGATCAAATTTTCTATGTCAAATCAACTGATTTCTGTTTACAAAAGGGACTTATATGAAACATCGAAGCAATATTTACTAGTTTGAAACATTTTAAGGTAAAAAGGCCTTTACATGAAACAGCCACAGACTTAAGGACTTGAGTTTTCACTAAGGAGCTTTGTGAATACGGGCCATGGTTTGGAATTCGTCGATACGATTTCTTTATCCACAATTTCCAACCAATGTCCCAACACTAGCACAAAGTCATCAAAACAAATACTGGTACGCTTCTTTGACTTTAACAACAAATGATGTTGTGCTGGTTCAAATAAGCTAAACCAACAATTCTACACAGACACACTAGGTTTCGGGTAAACTAATGCTTACAACTTGGAAGTCACTTGCACTTTCTTGCTGTCAATACCCAACAAGCTTCAGAGAATCTGCAAGAGGCGTGGAACACTGACCCTTGCATGCGAAAAAAAACAAGACGCTGTGTTTGATAAACACAAATGTCACCAGTTGGTGCTGGGCAGCCTATTTGAATTATTCTAAGTCCTTATTCAAAGTCAAAGTTAGGTCAAGATCAAGGTCAAAGTGAGGTTGGGTGATATGGGTGGATTAGGAATGGTGATGAGGAACAACTGTGTAAATATCCAAGTGTTGTAGTAAGCAGTGCTGGTGCTAGACGAAACGGTAAAATCTACTCGACCAAGAAATAACCCATTAGATTTATTATAAGTCATATTAGGTCAAGTTCACAGTCAAAGTGAGGTTGGTTGATATGGGTGGATTGTGAATGGTCGTAAGCAACAACTATGTAAGTATTCAAGTAATGTAGCAATTGAGCAGTGTTTGTGCTAGAAGATGCTGTAAAATCGAGTTATCCTTGAATGGACGTAATTACAGAATCACGGATGAACATGACAATCACTATATGTCTCCCGCATTAAGATGCTGGGGACAGAAAAAACAAGAAAGATGCAAATGCTCATATGGGGCACCTCATGCGCTCTGAATTTCTGCATACCAAATGTCTTCAAATACAAGTATACGTGCACATATAGCTTATCTAAATGAAATATCTGGATATAAATTAATGTTTTTTTGCATGAAAGTTTATATGATCTCAACAAACCACGGTTATAATACATTTTATAAGCTAATGAAACATTAACAATTATATATAATAATCTTACAAATAAATAAACTGAACAAATTAAATAGAAACTAAATATGTATATAATTCCGGAGTTTCACAACCGATACAAACTTTAAAGAACTCTTGATTTGCAAAACATTTATATATTATTCTAAATGAATACATTTTATGTGTTTGTGCTATAAATTCTTAATGTACATGTTAACATGAAACTGGTTTTGCAGTTTTAAAAATATGTGGCGAGTCGTGAGAAAGCCGGTCTTAATGCATGTGCGTAGTGTCGTCCCAGATTAACCTGTGCACAGGCTAATCCAGGACGGCACTTTCCGTTTTATGGTATTTTCTGTTTCAAGGAAGTCTTTTCTAAACATAAATACACTGTAGGCAGAAAGTGCAGTCCCAGATTAGCCTGTGCTGACTGCACAGGCTAATCCGGGACAACATTTTATGCACATGCATTAAGTCCGGTTTTCCCACGACGCGCCTCATATAATCTCAATGCTCAAGATTTTCTATTTTTTATCGACCATCTTGATATTAATATTAAATTTGCTCAAACATGAAACTAAGAACGTGTTTCTATATTCCAAGTATAAAAAAGAACATTTTGTTTAATGGTAATGATAAGTAGCTACGAGGCCTATAAACACATTTTATAAATACACCTATCAAAAACGGCTCTAGATGTATAGCTCAACCTGACACTCGTGAACTCAATTTAGCATAAATTATGCGCTTTAATTGTTTTCTATACTTATACTCGGTTTTGTTCAAGCACGAGTTTTACGAGATTAATTATACAAAAACAGTATTTTAGTGGTATACACTACCATCAATTGAACTCGATTCCTGTACGAAAACAAATATATTCAACGTACCGGTATTTTAATATATTTATGCATACAGGTCAGGCTACGGTTAATGTTTTCTAGCCATATTAACAGCACACATTTAAAACCACCCCCAGGAAGCACAAATCCAATATACAAGAAATATATATGCATAGCTTCAATAATCTGTTCCGTTTTGTTTGCATGTTATTTCCGTAGTCATAACAACACCTGGTCAACTACATACAGTTGCGGTGGAATTGTGCTGGAGAACCAAGGTCAAAGTTCAAAGCAGGGCGCTGACCTCTGAACTCGTGGTGTCATCATCGCACATGCCCTCCTCATCTTCTTCATCATTCGGCAAGAACAGCTCGTATCTGAAACCAGTCAGAAGAACAGCTCATATCTTAAACCAGTCAGAAGAACACCTCCTATCAGTAACCAGTCAGAAGAGCTCATATTTGAAACCAGTCAGAAGAACAGCTTGTATCTGAAACCAGTCAGAATAGTTAATATCTGAAACCAGTCAAAACATTCCATATCTGAAACCATTCAAACATCTCATATCTGAAACCAGTCAAAAGAACAGCTTATATCTGAAACCAGTGAGAACAGCTCACATATCTGAAACCAGTCCAAAGATCAGATCATATATAAAATCATTCAGAACATCTAAAATCTGAAACCAGTCAGAACAGCTCAAATGTGAAACCAGTCAGAAGAACAACTCATAACTGAAACCAGTCAGAAAAACAGTTTAAACTGACTGTGAAAATACCACTAGTTTGATCTATATCAAAATTTATCCATACATACAGTGGAAATAATTAGATCCATATCAAAATATTTATTTTTTTGTCTTTGGGAAAAAGATTCACAAACACAGTAATTTCCTTCAGAGGATTTGAACACTGCAAACTATTTGATGGTCTTATGTTTAGAGAAAAATAAACATACTTCAAAGTGCATTCACAGCTAAAAATTTGGTATCAGTCGCATTTTATTGCAAAAATAAGGAGACTGAACCTCATTTCAATATCTGCGGGGATATCTGACGGCCTCTCTGAACCCGGACTGACGATGGTCACCGTCTTCCTCACAGGGCTGACGGTGCGCTCCACGTGGATGTGGTCCCGGACCCGCCCCGGGCTCAAGGCTCGTGACTCATGTCCGCAGCGCTGGGGGCTCAGAGTTCTAGCGGTCAGCGTGGGGATGTTCGTCTTGCGGACCGTCATGAAAGGACTTTTTTGGAATGTGATGATGCAATGCAGGTTACCTCCCTTCTGCAAAAAACAAGAATACTTAGAGTTACCTCCCTTATACAAAAAGTAACAATGGTAAGAGTTATCTTAGTTATGCAGAATGTAGAAAAATTAACACATGGAACTTCCATTCTGCAAAATATAAAGAAGTCAGTTACTTGTTTCTCTTATTCAAAAAAATATCAAGCATAATGTAAGTTACCCTTATTTCTCCTAAGCAAAAATCAAGAATAATGTTTGTACCTCGATTCTACAAATACATAATCTGAGCTATCTACAGCTTTACTGTCAATTTCAATAAAAGGATATCCACTGCAACGTTTATCTACTGGCCAGTAAGACTACACATGGCATTGTTTAATACTTAGTAGGATTGTCAAATAAGTGACAAATATACCCCCACAAAAGGGCCTTGTCACAAAACTATGGCATCCATTTGGAAGAAATGCACCCAAAGAGAATGCTTTAATTAAATTGTGAATGTTTAACAGTGTATTTGGAAAAATATAAGTTCAATAGGAGCCATAAAGTCAAAACTTAACCTGTATTAAATAATTTGTTGCATATGTGTACCAAAAATTACCCCCCCCCCCCCCCCATAAACTTCATTAAACCATGGATGTTACTCAGATATCGAAAACCCCACCTTCTTAGTGTTTCTGTTCTGGATGCCTTTGTCCAGCCTGCGTATGTCTAGGTACTCCGGGTTCTGGCAGTTCAGGTCTGTCACGATATCCTCCCATCTGCAACAGCAGACCAATTGGAATTCATCAACATGTCAAATTTGTCTAGAAATACAAACATACATCAACTGTCAATTTTGTTATGTTTGCAGGTCTAATTTTTCCACTGCAAGTCTCACTGCATGTTGGCTGGGTCTGTTTCCAAGGTCAAACCTTTCTATGTAGTTGACTTACCATAGTATGTCCTAGTAAAATTACCATGAATCGAAATGTTGTAACTTTTGTAAGGCAATTTTTCATGGTAGATGTACTTACATACTACTGTAGAAGACTTTATTTTTTGCGTCTTGTTTATTTATGTTTTAATCATTTCTGATTTATTTATGCGTTCTTGAATTAGTGAGAATGCCATGTTGAAAATTGACATTGAATCTAAATAAAGCAATAAATAGGGACCTGATTAAATGAAAGGTGTGATAAATGACCCATGGACTAGTTTAATCTTTACAGGTAGCAGTCATTTATTCATTCAAGACTGAAGTACCTTTTCACATGTTTGACATCATTTTGTCATATCCACTACAGGTACGTATCAATGTGACGAAACCTCTTACTCAGTCTTATACACAATACATATGACGAACCAGTAGTGTGACGAAACCTCTTACTCAGTCTTATACACAATACATATATGACGAACCAGTAGTGTGATGAAACCTCTTACTCAGTCTTATACACAATACATATGACGAACCAGTAGTGTGACGAAACCTCTTACTCAGTCTTATACACAATACATATGACGAACCAGTAGTGTGACGAAACCTCTTACTCAGTCTTATACACAATACATATGACGAACCAGTAGTGTGACGAAACCTCTTACTCAGTCTTATACACAATACATATATGACGAACCAGTAGTGTGATGAAACCTCTTACTCAGTCTTATACACAATACATATGACGAACCAGTAGTGTGACGAAACCTCTTACTCAGTCTTATACACAATACATATGACGAACCAGTAGTGTGAC
This sequence comes from Congeria kusceri, assembly GCA_027627225.1. Classification (NCBI taxonomy): domain Eukaryota; kingdom Metazoa; phylum Mollusca; class Bivalvia; order Myida; family Dreissenidae; genus Congeria; species Congeria kusceri. The sequence continues at coordinate 26,180,605 of CM051029.1, forward strand.
GAAACCTCTTACTCAGTCTTATACACAATACATATATGACGAACCAGTAGTGTGATGAAACCTCTTACTCAGTCTTATACACAATACATATGACGAACCAGTAGTGTGACGAAACCTCTTACTCAGTCTTATACACAATACATATGACGAACCAGTAGTGTGATGAAACCTCTTACTCAGTCTTATACACAATACATATGACGAACCAGTAGTGTGATGAAACCTCTTACTCAGTCTTATACACAATACATATGACGAACCAGTAGTGTGATGAAACCTCTTACTCAGTCTTATACACAATACATATGACGAACCAGTAGTGTGATGAAACCTCTTACTCAGTCTTATACACAATACATATGACGAACCAGTAGTGTGACGAAACCTCTTACTCAGTCTTATACACAATACATATGACGAACCAGTAGTGTGACGAAACCTCTTACTCAGTCTTATACACAATACATATGACGAACCAGTAGTGTGACGAAACCTCTTACTCAGTCTTATACACAATACATATGACGAACCAGTAGTGTGATGAAACCTCTTTACAAACATAAATTTCATCCTGTATTTTACAAACATAAAGAATGGCGATTTGTACATGATGTATCTTCATGTACAACTTGCCATTCATTATGTTTGTTAAGTAACGGATGAAATTTCGCGTTGAGGAAGATTTCGCGTCCTCTGCCATTATCAGAATATAGCAAAAATGTATTCCTCGCAAATAAAACTAGAACTGCCATGACACATTATCACAAGGACATAGATACAAGCAACATGTTGTTTTGAGGTATTTAAATGTATTAGTTTAACTAAGGAAAGAAATTGTCAAAGGGGAATAACTACGTTTGAAGTTTGAGGTCAGTAGGTTTTGAGAAAATGGCCGGACAAGAAAAACTGACAAAAGTACTCCGTAAATATTGTAGCTAGAGTCATAATTCTTGTGCACTGCACTCAGCCTAACAATCATCTATCCATGTATGAAGTTTGAAGTTGATTATGATACCTAAAAGGGTTTTAAAATTTTGCTCTGAACAAAAAAAAAACCCGACACATGGACGGATGGACAGACAGACAGACAAGCTGATTCCAGTATACCCCCCTTACTACTTTGTGCGGAAAGGGGGGGGGGGTATAAAGACTTACAGTACAGTAGGTATAATTGTTCAAACTAGTTTCCTACGTCCATTTAAAAGATGTGCTTTGTTGATCATATCCTGGAGGCATCAGTTTCGGACGATGTTAACAATCAAATGGAACATTTCCGTTCATTAGGCTCTATGGACGATGTTAACAATCAAATGGAACATTTCCGTTCATTAGGCTCTACGGATGATGTTAACAATCAAATGGAACATTTCCGTTCATTAGGCTCTATGGATGATGTTAACAATCAAATGGAACATTTCCGTTCACTAGGCTCTACGGGATGAAAAGTTTTGTCACATAAAAAACTGTGGGGTACTTATATATCGGGGAACTCAACTTCAAGTGTTGTTACATGAATATTAAACCTATAAGCAACACGTTCAACTGGTAGACTCTTTCCTTTACTCATTCTGTAGTGATCTGTCATGACTTTGAGGAAATATGTCGACCTATATTTTTTGTTATCAGGTTAATGGTGCTGTGATAAAATTATTATTGATTGTGAGCGCAAGAACAGTTCATAACGAATATGTAGGTGATAAACTACCTTGTTATCGTATTTTGGAAGCACCCTGTACCAAATATTGTATATTATGTTACATTGAAACATAAATGACTAACATAAATTCGTGGAAATTGAGAATTTGTCTAAAAATAATAAAATATGGCAAAGTACTGAGAAGAATAAAATTGGACATAAGGAAATTTGGTATTTTTCAACTACATTAGAATTTTAATACAGTTAAAACTTTCTGATCTCCATATATGTACAGCCGACAAAACACTGCTCTGTTTACAAAGTGTGCATAAATCATGCGTCAAATTTTGTTTAACGAGAAGTTAGTAGATGTAAACAAAAACCATCTGAAACTCATGTACGTCCGAAACGGAGGCCGTGACGATAATGCAACTGGCTTATTACACCATTTTAAAAGCAAAAATACACTGTACCTCGGCCATCTCTAAAAATGATCGTTGATTGTACATTAAAGGCTCTTTAAAGGTTTAAAGGGACTTATTCACAGATTTTTGTATTTTTTTTAAATATGCCATTGAATGTCTAAACTGGAAAAACCAAAGCATCTGAACTAAACCCTCGAGTATTATAAAATGAAAAGCATCAAAAATAAGAAAAATGTGCTGCCAGAGGGGATCAAACCTAGGACCTCTAGATCAAAAGTCTGACGCAGAAATCCGCTCGGCCAATCTGATTTATAACCATGTCCGTGTACTTTATGTAAGTGATTCATGTGTTTTTAACAATTTCAACGAAAACAACAAAAGTACTCCAAAATATTAAATCGTTTCACGTTACAACACTTCATAATTTTATCCTTTTCAACTTATGCTTACTCATCAATGAAACGCTATTTCCAATATATTTCTATGTCAGTAGTGCTATTTTGCACCTTTATATAAAGATTTCTTTTATTTTTGGAATCTGTGACAAAAGTGTCAATTCGTCAATCTGTGAACAGGTACCTTTAAAATTGGAAGAAACAATAAAATCGCGTACCTTTTGCAGTGCACACTGGGATGCTTTCTGCTGGGATCACCAATCAGAATCCATGTATCAGCATCATCCATAGGACCGCTGTATACACAAGAGCTGTCATGGGCATAGCTTGGGTATAAAAGGTATAGGTACAATAGGAACAAACGACTTACTGGTAATAACATGGGTGTTTACCTATGGTTATGAACAACTAAATTAAGCTAAGCCCCAATTTTAAAAGAAATTAATTTAAGTAATAAGTGAAATTTCTTAAGTGAAATGTATTTAATATTGATGTAATTGTAAAGTAATGAAGTTTCACCACAACCAACGAAGAGTCCGCCCTCACCCCACCCCTCTCTTGTTTTTTTTGCATTTGTTTTTGCTTTTTATACTTTTAATCTCTGGAAAATATTTATAGGCACGTGTCTATAGTGCCTAAAGGAAGCTATATGCTACTGGCTATTTGCTTATTTGTTCTGATACATACAGGTGAAGTTCATCATTAGTCTACTATGCCATTGATATTACCCATAAAAAAAAAACATAGTAAATAAATACTGCTACCAAAATAATTACTCATCATTACAATGAAAAACTCACTGATTCAAACTGACACAATGGGGAAAACACTGAATTAGGTAATTACATGTATATGAAGCATGTTGTGGGAAAACCGGGCTTAATTCATGTGCGTAGTGTCATCCCGGATTAGCCTGTGCAGTCCGCACAGGCTGATACAGGATGGCACTTTCCGCTTTTACGGTATTTTCTCTTTCAAGGAAGTCTCGTTTAAACATTAATCCACTGTAGGCGGAAAGTGCCGTCCTGGTTTAGCCTGTGCAGACTGAAAAGGCTAATCTGGGATGACACTTTAAGCACATCCATTAAGCCCGGTTTTCCCAGGACATGCCTCATATCTACCAGTACTTAAATAGCTGGCAAACAACTGAAATTCATTTTCAGGATCACAAGAGCATTCAGCATGTTCAATTGAGGAAATATGTGATGGACTATACTGGTGTATTAGAATGGTGAACTTTTCTTTATTATATGCTTTTCAGTGAAATATCGAATTCTATTGGTGGAATAAAATTCACTGCCATGAAAATATAACCTAAAACTATTTTTCAACAAATAGCATCAATCTACAAGCAGTGGTTTACAACCCTTAGCAAATTTATATACATGTACAGTATGTACATGCATGTGTTTACATAAAACACGTGATAAAATTCAACAAAATTATAATTAAGCGACAACGACTCACAAAATATGGCACTTTTTTCCCACCATACTATCAAGTGACAGTTTTGGAATCATCTATGACGTCATTTTTATGACGTCAGAATACATGAACTTGTGTCGTTTAAACTTATATCGCACAATTTTATATATTTATTGTCCGAAAGCATAAAATAAAAATAAAATTTGTTGATTTCGGTGTAAGATTGTATTTTATTTCACTCGTGATCATAGAAAATAGATATTTTACACCGAAATCAACAAATATCCTCTATATCAATCTCATTAAAATCATCTCCAGTCTGACGCTACTATATTATCTGCTGACTGGATCTGATGACTTCGCATTAGGGGTCATGTTCAGATGACCTTTTCAGGAGCCAATCAAACTGCTGCCTTCAAAATGTTCTGGTATAACTTCATATAATCAACGCGCTGAATGCACTGCAGTTGTTCGCTATTGAGTAACACTAAGCACATCATGGACAGTGTGGGCAATTAGATAGGGATGATATACGTCACCTTAAATACAGTGGTTGTAAATGTTTAAACGAAAATATTCATTTACGTTTTTACTATAACATTTGTTCAATATTATAAATATGACTTGAACATTGCTAAGTGATATATACTATTCAAAATGGCAAGTTTAAATACAATATTGCCTCGTAAACATGTCAATCAAATTTTGAAGTAAATATATTGTCATTGTGTAATTATGTTTGTTGTTGTTTTCTCAATCATGCCGTTTTGAATTGTTTCAATTCAATATGACTGTGTAGCTGATGAATTTAGGTCCATTGTAAATCGTACGCCACTAATTAAAACGTAATCAGGTGTAAAAACTAGATAAAGTCACTTTCAGTGGCTTAAAACTCTGTTCGAGTACATTATATTTTAAATTAATTTTTTTTGAAAGGCTTTAAATTATAAAAAACAATGTCGGGCAAGAAACTTATCAGACAAATTATTTGTCCGATTTTCCTTTGCATGCTCTTTCTTTGGGCTACAAACATATATTAATTTAATGACATTCCTATTTTACATTCCGACATTAAATATTCATTTCTAACACACATAATCTGGATATACATGTATAATTATAGTGAAAAACAAAAATTATGAGTTACATAACCGGACACTCTCTGTGGAAGACGGATGATTACGCTGTCGAAGATCAAAAGCTGTGGAGTTGAACACAACTAAATATTAACCTTAAAAACAAACGAGATGATGAATATTAAAAATATTAAACAGTATATGAATGCAAAGACTGTGCTACAAGCTTTTCAACCGTATTAGCAAGTGTTTTAAGTTCTTTGAAGGGAGTTACTATCAAAATAGTGTTGGTTTCTTTTGGAAATTTCTTAAAATGTATTCCGTTTCAATTAATTAAGCATCTGGAGTTGCAAAACTGTCAAAAATGTATATGAAAAAAATTCTCGACCCCCTGCCGGGAGTCGAACCCGGGTCGTTTTGAATGCGAGTCCAACTCGCTATCCACTAGGCTATTGCCGCTACGACATTTATGCATTGAAAATTTTGCCTGTTCTAGTTTTATATGATTAGTGAATCTGACCTCAATCGTGATGCAATGACTTTATCTGGAATGATCCGTAAAATTCAACCGCTACTGCGTAATAATTGCTAAACTTTATTTTTATAAGGATGGCCACGTAAATAATAAAATGAGTAATAAACATTCCCTACTAAACAAATTCACCATTCAACAAATAATCTTTACATGAGTCGGCGATAATGAGATGAATAGGTAAGAGTTAGATTTTGTCTATTCGGCTCGCCTCGTGACCCAAGACTTTCATTCATTACTGAATTACGACGTTGCATAACGTACTATTTTAGTGTTCTTCCGCGAGTACAGTGATATTTGATCCTACATTACTAGCCTAAGGTACCACTATATCCATTGTTATCCATGTGAACATTAACTGTAAATGATTTATTCCCGAGGATCAGCTGGAAATGCATCACTTTTCAGAAACCGTAGCCAAACTTTGCTGTGCAACAGACAATTTCATTGGGTGCAGCAGGGCTGATATTTTATTGTTCACAAGGTCTTTTGAACGTGACCTGTTATACGATGTCTTCAGATCCTAACAATGTTAGGATTTGATTTTAATGAGATTGCTTTTCTATATACCAGTACATGTATACAGAAATTTGATACATATGTAATATTGCGCTAGGATGGTGTTCTGAGAACTAGTATCAGCCGAGTTGGTTGTGTTCAGTCGTATCGCACGAGAGGCACACCCTCAAGTGCGCTATTACTTGAAACAACCAATGATACTGATACAAGTTTTCAGAACACCTTACCAGAGTAATATTCCATTTATTATATACCTTTTTCAGCATATTATTGGTTAAAATACCAAAAGAAATCACAAACTATTTTATGTCACGTAAACGCTTTTTTCTCGGAAATGAGTTGTGGAATGATGACGTAATTATTTGCCGCTTAAAGAGTATGTCAAATCATTAGCTCCGAATGGGTATGTGATGCTGTGTTTAGTGGATATTAATGGGTTTTTGTATTTGTGTTGGATTAAATACACAACTTGAATTGTCACATGAGTGACGGATATACCCCCACAATATGGCCTTGTCACAAAACTATGGCATCCATTCGAAAGACATGGACAGATTGACAATGCTTTAATTTGTGAATGGTCAACAGTGTATTTGGAAAAATTTAATTTCAATAGAAGCCATAACTCTGTCAACATTTAGTGGTTTGTAACCAAAGTTGAACTTGATCTGTATTTTATGATGATACACCTATGTACCAAAACAAATTTAAATATGTGAAGCCTTTCATTAGTTATTGTCCATGTTTTTCGGGAATTTAAGTCAAAAAGGGGCCATAACTGTGTCAAAATTAAGTGGTTTGTAACCAAAGTCAAACTTGACCTGTATTTTATGATGCTACACATGTGTACCAATAATTATTTAAATATGTCAAGCCATTGTTGAGTTATCGTCAGGAAACTATGTTTTTAGGGAATTTAAGTCAAATTAAGGGCCATAACTCTGTCAAAATTTAGTGGTTTGTAACCAAAGTCGAACTTGACCTGTATTTTATGATGCTACACATGTATACCAAGAATTCTTTCAATATGTCAAGCCATTCTTGAGTTATCCTCCGGAAATCATGTTTTAATGGAATTTTAAGTCGAAAAGGGGCCATAACTCTGTCAAAATTTAGTGGTTTGTAACCAACATCGAATTTGACCTGTATTCTATATGTTACACATTTGTACCAAAAATTATTTGAATATGTCAAGCCTTTCTTGAGTTATCATCCGGAAACGAAAAACCAACAGACTGACGGACCGACAAGCTCACTCCTATATACCCCCCCTAAACTTTGTTTGTGGGGGTATAATAAATCGCCATTGCTGTCTGTTATTCTCTTTTGCCTTTTGTTTAACAAGGGTGAATTTCAATAACAATAGTTTATAGTGATAACACAGCAGTAGAATTGACAATCATTTCTTTGTTTGTTTGTTTCTGGATATGTTTAAAGTTGCTGAAGAAATGCTGTGGAAGAACATCAACCAGAGTTTAGATTAGCAAATGGTTTCATCAATGTTCTATTTACATGCAAAACTAGAGATGTAGATCTACAAAGAATACTGAAGTTGTAAATATGCATTCCGATAATTGCCCAATTCGGCCGAGTGTTTGTTTGCACATAAACAGTGGTGACTGTGTTTACACAGGTTACTAATACAATACGGAAAAAGAAAACACTAGTAGTAAATAGAGATTTTGCGATCCGCCTGTCTGTATTTGAATGTTGAATACCGTATGTATTGATGGCAGACAAACAATAGGAATATAATAAACCATTTTATTTAATGCTAAGTAATGAAATATAGAAAAATATCAGTGAGATATATCCCTATATCACTCACAGTGAGGGACTACTTTTTGGGGTCCCGATTTAATACGGTAAATTAAACGGACCGTCATCGATGCTGGGCTCAAAACTGTGAAAAGGGAGACAATTTACATATTTTCACTCGCGCAAGCGTTTGTGAAAATATTAATTGTCTCCCTTTCCGGTGATGATATCAAGCATTATCACACCGAAAACAAACTCATTTGCTTTTTATCTAATGCTTTATTAACCTTTGTTTGACATTTTATTGGAAAATATCACGGGAATCATAACGTCATGACGTCAAAATAAAGACGTCATTTATTTTATGCTTTATTAACCTTTGTTGTACATTTTTGTTGGAAATATCGCGGGAATCATAACGTCAAAATTATGACGTCATTTAACAGTTTTGAGCCCTGCATCGATGATGGTCCGTTTCATTACTGTATTAAATCGGGATCCAAAAATGTAGTCAGTCACTGTGAGTGATATAGGGATATATCTCACTGATATTTTTCTATATTTCACTACTTAGCATTAAATAAAACTCGTTATCACACCGAAAACAAAAAATATCCTCTATATAACACCCAAACAGCCATGTATACACACAGTGTGGGTCACCCAAAACAAACATATTTGGGGATTCACTGAGTTTGGGAGATCAAGTAAGAGGTGTGTCAACTCATAATAGACCTGTCTACTGTGCGACATATTGCATACTCTACATTCCTAATCAGCTACATGTATAAGTTATACATGCTCTTAGAGTGTCTCTGCATGACTTCACAGCAGGCACCACCTGCCACACTGTGTAACTCAGGATATAGATATAGATATAATAACTTAAAATCAAGAGCTGTCTCAGGACAGCGCACTCGACTATTCATACGGCTTGGTCAGTGACCTCACATAATGACCCCGAAGACATTCAATTCAATTAAATTGTTGTAGTTACAGAGATATGTACTAATTGCACACAACCTTAACCGGGGCATTATGCCGACGCCGACCATTGGATGAGTAGAATAGCTCAGACTATTCGGTGAATAGTCGAGCTAAAAATTATGTCTCAGCGAATTAAATATTTGAGACGTGTTGTGGGAAAACTCGGCTCAATGCATGTGCGTAAAGTGTCGTCCCGGATCAGCCTGTGCAATACGCACAGGATAATCCGAGAGGGCACTTTCCGCTTTCATGGTATTTTCTGTTTTAAGTCAGTCTCTTCTATACATAAATCCACTGTAGGTGGAAAGTGTCATCCTGGATAAGCCTGTGCGGACTTCACAGCCTGATCCGGGACGACACTTTACGCAAATGCATTCAGTTTTCCCATGACACCATGACACGTCTCATTTGTTTCCCTTGAGCCGTACTGTACCTGTAGGCCTGGGTGGGGGACTGTGGCACATCTTCATACCCAATAGGGCAAAAATAGTGGTTCTGGCAGTGATATATGAAGGTGGTATTCTGGTCCTGCAGACCCTTCTTGACAGCGGCCAGGGCATCTTCGGCTGTTACGTTCTCTGTCTCGTTCTTTCCGTGGGGCTTGTACACGTAATAACAGCGCCCTCTCACTTTGAAATGGTCGTTGAGATGACGGAACCATCTGTTAATAACGTGTTAAGGTCATTCATCATAGAACATATATGTCTCACCCATGGCCATGTACTGTAGCGTCTCACCTACTGTAGCGTCTCACCCATGGCCATGTACTGTAGCGTCTCACCCATGGCCATGTACTGTAGATAGCTTTCAATTCGCAATGAAGAATGTTAGTGTTGTCTTTTTTCCAAAATGATCTTTTTTTTAATTTGCATGTTCTCCAATTCACGTCAATGTCAAGACGCAAATGTGAAACTGAAAGTTGACTGACCTAAAAGAAAATTGCTATTGACTGCCACTAAAGGAAAAATAATGTTGAATACTGGTAGGATTATTTTACCAAGTGGTTAGTACAGTGTCAGTCGCCAGTAAGCCAAAAAAAAATTATGCAAGTGTTCTTGTTATGGTTATGTGTGAAAAATGAAAACGCGCAGTAGCAATAGGCTGTTGTAACACATATCTACAGCTATGCCGTTGATATAAATTGCTTATAATAACATAATTGGACTGACTACCATATTGGACATTACGAGGTAAATATAGCATAATTTGGATTTTGAACATTCTAACATACACATTTATTGGTGATGGTTTTAATTTTGCAAGGAAATAAAATTGCGAATATTAGCGAAAAATAAAACCCCAGCTAACAAAACCAGCTCTACAGTATTAGAATACAATCACCTCAATGATAAAGCACCAATTTTGACAGACTTAAAGGTTGTGTAAGTAACTGAGCTTTTTTTAAAGTCAGTTCAGTACTCAGAAAGTGTTACCATTTACACATGGATAAGATAGATAATAAAGATCCTAAAAAGCTAACAGAAAAACTGTTAAAATAACAAAATAATTTAGAAACAAGAATATCAGTAAAACTGATGGATGCTCCCCAATGCGCTTTGTCAAGCAATATAAATGCAATGAGAAGGGTAAAGATATTAAAATGACTAAAAATCAATAGAAATGCATACCGTGTACTATATTTCAGAAATTTTCCCATAACTCTAAGAAAAATCATTGAAGTGGAACATCCTGCTAATATGCACACCTCCTTTTAGCAATGAAGCTTCCCATGATATTTCATTGAAATCTGGCCATTAGTTGCTGAGAAATAGCATGGACTAGAATTGTGCACTATACTTTATTTCAGTAATTTTCAATGTTCCATAACTCCAAGAAAAATCATCATCCTGCTAATATGCACACCTCCTCTTGGCAATGAAGCTTCCCATAAAAGTTTATTTAAATCAGGCCAGTAGTTGCTGAGAAATATCCCGGACAAGAATTTATGCAGTATATACTAATTTTGGAAATTTTCAAAGTCCCCTAACTCTGAGAACAATAATTGAAGTGTATTGTCCTCGTAATATGCAAACCTTCTCTTGGTAATGAAGCTTTCCATAACGTTTTGTTGAATTCCAGCCAGTAGTTGCTGAGAAATAGCACAGACAAGAAAGTCAAGAATAGTGCACTACATACTGATTTCAGAAATTTTCAAAGTCCCATAACTGTGAGAAATTTAATTAAAGCAAAACATTTTGGTAGTATGCACACCTCCTCTTGGTCATGAAGTTTCCCATAAAGTTTTGTTGAATTCCAGCATGTACTTGCTGAAAAATAGCCCGGACAAGAAAGTCAAGAATTGTGCACTATATACTGATTTCAGAAATCTTCAAAGTCCCATAACTCTGAGAAAAAAAATCATTGAAGTGGAACGTCCTGGTAGTATGCACACCTGGATGGATGAACGGACAAGGCGGTGACTATATGCTCCCCCGAAATTTTTCGGGGAGCAAAACAAGCTGCCCAAAATGTTAAAACTTTTGCAATATTTATATGCAAATTGACACCCACTGAAAGTGAGTCATGACTTTTATCTGTAATAAAAATTGATATTAACTAAGAGCAAATAATACCTTAACACTATTTCCATCGGAAAAAATATAAAGGTGCAACATGTAAAAATAATTATATACCTGATCAGAGTTGCATTGCCAGTGAATGGTCCAAAGCGTATGTCACTAAACGGAGGTCGAAAGGTCAAGGCTGTAAGGGCCTCCTCTTGGGTGATGGGATGTAGACTGAAAATACAGTCAAGGACCGGTATTCACAAAGCTCCTAGGGAAAATCTTAACTTACGGTGAATTAAAGTGAAAATTTCATACCAAAATTTCTATGTGAAATCCAATGATATATGTTTACCAATTGGTAAAATATGAAAGACATAAACAATATTTGCTAGTTTGAACCATTTTAATGTAAAATGACCAGAAACAGCCACAGAGTTAAGGAGTTTTATGTATTTAAGAAGTTTTATTCCTAAGGAGCTTTGTAAACACAGGCCCTCATCATTAGTCAAGGCTTATATGTAATAATGAGGCACGTCGTGGGCAAATCGGTCTTAATGCATGTGCGAAAAGTGTCGTCTCGGATTAGCCTGTGCAGTCTGCACAGGCTAATCCAGGAAGGCACTTTTCGCCTACAGTAGATTTATGTTTAGAAGAGACTTTCTTGAAACAGAAAATACCATAAAAGCAGAAAGTGCCCTCCCGGATTAGCCTGTGCAGACTGCACAGGCTGATCTGGAATGACACTTAATGCACATGCATTAAGACCGGTAATCCCACGACGTGCCTCTAATAATCTTGGCCCAATATATTAAACATAAATTGACCATAACTCCAACATGTAAGAGATGCACTTTTGATATTATTATAAAGCTGAACCTCGTTATTTCGAACTCGCGTAATCTTAGATATGTTGATGGGGGATTATGTCCCAACATTCTTCCCTTTTATTTTATATAAAATAAATACAGGCTGTCAACCAAGTTGCATAGAAAATATAGGAACAATATAGGAATATTTTCACCAAAAATATAGGACTTTTTGCCGATTATTTTGGACAAAATATAGAAATTCTAGAGTAAAAATACTTCATTAAAATGAAAATTTGGGATCATATTCTAGCCTGATAAGTCTTTCAGCTTGTGTTTTAATGATCAAATTATTTGCTAAACATGTTCATGCTAATTAACTGGCAACTGAAACATGTGTGCTATGACCTAACAATAATCTGAGTATATAAGTTTGATGCGATCGAAGCGAACAAGAAAAATTCAACATATAGGTTCTTGATATACTGTTCACGAACCTAATTTCTCAAAAAATATAGGGAAAAAATCTTAAATATAGGAAAATATAGGAAATATAGGACGTTTTTCAAAATATTCGATTTCTTTCCAAAATATAAGAAATTATAGGAATATAGGAATCGGTTGCGCCTGTAAATACAGTTATCTCATGGTTTTAACTCGAATTTGCACTTATGTCAAAGTGGTGTTCTATACAAACACTATTTTCGCACATATTTCTATCTGACAATCTCGTAGTGTAGATGCCATTGACAAGTTTGTGACACATTGCAAACGTCTTAACACTTTTTTGTCTCATATTTATGAGCATTGCGTTAGCTTTAATTTAATAATTTACTACTAGTGTACAGTTAAGTACATGTAAACAAGATCTTTAATTTGTATTATGATTTATTGAACATTTATACTAAATACTTCTAAAAAGTATATATTTGGTTATCTCGAACTTTGGATACCAGTCCTGTCCCTAAATCTGCCACACTTTGCCACAAATTTCCAGTTTGTGGAGTATTTAGACATTTTTCCACTAAATGCCACTTAGTATGGCAAATTGAAAAAAAAAGAGCAGAACTTGGTCATACACATTTTCAGTAAATGCCACTTATTTCCACTCATCTGCCACACAGTGTGGAAATATGTGGAGTATTTAGACAATTTTCCACTAAGTGCCAGACCTTTAGTGGCAAATGCAATTTCCACTAAATGCCACTAATGTCCACTTATTTGCCACAAGATGTGGAAATAAATGGAGTATTTAGACACTTTTCCACTTAATGCCAGACTTTTTGTGGCAATAAACACCACTGTGGCAAATTTTCCACTATTTGCCACAGATGGTAGAAAATAGTGAAAATTGGTGGTTTTGCCGCTGACAACTGATTGTTTAATATGCTGTCACCTGAATATAAAACAACATGAAATTTAATATATGTTAACACATAAGAATTAACACAATGTATGATTTATTATTTATTATTTACATGTACATTTGAGTTGTTGCAATTGATTTCATAAGAAGTTGATTAATATACTTAGATACATAGATCAAAGTTTATGAATGTTTTATAATTGTAGTAAATAAATATGTAAAGTCTCCAGTGCTTGTGAGAGTGCTGAAAATCCTGAATGTCATCACTCCTTGTCCTTGAATGCTACTTCATGGCAAAGTCTGTAATACAAATGTACGCAATATGTATTTGTGCACAAACCATTGCCCATTTATGCATCAAATAGTGAACTCTGCTTATCTACATCAATACATAATTCTATATGATGTATGTTATTGTATAGGGTAACATCTATAACACTAAGACTGTGGGGAGAGCAATATGAGTAAGAAATGTTTTTGTTATATTAATACTATTGTCATATAAAGTTTAGAAAATGTATGTTATTGGAAGACAGTTAAATTTGACTCAATTTATGCTTATTAAATACCAAGATTTAGCATACATTGCTTAGACAAACAAGTATTTATGTATTCTTATGTAGAATTGTAATAGCTAAATGAATACTCTAAAATAAGTACATTCCAATTCTTTACCTAAGAATTTATATAGCAATATAATACACACTCTTGTGGTTCTGTAAGATAGTTAAATAATGTTTTGGCTACATTGTCTATTTTGTGAACTTAAACAAAATCATACAAATGATTTCAGTATTCATTGAATTTGTTAACACACTAACCAGACAAAAAACAAATATTGTTATGATGGTATCATAAAAATAGAAATTTAAGGAAATACAAACAAAAAATACAAACCATTAGTTCTGCTATTCGTATAAACCAGAGTGCTGAAGTCCTGTACCAGCAAGTTTCACAACACTAAATGTTGATTTCCACATCCACATGGTTTCTTCACAGAATGACCTTTACTTTCAGTATTTCAGCATTGCATTAAATTTACAATTTAAGTCCATAAGTTGCTTCATCTCACTACAATTTAGTTAAATAAGTTGCTAAAATATTACTTTTGTTTTCAAATTCAAAGATAAACTTCCTGTATTTAAATGAACCAATCAGGAAGTCTGTGTATGTGTTAACCAACAGATTATCAGATGCTATGTAGCAATGAAGAAGGTTCCAAATTCTATAGCAGACAAACATCTGAATACCACAGCTGGTAGTCAGTGCTTATCAGATTGTGTTGCATCTAACTGTGGCCACATGTCTGAATGGAGTATTACTAGTGCTGGAAAAGGGTCAAGAATTGTCAACTTGTATAAATTTCTAATAAAGTTTAACATGAGACCCTTTATTTAATTAAATTTCAAATTTATTGCAAATAATATATTTTTCATGGTCTTTAATTTCAACACAATTCTTAATGAAATGTTTTTTATTTGCATGTAGCTATTTCAAGAGTTGAAGTTAAAACTGTATTTTAATTTGTATTTAATTAATTTATATTTAAGTATAAACGAATAAAAATGCATTGTTCTATTGATTTATTTGACATTATGTTGAATCCTATATAAAGCAGCATACAAAAACAGTAACTTATTATTTTTGAAAAATTCACTTCACAAACACTAAAATTAAACACTGAATTTGGATCATTCAATAACAGTTACCAGAGGTAACCAAAAAATTACCAAGTCCCATTTTCCACAGATTTCCACATCTCAAATCCTCTAAGTATTTTTGCCACTCATGATACACCCATGAAAAAAACCAAGTCCATTATTTCCACACATTTCCAAACATTACCAGTCATTTGCCACAGACAAAAAAATATAAGTCCAAATTTCCACAGAATGCCACTTGTTTTCCACTTCTTAACTGTGGTAATTGCTGGCAGATTTGCCACTCATGTGGCATAACCAAATAAAAATAGTGGAATTCCTTTCTTTGCCAGCTAATTCCACTTAATTACCACTCTATTCCACACATTTTCCACATAAATGTGTGGAAAAAGGCAACAAAGTGTGGCAGATTTAGGGATGGGCTGGAAGTCATTTATGAACTCCCACGGACTTCGATACAATGAAGTTCAGCGGTAACAGAATATACCCATAATACACTTTTAACTGTTAGTTGCATGTCTTGAATGATATAGAGTCCTATTTATGACTGGTTATATAAAGAATTAAAATTAAAATCACATTTACAAACAAGGCTTGTCACAGGATGTGACGTATGCCCCCAAATCATATGCTTGTCAGAGGAAGCCAACACAATGTCAGTTACATGTTGGCAAACATTATTCTTCCTACAAAAAGCTTTATGGTCCTTGTACTCTGCACTTCCTCTCAACATCCTCTATCAATATATGCAGTTTTATTTTAAATCACTTCAATACTATAATGGAGCTATGCACTGCACAAGAAAATTTACAGAAGGGCAATAACTTCATAAATATTGAATAAAGAGTTGTGGTCCTTGTGCTCTGCACTTCCTCTATTTGTCCTCTATCATTATATAAAGGTTCATTTGAATCCCTTCAATACTAATGGAGATATGCTCAGCACAAGAAAATTAAACTAATGGCAATAACTCTGTATATATTGAAGAAAGAGTGGTGGTCCTTGTACTCTGCACTTCCTCTGATTGTCCTCAATCATTATATGAAGTTTCATTTGAATCCCTTCAATACTAATGGAGTTATGCTCCACACAAGAAGCGTGATGGATAGACGGACGGACGGACAGACGGACAGAGGGACGGACAATGCGATTATTATATGCCCCCGAAGTTCCCTTCGGGGGCCAAAAAAAAAGAATTACATTTTAACAGCAACTGTTTCTGTGAAAAATACTACAATGACAATTTTGATTTCAGACATAATGGAGAGAACATATTTTAGATCCCTTACTTATTTGTCCCAACCTTACAAAGACAACATATTATTTCATGCTATGTGGTGAATGAGTGGAGAATACCAGTGAATGATAACCTGATCATCTCACTCTAGGTCAAGTGAAATGATAAGGTTTGATCATTTCACTCTTGGTTATATGGAACTACTTTTAACTTTGTTTTTATGTTTATTTTTTTAAAGTATGTGAATACCCTAATCGTCAGTGTAAACATCGGCCTTTTTAAACAACAGAAAACACATAATAAAATTCAATACAAATATAATCAAGCGACAACGACGCAGTAAGAGTGGCACTATTTTCCCACCATCACAGTGATCGCCAATTTTGGAATCATAATTGTCATATTTATGACATCATAATACACAAAACTTGTGACGCTTCAACATATCTCGTGCATTTCTTTAAATTTATCATTCAAAAGCATGAAATAAAAAGAAAATTTGTTTAATACAGTGTAAGATCATATTTTATTTCATTCGTGGTCATAGAAACTAGATATTTTCACTAGTGGCTGCGCCACTCATGAAAATATTGTTTCAATGACCACTCATGAAATAAAATACGATTTTACACTGCATTAAACAAATATCCTCTATATCAATCGCAGATACCTTACTTGCCATGTCCCAACATACAATGCACTGTTGAAAACAGTCCGAAACCGTAGTCCAAACTCTCTTACTTGACATGACCAAACATAATGAACTGAAAAGAACATTTTCTTAGATGCCTTACTTGCCATGTTGGACTATGTAATCTTGTGAATAGAACATACTTTCAGATGCCTTACTTGCCATGTCCCAACATACAATGTAATATAGAGAACATATTCTGATATGCCTTAATTGCCATGCCCATCATTATGTACAGAACATACTCTCAGCTGCCTTACCTGCCATGTCCCAACACTATGTACAGAACATACTGTCAGATGCCTTACTTGCCATGTCCCAACATTATATACAGAATATAGTCTCAGAAGCCTTACTTGCCATGTCCCAATATATATACAGAACATACTTTCAGATGACTTACTTGCCATCACAACATTATATACAGAACAAATAGTCTCATATGCCTCACTTGCTATGTCCCAATATATGTACAGAACATATTCTCAGCTGCCTTACTTGCCATGTCCCATGGTACTGAACAGGTAGTTCCAGCAGGACACGAGGGACGAGATTCCACAGGACGTCTTGTACTGGGGTCGACTCATGCAATACCTGCCACAATATATGTTATATGTAGTGCAAACTCCATAATCACACATACTGGACTTTATAAAAAACTTTCACCAAAATGTCTAAGTTCAAAAAGGGGCATAAAATGTCTAAGCTCAAAAAGGGGCATAAATCTGTCCAAAAACAAAATAGAGTTATTGGGGTTGCTTTCCATTGTGGAGATATTGATAGTCTAGTAGTATTTTAAGTTTCAAGTAAATACCTTTGATAATATTCAAGAAATTGGACATTATAAAACTCTTTAATCTTGGTCTGACAGACTAACGGAAGGACGGACTGCCAGACGGACAGGTTTGATTTTAATAGCCCTCCTTTGGGGTCATAAAAAACATTGTTAAAATGAGCTTGGAAATAGATTCAGCACGAATACATTTAGTTCTATTAGAATTGAAATAAAGTTTCTATTGAGCTTATACAATATCAGTCTATGAAGTTTAGAATTATTGCTAAAATAAATGCCTTCAAGTTGAAAATTTTACTGTGCGTATACTCAAATTCGACCTCTTAGGTATGCCTGTGCACTGTTACGCATACCATCTCTTCAGATCGAGCACCTTCCTCTGAGCAATCTGGTTGGTGGAGACAAGAACCCGGGGCGGAACGTACGCCTCTCCAGTTTTCTGGGCCCGCGCCCGATTGAGGGCCTCCAACCTCCTGCTACCATTGCCAAGTTTCGGAGACATGATGTCCACGTCCCATGCAGTACCTTTGCTGCCTCCTGCAATGGTTTTGCAGTGACTGGGAAACCCATGTGAAATGCGATATTTGCACATAAAATTGAGAAAAATGGCAAGAAATTTCTGTCAATGTGACTTTACATTGCACAAACATTTTTTTGTAGGAATCGAAAATGCTGCCGTACAATACACAATACTCAGTCCGATTTGCAGTTTTGTCACTATGAGGTGACATTTTATCCATTAAATTAATTTGGCAGTTTGAAAAATCAATATCAAGAGACCAGTGCTACAGATAATTTTTCAGGCAAACAGTTGTTCACTTCCTAATTTTGTAATCAAATCGTTTTTTTACTGACAACCTTCAAGACTAATTAGTTTCTATCAATTTTTAAATAGTTTTCAGTCTATAAATTTAAAATTCAGTCTATAAATATAAATATAAATTCAGTCTATAAATATAAATTCAGTCTACAATTTAAAAATCAGCTTTTTTTCGTCCATTGTTGAAAAGCTGTCAAATTTAGTTCACTATTTCCTAAATGGTTGCAAATTACTGTAATAAATGAACAAAAAATGGAGAATTAAGCCTTTGAAGAATATTTAAATTACAAAATCAACGTTGATAGAAGTTTGTTTTTGATTTTCAATTCAACCATGTTTTTCTTTCAATACTGGTTCCAAGTCAAAACGATTACACGTCTGGTTTCCAATTCTTATAACTTACACTCTACCCCATTCTATACATAGAGTGTGACGTCACTGCTTTTGTCTTACCTCTATACTGGGAACTGAAAACTATCCATATTTTGCTAAATGGTACATACATTGAGATATAGTCCATGGATGAATGAAATAATTTTCAAACAAGGAAAATTTCCGTATCTTTTTATTAAAACCATGTTTAAACATGATACTTATATCATCATTATTAACTTCAAACACTCAAAGCATTGAGTTTATACCTGTTTGTGCAATAAAATGCGTTTTACTTGCGTTGTAATGCAGTTTATACTTTCACTTTCGTACACTATGTACAAGTGAGCAAATAGAGATAAAAACTTTTTTATTATTGAAAACAACTGTGGATTATATTTTCAAATGAAATTAGATGATGCACAGATTCAGTTACTTGCACCAAGTTACATCCTACAAGACTGTATGACGATTTTGCTGAAGTTTAAGAGAAACGTTTCATGCTTCAGTTGGCGCCATATGAATATAGCACAGCGCGAAATCACACAGGTTAGTTGCGAGAAGCGACATCTGGTGGACACAATGTACTCTACCCTGAATATCTGGTTGACAATGACGCAAAAGTAGGGAACCAGACAAGTCAAAACGGTCTCTATTCTGATGCGGTGCTATAGTAATTATTAACTCAGGCAAATAATCCTTTTCAACAAAAACGATAAAAATGTGGTTTCAAATCATTTTTTGAAATATTAATTAGTTTTTGAACTATAACTTTTACAAATTAGAACGTTTTTCTAGAAAATCTATTCATTTTAACGAAATAACTATGCATATCTGTAGCACTGAGAGACGATAATTACACCTTGAACAGGAAGCGAAAACGTCTGCGTGGAGTATTTTGCTCGATTGAAACACATGTTCACAAAATGTAATTGCTGTAAATCCCATATAAAATCAGATGAAATCCCATAGGTTTTTAAACAAGAGGGCCAAAGTGGCCCTGGTCGCTCACCTGAGTATAATTAATGTTCACTAACAACTCTAACTTTGTATCACTGATAGCCATTGAAAACATGGCCTTTGTTTGGCTTATTTTGTACCCAATACTCGGCTGCCTCCCCTCTGTGCATTTCACCTGGGCAATTACATTAATATGAAACTATCAGTCAGTATACGTTACATTTTCTCCCATAAATGTCCAGTCTTTAAGAGTAATTGGCATTAAGTGTAGAACATATAGCTATGACGATGGTTGAGGATCATGGTTGGCCATGGTCTCAGAACTATGAACTACCATGATAGTCCATGGTCAAATACTGTGCATTTCACCTGAGTAGTTATATTAATATTATCAGTCAGTATAAGTGGACCACTTATTATATAATATTCCTCTTTTTGACATTTGACAAATCATTAAAACCTACCCTTTCAGTGTTCAGATGAGTGGGTGGATCATGTTCATGCAAGGAAATTTGTGCAACACTTGAAGACTTTCAAGGAGAACATTTATGTCTTTTCAAATCTGAATCATGTACAGTAGATCTAATTCTGAATTTGGTAGAGGGTTATCAAAGAAACATTTATGCAAAATTATTTTGAAATCCGGTCATCGGTTTCAGAGAAGAAGATTTTAAAAGTTTTCTATATAGCTATATAAGGAAAACTGCCCAACCCCCTGGCAGCCATGTTTTTTAACAAATCTAAATGATTTTAACAACTTTTGTACAGGGCCACCCAAGGAACATTTCTGTGAAATTATTTTGAAATCCGGTCAGTGGTTTCTGAGAACATTTTTATAGTTTTGAATATAGCTGTATAAGGGAAACAGCCCACCCCATGGCGGCCATGTTTTTCAACGAATCACAATGATATGAACAACTTTGGTAGAGGGTCACCCAAGGAACATTCCTGCCAAGTTTGGTCAAAATCCATGCAGCAGTTTCAGAGAAGAAGTCGTTTGAAGCAATTATTGATGACAAACAACGAATGACAGACGCCCGACGGTGACTGGCCACAATAACACACCCTTGAGCACTTTGTACTCAGGTGAGCTAAAAAGCACATAGATGTTTGTTAATTTGAGAAATTGTCTCAAATGGAAAAATCCTTTCCCAGTCACTGGTTTTGTATGCTATTTTTTTTGTAATACTCAAGAAATAGACTTTGGTGATTGCAGAAATAAAGAATGTGAATAATATAGAGGATATTTGTGATCATAGGCATTTATATTGTCGCAAGTGGCGCAGCAACAAGTGAAACAAGATTCTGTGTTTGATAACCACACATGCCCCCGGTTGGTGCTGGGTAGCCCATTGACGAAATGGTAAAATCTAGTTAACCAAGAAACAGGTCAAGGTCAAGGTCAAAGTCAGGTTGGGTGATATGGGTGGATTGGGAACGGTCATAAGTAAAAACTGTGTAAATATCCAAGTGTTGTAGTAACGGTGTTGGTGCTAGACAAACAGGTAAAATCTAGCTAACCAAGAAATGGCACTTCTGAATTATTATAAGTCCAAATTAGGTCAAGGTCAAAGTGAGGTTGGGTGATATGGGTGGATAGAGAATGACCATAGGCAACAACTGTGTAAGTATCCAAGTGTTATAGTAAGCAGTGTTGGTGCTAGACGAAACGGTAAAATCTACTTAACCTTGTTAAGGAAGGACGAATGGAAGGACGGACGGACGGACAGGATGATCACTATATGCCTCCCGCATCAAGATGCCAGGGGCATAAAAATATATGTTCTATGATCGCGAGTGAATCAAAATTCAATACTCTAGCAAAACCTACACATTTTCTTTTTATTTTATGCTTTAAAATGTGTTATTTTGGTATTTTCCGACTTCCTGGTTCCATTATCAATGTGGTAATTTTCACTGTTTAAAACAGTGAATACCAAATTTAATTTCACTGTTTTAAAACAGTGAATTACCAATTTTACTTCATTGATATTTCTCTATAAACCACCTTAAAACATAAAATAAAAAAATGTAGTCATTCTAACATCTAAACTGTGTTTTTTATTTTTAGCTTCAGTTGTATCAAGTCATTATTTTATTGGTCTTCGAATTCATAAACACCAGCATAAACAAGAGGGCCCTGAGGGCCCTAGGACGCTCACCTGAGACCTTGTAACCCAATTGGAATTTGCATCCCTGAAGCGTGGCTTATTTTCATCCAAGGGGCATAAGTTGAACAACCTTGAACAAACCTCTGGGCCTTGCGGTTTCAGGTAAAGATTTTTAAAGTCATTTTGCTATTTAAGTCTATATAAACCATGTGACCCCTCGGGGTTGGCCAGATTTGACCCGAGGGGAATAATTTGAACAATCTTTGAAGAGGACCACTATGCAATGTTAGGTACCAAATATAGGAAAGCTGCGGGCCTTGCCGTTTCAAAGGAGAAGATTTTTAAAGTCATTTTGCTATTTAAGTCTATATTAACCATGTGACCCCTGGGGTGTGGTCTGTTTTGACCCATGAGGCATAATTTGAACAATCTTTGTAGAGGACCACTATAGGATGTTAAATACCAAATACGAAACCTCTGGGCCTTGCGGTTTCAGAAGAGAAGATTTTTAAAGACATTTTGCTATTTAAGTTTATATAAACCATGTGACCTCTGGGGCGTGGCCAGTTTTGACCCCAGGGGCATAATTTGAACTTTCTTTGTAGAGGACCACTATACAATGTTACATTCCAATAACAAACATCTAGATCTTTCGGTTTCTGAGGAGAAGATTTTTAAAGTCATTTTGCTATTCAAGTCTATATAAATCATTTGATCCCCGGGGCGTGGCCAGTTTTGACCCCAGGGGCAAAAATTGAACAATATTTGTAGAGGACCACTATAGGATGTTACATACCAAATATCAAACCTCTGGGCCTTGCGGTTTCAGAGAAGAAGATTTTTTAAAGACATTTTGCTATTTAAGTTTATATAAACCATGTGACCCAGGGGCGTGGCCAGTTTTGGACCCAGGGGCATAATTTGAACAATCTTAGTAGAGGACCATTATAGGATGTTACATACCAAACATGAAACCTCTGGGTCTTGTGGTTTCAGAGGAGAAGATTTTTAAAGTCATTTTGCTATATATTCTATATAATCCATGTGATCCCCAGGACGTGGCCCATTTTGACCTTAGTGGCATAATTTGAACAATCTTTGTAAAGGACAACTTAAGGATGTTGCATACCAAATATGAATACTCTGGGCCTTGCAGTTTCAGAGGAGAAGATTTTTAAAGTAATTTTCCTATATATTATATATAAAACATGTGACCCCCAGGGCGTGGCCAGATCTGACCTCATGGGCATAATTTGAACAATCTTTGTAGAGGACCACTATAGGATGTTACATACCAAATATGAAATCTCTGGACCTTGTGGTTTCAGAGAAGAAGATTTTTAAAGTCATTTTGCTATATATTCTATACAAACCATGTGACCCCCAGGGGGTGGCCCATTTTGACCCCAGTGGCATAATTTGAACAATCTTTGTAGAGGACCACTATAGGATGTTACATACCAAATATGAAACCTCTGTGCCCTGCGGTTTCATTGAAGAAGATTTTTTACTTTACACTTTTAAAATCTACTTTTAGCTCTGGTGACCTACATATGCAGCGGACCTGAAAGATTTGAACAACTTTGAAAGAGGTTCACCCATGGATCATTCCTGTGAAATTTGGTGAAAATCTGCCAAGCGGTTTAGGAGGAGATGTTGTTTGAATGAAAAGTTGACGACGAACACATGCACGCACGCACTAACGCACGCACGCACGACGGACAACGGGCGATCACAAAAGCTCACCATGAGCACTTTGTGCTCAGGTGAGCTAAAAACAAGAGTGCCCTGAGGGCCCTAGGACGCTCACCTGAGACCTTGTAACCCAATTGGAATTTGCATCCCCGAGGTGTGGCTTATTTTTATCCCAGGGGCATAATTTGATCAATCTTGAACAAACCTTGCGGTTTCAGGTAAACATTTTTAAAGTCATTCTGCTATATAAGTCTATATAAACCATGTGACCCCTTGGGGTATGGCCAGATTTGACCCCAGGGGCATAATTTGAACAATCTTTGGAGAGGACCACTATGCAATGTTACATACTACATATAGGAAAGCTCTGAGCCTTGCCGTTTGAGAGGAGAGGATTTGTGAAGTCATTTTGTTATATTTAAGTCTATATAAGCCATGTGACCCCCGGGGCATGACCAGCTTTGACCCCAGGAGCTTAATTTGAACAATATTTGTAGAGGACCACATATGCATACCAAATACGAAACCTCTAGGCCTTGCGGTTTCAGATAAGAAGAATTTTTAAGTAATTTTGCTAAATAAAATTATATAAACTATCTGACCCATGGGTGTGTTCAGTTTTGACCCATGGGGCATAATTTGAACAATCTTTGTAGAGGACCACTATAGGATGTTACATACCAAATAAGTAACCTCTGGGCCTTGCGGTTTCTGAGGAGAAGATTTTTTAAGTCATTTTGCTATTTAAGTGTTTATAAATCATGTGACCCCCGGGGCGTGGCCAGTTTTGATCCTAGGGGCATAATTTGAACAATACTTGCAGAGGACCATAGGATGTTACATACCAAATATGAAACCTCTGGACCTTGCGGTTTCAGAGAACTAGATTTTTAAAGACATTTTGCTATTTAAGTCTATATAAACCATGTGACCCCTGGGGCATGGCCAGTTTTGACCCCAGGACCACTATAGGATGTTACATACCAAATATGAAACCTCTGGGCCTTGTGGTTTCAGAGGAGATTTTTAGGTCATTTGGCTATGTATTCTATATAAACCATGTGACCCCCAGGGCGTGGCCATGTTGACCCCAGGGGCTAATTTGAACAAAATTTGTAAAGAACCACTAAAGGATGTTACAAACCAAATATGAAACCTCTAGGCCTTGCGGTTTCAGAGGAGAAGATTGTCAAAGTCATTTTGCTATATATTCTATACAAACCATGTGACCACCGGGGCTTGGCCAGTTTTTACCCCAGGGGCAAAATTTGAATAACCTTTGTAGAGGACCACTATAGGATGTTACATACCAAATATGAAACCTCTGGGCCTTGCGGTTTCAGAGGAGAAGATTTTTAAAGTCATTTTGCTATATATTTTATATAAAACATGTGATCCCCGAGGCGTGGCCAGTTTTGACCCCAGATGCATAATTTAAACAATCTTTGTAGAGGACCACTATAGGATGTTACATACCAAATATGAAACCTCTGGGCCTTGCGGTTTCAGAGAAGATTTTTTAAGTTTACACTTTTTAAATCTATTTTTAGCTCTGCTGACCTACATATGCAGCGGACCGTAACGATTTTAACAACTTTGAAACAGGGTCACCCATTGATCATTCCTGCGGGGGCATGGACGATGGACAATGGGCAATCACAAAAGCTCACCATGAGCACTTTGTGCTCAGGTGAGCTAAAAACATTAATATGGGCATTTTGGACAGACTGGGAATAGTACATCACATTTAAATGACAAACCATACAAAAACCCCTTTAGTTGCATAGTAACAGGGCTCTTTGAAACGAAACCCACAGTTCACAAATTTATAAGAAAGTGAAATCTAACTTTTCAAATAAAATTCAGCATGTTGAAATATTACAACAATACAACAAAAGGGCTTTTCCAATTACGATGGGAACATAACATAATAAATCAATCAAAGAATTCTCATGACAGTAGCATTCCCTTATAAATAATTTCACTCTTTCATATATTGCTAACAGAATTGGACAAAATGTAAACATTTAACATGGGTTGCATAAGAAGACCCAAATTGTCATTGCTAAGTTGTTGTCCTCACTTGTAAACTAAAACTCCACGAGTCTGATGTGTTGGGGCATAACTCAAGTACCATAAGTGCAATTATGCTGAAAACCAAATTTAACCTTCCTTTTATGCCTACTAACACCTCCCTTAAATTTCATAATGATTGCACAAAAACTTCTCTATGTTATTGTCTGCACAAACTGAAGGGGCCGCAGCTGCTGCTGCCACCAAAAGTAACCCCTATATGTCGCCTTTTGAGGCGACGCAAAAAGCATGTACCCATCAATTCAAACGGCAAACTAAACATACCCTTTGTAGCCAAGTTAGACTCCTCATCTTCATCCAGACTATCGTCCTCTATGTCATTAGCAGGTGCAGGATCAAGGTGACCTACATCTAAAAATAGATTCTTGGGACTTCTGGACTTCCCTTCCCCCTGGCCAGACTCTTTCTGGGAATGAACCAATTTCTCATTTTCACTTTCAGTTGCACCTTTGTTTTTACTGACCCCATGTTCTGTCTTCCATGATGCAGATTTCTTCATGTTTTCTTGAAGAGCAGTTTCAAAAGATTCAACTCTCTCAGTTGCGTTCTCTATAAGTTCATCAATCTTCTTTTCTAAGGTGCTTAAATCCGTACTAGTGCTTGCTCGGATTTTATCGCTTTCATCACCATCTTTTGCAGAGTTATCTGCTGCCTGTTTCTTTTTATCACTGTCGTCTGCATTTCCATCAGTAATGAGCTTGGATTTGCTGTCCTCGCTGCTTTCCCCAGTTTCTTCACTGGACACATCCTTCGATGCATCGTCTGACTTCTTTTCTTGTATCGGCACTTTCTTATACACCCCGGTCCCCCTCCAATAACCTTGAATACAGAAAGACAAGAGTGTGACATTACAAGTTATTTTGTACCAGTAACATGTTTGAATTATTACTGAGCAAGAGGCCTATAAAATAAATAAGATTTTTAAATATTAATCCGTATATTCCCTAATAAAAGCCCCCCTCCCATTTTTAATAATACCCAAACCTCCCTGCCTAATTTTGCTTTAAACACTGAATGCAAATGAATACCCTGTTTTTGTAAATCTTGGGAAAATGTAACGCCCCCGGGGGCATTTATTATGGAATGCTGTGGAATCACTTGAATTCGCTGCCAGAGTTCTCGGTAACGCTTAATTCGGCGTATTTGGACTCATACTTTTATGAAAAGGACGCCATAAATCTCGGTGTTAGATTCTAGGACGCAACCCTTTTCTCTGGCGTACGCAAATTTTCCCAAGACAAAGAATGCCTACTCAGCAATAAACACATTCCCCTGTGTGTGTGTGTATTTCGAAGTTTATGAGGTCCTTCCGCGCCTAAGGCTGCATTATGTGAGGACCCGGAGTGTGTCCCAGCACTCCTACGTAATTAACTTACTAGAGACTCACGAAAGTTGGGACGAATTTTGAATCATAGATGCAATTTCCAGCTATTTATTTTTACTGAAAGATTTTAATTTTGGTGTGGCCTTGTGCTGTGGGGGGCAAACCGTAGTACCTGGAGGAAACCCCACCTGTCCGGTATTGTGACCACCAACCAAACTCACATGTGCCGGGAGTGTGTCAATTATCGATAAAATCAAGAAGCAGGCGGAGTCAGCTGAACTACAGCTAACCAGTCAACCAATAAGAACGCGTATGCAAATGAAAATTGTCGATAGAAAGTTTATCACGCCCTCAATCTAATTTGAATAAGTAAAGGTGCCAGTGATTTGTAACACTTTCCCATTAGGTATGCGTTATGTTATGTGCGTGTAATTAACACCCGCGTTTTTTATAAATTGCTACAAATTTAAAGAAGGCCATATGATTTTTATTTATGCGAAATGAACAGTTTACAAATTATAAAAATTAAAATGAATCTGTGTCACTTGACAATTTTTGTACACCGATCACGTCAAGCATGCGTCTTCATTTGTTAAAAAATCTACAAATACTAGTGTTTATTAATAAAATAGATATTAAAAATCATCACTGTACACGGATTTTATGCAAACACTTTGGCTGAGGTAACATTTAAATGAAAGTTAGCGACAGTTAGTACTTGTCGAAAGTGAAAGTAAATATATGTCAGCGTCCTTCTCTTTTTGTTCCAATTTATAAAAAAAAGTTGAGTTGTTCCTTTTTAATGAATAAAGTCCTATTTAATTGTTTAATTGCGGGTAGTTAATAAACAGCCTGGGTACAAATTTCGCGCACCTGCGATCCCTGACATATCTGCGTGGTCTTAAATTCACAGAAAGTTGATTTTGAAAAAAATAAGTCAGTTGTGTTTTACAAAAGCAAACATATTGATTATTCGATGAAACACCCTACTGGGCAGAATGCTTGTGAAGGGTCGCAATAACAAGTGACAGCGTATAAATACAGGATTAGGTTAATTGATAACAGTGGTTCACTACTGAAGAATACGGAGCACATATTTAGGCAAGACAATAGATAATTAATATCACTTCGTGTCAAACTGACATCTTGTTAATTAAGTGCCGACTGAACTAAAGACTCCACATCGGGGGCGCCAAAATGTCGCTTTACTGCATGAAAACGATCATAATGCATGCATAACTTACATGAATCGGTAAATATTTGCGGTGGTCAGAAATTTGCGCAATGACTGGAGCACGGAAAGCGCGAAAATTAGACATCCGCGAAAATTAGTGATTCCACAGTATATGGTATTACTTGTAACATGTGTATCCTGAACACAAATTGTCCATAAGTTTTAATGCTCACACATAGTTGACATGTTAAGGAGAATGCACACACACAAAACAACATTATGAAACTGTAACAAATCATTACCACTAATAACTACAGACAATATTAAATCATTATTACATAAATACATAGAAAAGCTTATTTGTTTGCACAGTTCTCTTACTTGGCCAAACATATTTCAACATGTTGGAAATATAAACGACAAACGTTAACGTCCAAATGTACTCGAAAATATTCTTTTTCTTAGTCATCTAGACATTTCACAGGATGCAAAGTCCGTCCACATTCAAACATCCCAGCACATGCAAGAGGCTTTCAATCCGACAAACACAGCTGTATGACTCAATACAGCTGACCAATGTATGCCAGACCAGCTGTGAACAGCTTAGTGTGAAAATCCATAATATACAGCTTGATGCAAATTAGAGAAATGGCAAGGAATTTGTGGTGAGTAATGTGGCACTTTATGAAGGGCCCATATTCACAAAGCTCCTTAGGGAAAACTTCAGTAAATTCCTTATGTCCCTGGCTGTTTCATGTATCAGTCTTTTAACATTAACAGATTGTAAACTTGTGAATATTGCTTATATGTTTAGTATTGCAGCCTTCTTTGTACAGAAATCATTGGATTTCACACAAAAAAATATCAGAAGTTTTGATTTAAGGACGTTCGCAACAAACAGAAAATAATTGGGTTAATTTCTCCTTTGGCTTCATTATTTCTTTACTGTATATAGGTTACAATATACTAATTTCAATCAATAAATATAAATCTGTGAATGTCATTGAGTTCCAGTCAATGGTTAAAAGTTAACAAACCATTAAAATAATCAAAAACACATGTATACAATTTATTGCCAAACAAATTAGTTAAAAAAAGATCCATAAAAATATATCTATTTTGGCAATTGATACGTTGTTTACGAAACACGAAACATGAAAAAGGCTACACAGGTACCCTATTTAAAGTACAATATTTCCCGAACAATATCGGTGACCCATTCTTTTTATTCATGTTTTGGTGCAAGTATACATTGGTGCCTGTATGTGCGAACATTTAAGAAAATCTGTCGTTTGGAACAAAATATATTGATGCATAACAAATGACGTTTCAGAAGGTATTATTAGTACCCATTTGACCTACTTCAATGGCCAGTCTAATTCATTATTTTAACAGTAATTGTAGATTACGCGTTTTTTTATTACCAAAATACACTTGTGTATTGCCAAACAAGACATGTAAAACATCAGTTGAAAGAAACATAACCTTGTTTGAAAAAAAAGCTCTCCTATATACTTTAAACATTGATAAAAAATCCAAACTGAAAAAAAGGGCTTCGACAGGTACCGTATTCAAATCCCAAAATTTCCGGAACAAGGCCGGTGACCCCTTTTTTTAAAGACTGTTTTAGTTTCAGTATACAATGATGAGTGTGTATGGGAAGTTTCAACAAAATCTGTCGTTTGGAACCAAAGATATTCGCATATTTGATAAATTATTGATGTTTTTACAGGCATATTTAATGCATAATTAACCTCGTTAAGCGTCCATTAAAAGTCACTTATTAAATGATAACTGTAGATTAAGCATGTTTTATCATTAAACTGCACTTGTATATTACCAAACAAAACATTTAAAAAAAGATCCATTTAAAAATCTCAATCTTTGTTTGGATATGAACACTTTATATTACTCAACATTCTAAGTAACACACACTAAAAAAGTGTCTTCGACAGGTACCGTATTCAAAATTCAATATTTCCGGAGAAAGACCGGTGACCCCTATTTTTTAAGACTGTTTTAGTTTTATGACACATTGATGCATGTTTGTGCCAATTTTGAAGAAAATCTGTCGTTGGAAAAAAAATGATGGAAATTGTTGCGAATGTCTTTAAGTACAACTTAAGTTAAGATTTCCCTTAGGAGCTTTGTGAATAACAGCCCAGATGTATACGATCAAGATTCAAGAACAAAAAAAAGTTTCATATAATTGTCAATGTAACTCAAAGTTGAGACAACACAGGTATAGGTATATAAATTCTCAAACATTTAACATTATAATATTCATTCAAACAACAAACATAAATTGTATAAACACACATATATAAAAAAAAAAACAATTACTAGAAGCCATTGTATCCTGCAAAGCTATCCAATCTAAGCTTCCGATACAAAAAATGTAGGCAAGTTTTCAAAATATCCCACTTGGCCAAATCCCAGGACATGTAAAAATCTATCCGGGCAAATTACAATTATGATGTGCTAGCCTGGAAAGGCGAGTACAGAAAGAAGAAAATAAAGAAATCAAAATAATGCCTTAACCAAAAATACCAAGTGAAACTACATAAGACGCTTTTCCTTCAATTGTAAGGGCTGTTATAAGGTGTCATCCCCTCAGAAAAAAATATTTCAAGTCATGAAATTTTCCCCTAAAACTGATTTTACCACAGGATTGTTCATTCCCCAGATATGAAAATGCCAAAAAATAATGCTTTTATATTCCCATGTTTATGGGGGGGGGGGGTTTCTTACAGGTGCGTTATTGCTAACTTTTACCACACACCTATCTGGACAACTGGTTACTATTAATTCACTTATTTTCTTAGTCATTACAGTCATTCTTTCCTTTTTCTTTTTTTCTTTCTTGTATTTTTTGTACTCTCTCCTGCAAAGGTCGCTAATGATGTGGATGATATGTTTATATGTGTAAATGTGTATTGTATGAATATTACTAAAAATAAAAAAATATGAGACAAAAAAAATACAAAAATGACCAGTTTCTATTTTGTATATCTAAACAGCATACCGTGCACAACATGTGCTGGTATACACAATGCCCCTTTAAAAGTGAAAACATTGCTAAATTCCTTAAAACATTTAAATTAAAACTTTTTAAGACTTAGTATAGCGGTTTCATGAAAAGTGCAATTTGCATTAAGTTGAATAAGAAGCGTTATTCTGTTAAAGAGTGAATAGACATTTCTTATATAACAGTACTGTGAACATAAACCATTAAATGTTACATTCAAAATTTGATCAGAAATTTTCAATCAAATGTAACTTAAGTTCAGATTTTCCACACTAAAGCTTCAAGGGGCCAATAAACTTTCAATAAAATGAACAAACATTTGGTCAATGTATGCAATTAACAATTATATTGATGTGTGTGGGCTATATTGAAGATTGTTGCAATATATTGAGAAAATCAGAAATCACAGATATTTATTGAGAGTCTGTCAATAATATAGTAAAGTGGTAATATATATATATAATATGGTGCAACATTTAATTTCTGAGATAAAAAAAGTCCTTCGAATGGGGCTATCAACTGATGCCCATAAGTACTTGTCTGTAGCATGCAATGTGTTATAATGTGCAGTCTTTGTTTTAAACTACCCCTGCCTCATGAAAACAAGTTTCGAAAGGCACATGAATGTCTAATACCATGTTTTAAGGGACCTGTTCACAGATTAACAAATTGGCAATTTGACATACTGTTAATACCATTTATTTAATGAGTAATCATCAGTTTAAATTTATAAAATTATAAAGCGTTTCTAACGCTAAATGATGCAATAATTTGGAATGTTTCTGTTGATTTGTAAAAACTGTTTACAAC
Organism: Congeria kusceri; assembly: GCA_027627225.1. Taxonomy (NCBI): domain Eukaryota; kingdom Metazoa; phylum Mollusca; class Bivalvia; order Myida; family Dreissenidae; genus Congeria; species Congeria kusceri. The sequence goes on from CM051029.1 coordinate 26,212,807, forward strand.
ACGTGGATCACTTATATAGGATAAAAAGTAAAAATTCAAATATAGAAATCGGAATAGCCGAGAGGTTAAGACATTAGCCTTTTGATCCAGAGTTCTGAGGTTCGAACCCCGGTGGTAGCAACTTGCTACCACCTTCGTTTTCTTTTTTTTATATTTTTTCGTGATCTATTATACTTGAGCTCTTTAGTTATGATGCTTAAATCTGTCAAATTAAGACATTTAATGGCATACTCTCAAGAAATACCAAATCTTTGAACAACTCCCTTTAAACAATACTGATTTTCCTTATTTCAACTGCCAATTATTCACCAAGAAGTTTTATTTTCTTGTTGATGCCTTTCACTTAATGCACCTATCAATATTTTCCCCAATGGGGGGGGAGCGGCGGGCAGACCTAGGGGAATTTGAAAATGGTGATTTTTGGGGGTCTAATTACCCACTCTATAGCCAAGCATATTTGTCTAAATCCCTCAGTAGGAGATGCTATATATCTATCAAATGGCCCGGGGCGTATATTACCAAGATCTAAATTCCGACCAAAGTCTATTTCCCCAGGACCCAGAATCATTCGGCTTGTCAAATTCCTGCCTGTCGGGAATCGCTTGTAGTCTAAAGTCTGCCTATATGCCCGACGCTCACCCCCGGGAGAAAACATTGAAAGGTGCATAAATGCCAGCGCAGAAAAAAAAAAAAACTACACAAGGATCAATCTTTGCCAGACCAGTTTTCAAAACACAAATGAAATAAAATATCGAGTAAAACTAGAACTCTGCCAGTCTGATGTGTCGCCTGACGGGGCATAACTGAAGTATGACAAGAGCAATTATGCCGAAAAACGAACATAACCTTCCTTTTATGCCTATTAACACTTCCGTAAAGTTTTATTATGATTGCACAAAAACTTCCAAAGTCATTGTCTGCACAAGCCTTATTTAAACTTTCTTCCAAAGGGGCATAACTGAAGTATGATACATGCAAATATGTTGAGAATCGTACTTATCCTTCCTTTAATGACTACTGACACTTCCCTAAAGTTTCATAATGATTGCACAAAAACTTTCAAAGTTATTGTCTGCAAAAACTTAGGGGGACGCCACCGACATAAGTAATCCCTATTTATTCTAATTTGCTTTCCAGTAATTTATAGGGAAATATCAGTGAAATATAATTGGTAATTCACTGTTTAAAACAGTGAAAATTACCACTAATAATTTTCACTGTTTCATACTGGTTCCCGATTTAAAACAGTAAATAACACGGACCGTCAAGCATGTCGGACTCAAAATTGTCAAATGAGTCCGGTGATAATATCCAATAAAACACACTTAGAAAGCAGTTAAAATGAAAAGAAAAAGCGCTGGAAAAAGCATAAAATTATAAGAACATTTGTTGGTTTTGGTAGAATATCGATTTTTATTCACTTGTGATCATAGAAAATACATATTTTCTGTGCCACTCGTGAAAATATAAATTTCTATGATCACTCATAAATTAAAATCAATATTCTACCGAAACCAACAAATATTCTCTATACGTAACTTTTTCTAGAGACAAAATAATTGTATAGTCTGAGGCGTAAAATTAATTTTATTAAATCAAAAAAATTAACCATAAAATTGTAAGTGTAAGAGCCACTATATGTATACAGGCCCTGGATTAGCTGACATGACTTCAGCAATAGTGACAGATGGTGTACATACATCTCAAGTGCGAGTGTAATAATATCAATATCTGCAAACATGAATTGTAGCCATATTTATGGCAAACTGTGTTAAAAGGAGTGTACTCTTATTTTGAATGATAATGACAGCAATTACAAGAAAAACCTCGAACAATGATTCCCATTCTGGCTTACAGGGTATGTGAAATTGACGATATCAGTTTTCTATGGTCAATGTAGTCAATATGGGTATATTGTAAATATTTTTTTGAAAAACCGGTATATTCTCCAATAACCCCCCCCTCCCAACCCTGATAAGGCCCAAAATAAAAATAGTCCCATGTCTGGTCTCCCTATCTACCCTTTCCTTTTGCTGCCTACCCTACATATTTTGGGTCCAAAAAAAGTTTATTTTTTTAAATATTCTTTCCACCGATAACTTTTCGTTTCTCTCATTTTACTAAACAAGATTTTAAGGGATTTTTTTTTCACATTGAAGGTACTTCAGTCAAACTAATTACTTTTATCTTTATTTTGTTTTAAATTTATTTCAAGGGTATTCTTGTTTTCTGGAAAGTTGGGCATTGCCTTTGAATTAATGGTTGTTTACCGGTAGTTTTCAACGGGCAGTTATGTTGGTTGGTCAGTTTGGGATAAAGGTTTTGCAATCTGTCCACACAGTACTCATCTGTATTGTATGTCCCATATGAATAGACACCTATATCATATAGAACACACACCATTCCCCCATTAAAAAAACCCATACCTACCTACCCTTATGTTTTTGGGCGAGAGACCAGAAACAGACCTATTTTTTTATTTGGCCTAACACCCCTCCCCACCCCTCACTCATGCCCCCCCCCCCCACGGTCCTTATGTTTAATAACACCCAAACCTCCCCCCCCACGGTCCTTATGTTTAATATCACCCAAACCTCCATGCAAATGAATGCCTTCACTTTTGTTTAAAACACTCAATTCAGATGTGCTTGCAGGACAACTGTTTTTGTAAAGTGTTTTGACAGAAATGTAATTACAATGAGCTACACAGTCGCATACTTTTTTTTTTATAAACTGATATATATGACAAAGCACCAAGAAATGGACTCATATTAAATGCCCCCTTTGGGAAATGTAAAGCCCCCCGAGCGTTTAGTAGGGAATATGTCTACAATGCATGACCTTACAAAACCCAGTTGATAACTATACTACAGTCAACTCCTGATAGCTTGCAGTCGCAGGGACTGGCAAGGCAACTTCGAGCCATTGAAACTTCGAGCTAAACAGAGTTTGAGAATATTAATTTTTACATTAATGTAACTCCGTCTGCCTAACGTCAATTTCCAAGTGAAGAGTAGTCAGATGTTTAAAATAGTTATTAACAGTCATCAAACAATTATGTATACATTTTATTAACGTAATGTCTATGTTAAGTTTGCAAAAGCTGTGAAATCAATCATTGCATTTACTCAACACTAGACACTATTCAAGCACATCTAATCTATTAACGACTCAGTGTGTTCGAAGGGTGCTCGAGACAAAAAACAATTAAATGTGTGAAAACTGTACCCGGGACTGTGACAAACACTTCAAGCCATCCGAAAATTCGACCCTCGCGAATCTGAGCCAAAAGACAGACATTTATATAAATATATATCAATAAAATATTGATCCCCAGAGGAAACTTCGAGCCAACGAAAAATTCGAGACAAGCGTTGTGGGAGGCATCGGGAGTCGACTGTATGAGAAGAACACACAGTCTGATTAATTTACATTTAGATGGGTACTAAACGGGTAATGTTAAAATGTTTGTGAAATCCCTAACACATTTCTACCAATTGAGAATTTCAAACAAAAACTGTATAGGATTTTAAATGCTTCAGAATTGTGTTTCACTATTTCAATAGCAATAATGAATGTTGCATTAACAAGACACCTTACCCATTACCTAATCCATTTTCATCCAGGGTTTTCCCTGACACACAAATTCTGCGTCATTGTCGCATTTTTTCATCAAATGACCCCCCAAAAAATTCCTTTGCCTCCATGTGGACGCAATTTCTGAAGAAATGCATCAATTTCCAAGACATTGAATTGACCCATATCTATGGGGTTTGATGCTCAGAAATTTGGTTTGACGTGAACTTGACTCCCGAAAATCCTCATTGCAAAAGTTATGTTGACTCACGAAAATATGGTACTTAGCGTCAGCCAAAGTTCGTGACCTGTTAATATTTACATATGATGCAAGATCAACCAAATGTAATGCAGTTAACAACTCAATTTAGATTGTTTCTCACTTTATCCAATAAACAAGGTCAAGCTGTAGTTCTATTCACGTCTGCATTATGATAATACAAACAATTATTTTTACTCACTAATTACGTAATAATGCTCAGTTTGCTGACTTAGTAATTGTACAACATTATAACCTTAATATGGGATATGTACTAGAAAGTGCGCGCATGCATAAAAGGATGTAAATCGTATTCAGAATTCTTTGAATGCTCTATAGGTTTAAAACAAGGCGAAGTAATGTCCCCAATATTGTTTTCTCTCTTTTTAGAAGACCTAGAATTATTCCTTTGCAACGATGTTAATAGTGGTGTATCCATAGATGATCTTACATTTATTTTAATGCTGTTTGCAGATGATATGGTTATCCTTGGGAAAACCCCAACAGATCTCCAACATAGTCTTAATCGTTTACAAAATTACTGTCATACGTGGGGACTTTAAGTAAACCCGGACAAAAGTAAAGTTTTAGTATTTAGAAAATGGGGTCCTTTAAAGCTTGATGAAAAGTCGTTTTACAATAACATCCCATTAGAAACTGTCGACAATTTCAACTATTTAGGAACTGTTTTTAACTATACAGCTAGCTTCGTACTTATTTGTGAAACCATTTCTAGTAAAGGACTAACGGCTCTAAATACCCTTACGAACAATATCAAAACAGCCCTTCTAAAACCGAGTACCATATGTCAATTATTTGACGCATTTGTAGGATCGGTATTGAGCTACGGTTGTGAAGTATGGGGTTTTGGCAAATCTGCAAAAGTAGAGAAAATTCATTAAAATTTTTGTAAAAACCTTCTTAAAGTAAAACAATCTAAATGTTCAATGGCTGTTTACGGAGAACTTGGCCGATATCCACTGTATATCACTAGACACTCACGCATTATTAAATATTGGTTAAAAATATTAAATATTGATAATATTATTATTAAGAAGTTATACCAAGCATAGTTAGATGATTGCATTCAAGGTAAACCAAACTGGTTAACCAATGTTAAATCTCTTTTAGATAGTAGTAGTTTCTCATATGTTTGGGTTACCCCATATTTAGTTAATACGAATAGTTTCCATCTAGATTTTAAAAAAAGACTGCTAGATCAATTCAAACAGTTGTGGTATACTAGTGTTTGTTAATAACAGTCGAACTTTGTGCACTTATAAGCTGTTTAAAACTGATTTTGACTTTGAATATTATCTTGATAAAGTACCATTACGATATTGTATTGCATTATCTAAACTGAGAGTGTCATCTAACCAGTTAAAAATAGAAACAGGCCAACATGGCAATAACAGAATCGAACATTGTAACAGATATTGCACTTTTTTTTAAAGAGTATAGTGAAACAAAGCTGAAAACAAAATGGCGGACATCGTGATCGTCTGTGAATGTTGGGTTCATAGTTTGCTATCTACTTATTGTTAAACTGAAATAACAACAATGTTTTAATTCTTCAATCAATGTTAATCATCATAATAATGACTACAAGTTTTCTGAACTAAATTTTAAAATGTCATGTCAGAAAATGCAGGTAGTGAAAATGAAAGTGAAAGTAGAAAATTAGTGACTTACATGTAAGACTAAGAAAAATGTCCTGAGTAAACATGAGTGATTCTAATATATTATTATAACTGATTCAGATAACTCAGCGGTTCTGCACTTTGTTTTATGATGCTAGAAATAATATATTTTTTGTTTAAGCTGAAAGTTAAAAATCTGAAAGGACAGTAAAATATCAATAATATTTGGCAATGTGTATGTATTAAATGTAGTTTCATGAATGACCCCCAACATTTTCAAATTTTCCCCAAAATCCCAAACATTGTGACCCCCATTTTCAGAATTCAAGGGAAAACCCTGTTCATCAGGCAACTGTCTGCATTGCTTACTAAATTTATCAAATCTAGGTTTATCTATTTGATTTCATTCATACTTATGAATTTTACTAGCAACTTAAAAGTTTTAACAACACTCCTGCTATTGCAATATTTTCTTTTGCTTAAACAAATCATAACTAGATGAACTTTAGTATTTTTACCATAAAAAAGACAGGCAAAACTATTACCTGAAACTTCTGACAACATCTTGGCTGCTTGTAGAGCATGTTCAAATCTTTTATTTTGGACATAATCAATTATAAGGCTCATCAACTGAAGTTCTTCCAAAGAGAGGATAATTTCATCCACTGATGTTCCCTCTAGTTGTGCAGAGTTACTGCCCCTGTGATCCAATTTGCATGCAACTGATGCATTGGAAACTGCCTCTCTGATTAATGGCCTGGTTTGCTCTGGCTGGTAGTGTAGCTGTCTAAATGATGGATGAAATATCTTGGCCAGGATGTTTCCCATGATTAGACAATCCAAATGCAATGAATCTGCATTCCTGCAAATAAAAGCAATAATTGAACATCTCTCCACGGAACACTGGCAAGCAAATTTATTTCCCACAGTTGGCATGGACTACAATGCAGATATTCATTTACATTTCATAGCAATTTGTATCTGGCAAAACAATGGCAATTCATGTGACAGATAAATAGAAAGAGACCTTAAATACCGCTTTAAAAGAACTTGTCATTGATTTGATTTTTGTGGAAATTTAATAAAATATGACATGTGTACTTTACCAATGCACTTCTATTTAATCATTTTAAATGGTAAAACAATAGTCAGTAGTTCAGGGTGGGTATTCGCTCTGCTGTTTACCATCCAATTTGTCAACAAAAACCCGCCATATTATATTTAATCATTTTAAATGGTAAAACAATAGTCAGTAGTTCAGGGTGGGTATTCGCTCTGCTGTTTACCATCCAATTTGTCAACCAAAATCCACCATCTTGGCTAAAAAAGGTTTCTTTTGAATTTCTGATATAGTGCAGAACATGCTCCACAGTTTTCTGGACACATAGTTGCCCATATTGTCTAAACGGAGCGTCTGGTATAAAAGTTTCCTTGGACAAGAAAATCGAATCAAGGGATAAATTCCATGGTAAACAGCAGGATATTTTTTATAGTCGACTCCCGATGCCTCGAACACGCTGGTCTCAACATTCTAATTTGAAGTTTCTTCGAGTGACCGATATTTTATTGCTATTGTATTCATATAAATTTCTGTCATTTGGCTCCAATTCGCGAGGGTCGAATTTTCTAATGGCTCGAAGTGTTTTTCACAGTTCCAGTTACAGTTTTTACAAATTTATTTGTTTGGCTCAAACTCCCTCCGGTCAAGTCATTTAATAGATTAGATGTGCTTTGTTATTCAGTGTTGAGAGAACACAATAGTTGATTTCACAACTTTGACAAACTAAACATAAAGAACAATAATAAAATATATAAATACATGTTTTATGTTATCATGTTAATTACTATTATATTTACCTGAATACTCTTTAATTGCAGATTTGAAAATAAAGCGGATGAATCTCGGTCCTATTATTATATATGATTACCTTTATATATTCACATTCTCGAACTCCGCTTAGCTAGAGTGTCGATGGGTTGAAGTTTCCTCGCCGATTCCTGAGACTTCGAGCTATCGCGAGTCTTCTGTATTTCAATCTTTTTGTCCAACAAATTGTTATGTATGCATCATTGGGGAGTAATTATTAATTAATACTTGTAAATAGTTTTATCATGCACACCATTTGCGTGTTCCTTACATCTACTTTGTACAGTATTTGATATACGACAATGCCCCAGAGTGAGCCCGGTACATTAATAGAAGAGGCCTAAAGGCAGCTTCTCACTCCAAACAACGTTTTTATTGCTAATATGCATACGCCATTTCTGAATATTTTGGTAAACAGCATGGTGAAATTACTGTGGTAAACAACAGGGTAGTTTTTGATGACTATGACCAGTGATCTTTTTTATTTTTTCGTAATTCCAGACTTTGTATTTTAGTAAATGGACTACTTTAACTGCTTTTTATCGTTAAATCTAAGGTATGGCTCATATAGCTACGATTTATCAGTTTGCAAAATAGGTAGTTTATAGATAAGTTTTTTATTAATTCTTTCGTTGTAGTAAAGTGTTCACAATGACCGACCTAATCAATTATTTAAGGGAAAACCATACCTCTATGTTAATATGGACTGCATCATCCGTGGCGAAAATATGTGACTTCTAGCAAATATGCATTTTGCTTACAAAATGACTGCCGACACGCAGTTGTTTTATTTCTCAAACGTTAATGTCTCTTTATAAAAATGGCACTCAACATTGTGAATACAAAAAAAAACGTTTAAAAATGCTACCTACACTTCGTTTACCTGTTGTCATGTTTTGACATTGCTTCCCGCGCTTTTACGTCGGGTCAAAACGGTGTAGAATATTGGGACCGTCTGTGTTCTCGCTGCACTTTTGACCGGCAGCAAACAATAAAGGCCCCATTACTGTTAAATAGACTTTAAGGGACTATGTCACGAAGCATTGGTTTACTATTGCACTATAAATTATATTATATGATAGAAATGAGCTATACTACCACATTTACATTAAATAAAAAATATGCAAATACAATATGTAAACATAATTATGATCTTTTAAAACATAAGACATGTCCTGTATTTAGCACTTTTATAATAATTTTTATTTTACATATCATAATACACAATGAGATATTTGATAAAAACAAATTAGCAAAAAAGTTTGAATAAGTAAAACTCCAAGTGGGTATCGAACTCACGACTTAGAAGCCATACGAAGAAATAACAGTAGACAGCGCTTTAACCAACTGCGCTATTCTGCTCGGTAATGAATCGTGTGTAAACTATGGCTAACCATAATACTCACAATTCTGACGTCAAAATGTAAAACAAATAAGACCCAATATAATAAATTGATTTTCTATATTTTGAAATACACAGGTATCAGTGAAAAAACATGGCTGCACATGGACTTATTTCCCTACTGTATTTATAGGAGAAACTTCAAAAATGTTCTTCTACTACTACTAGTACTACTACTACTACTACTACTACTACTATACTACTACTACTACTACTACTACTACTACTACTACTACTACAACAACAACTACTACTACTACTACTACTACTACTACTACTACTGCTGCTGCTTCTACTTCTACTACTTCTGCTGCTGCATCTACTTCTACTACTACTTCTTCAACTACTACTACTACTACTACTATTACTGTTTTATGATGGTTTGGTGTATAACAAGAGAGATGTTGATTCTATGGTTTATTTACTAAGACTGCTCTAACACAGGAGTATCAAAGTGGTCATTTACAGTGGGCGGTGCTTATCAGTTGTAGCAATACAGGTATTAAGCTCTGATTGGCTAGCATGCATAGGAATATAAAACAACAACAACTACTACTACTACTACTACTACTACTACTAGTACTACTACAACTACTACTACTACTACTTAAGACGAAAGACCTATTTCACAAGTATATGTAGGGGAGATCGGGGATAGTTGTTACACTTTTCACGTTCTGCGAATATAAATATTTCAAATATCAGTATGAAGCTCAATGTTCAAAATGATGTATTGTAACATTTAAATATTAGAAAAGTTATTCTAGAAGGAGTCGCGTGTACGGGGTTAGTGAAGTGTACCAACAAACCCCAACTGTGGGGCAAGTTGTGACTAACACTGGGGTAAGTTGTTACAGTGTGTACAGTAAGAAAAAGTAGGTCTGTATAGTATTACTAAAAAAAAATTCCATATAATAAACCGATTAAGAGCAACCTTTCATATATATACCGATGTATAGGAATATTGAACTTTATGTAAGACCTGCCGTCCACTACAGTCCCAATGCTTTGCGTAAGTGTTGCCGAAAAAATGTGCTAGTTTCGAAATCCGTTTCGGAATAAAATGGGCGGAGCTTGGCCACCGTGCTTGTTCGGCATGTATTCGCGGAGTGGCATACGACAGGTTGCAGTATAAAACCCGAAAATATCCGAAGTCACCGAATGCGACGCGGAAGAATGCCGACAGTTTCAGAAATAGCTTCCGAATGTTTTCCGATCGTGCGGAAAGGTTGCGGTAACATTGCAGAACATGCTTAATAGTTGCCGATTTGTTGTCGACAGAATGCTGAAATGTTGCCGGTTGGAAGTTCGGGGTATATGAACGACGCCGAACGACACCGAAAGACAATCTGATTATCAGTTGCTAGCCCGACAATGGATCTTTAGGTGCATTCTCATTGCCCTTGATGTCATGCTTGTCTTGGCATTTCACCTGACACAGAGAAGAAGACATCATCAGTAAACATTATTTGAGGATCACGCCAACAATTTTGCATGACATACCCCAGCGCCCAACGCCTCGCATTCAGAAAAAAAACAAGTTTCCGTAACGCCCTTCCTGCTGGCCTAAAACTTGCGAAGGCACTGAGTTACATTACATCTGTGGACACAAGCTCTTCTTTGGTGTACGACTTCTTTATTTGTGTGCTGCTGTGAAACGTGTACGCCATTTTGTCCCAGAAGTGTCTGCTCCCCAGCTCATGAGTATAATGATGAAGTTCTGGTCTTTCCAAATACTCCGAAGGCCTGACGTGAAATGGCCGTCCAATTTGAGAGAATGTGGAACCTGTCCCATACGGCTTTCACTTGGCATTGCCTACTTTAATAGCAAACAGAGTGGAGTGATTATGGGCATCCCTTAGAGACTTTTTCATAGTTTGTTTTTTCAGCTTTGGATTCAGATAAAGGATTTCAATACCATGACTAAATATCATACCATCTGTAATGTCCAAAGGCTGACTGACTAGCAATGCACCTATCAATATTTTTTGGGGGGGGGGGGGGGCAGCGGCGGGCATATACGGGACTTTAGACTGAAAGCAATTCCCAACAGGCGGGATTTTGACATGCCGAATGATTCCGGGTCCAGGGAAATAGACTTTGTTCAGATTTTAGATCCCGGTAATACGGGCACCCCGGGCCATTTGATACACCAATTAAGCATCCCCCATTGAGGGGATTTAGACAAAAATGCTTGGCTCTATGGTGGGGAATGAGATCCCCCAAACTACAATTTGTCAAATTCCCCTGGGATTGCACGCCCCCCCCCCCCCCCCGCCGTGGGGGAAACTATTGATAGGTGCACAACCTCACGCCAAACTTCTTGTTGCGTAGCTTGTTCATGACTTGCACCATGATAAAACCTGCCGTTCACTAGGCCCCCGAAGGTTTCACGAAAGCGAAAACGAATTTGGCAAAATCGGGGTGTTTCGGCGTGTCCTCGTGATGTTCTGGAACTCTTCCGTGTCCTTCCTTAACAATTGTGGAACCTTCTTGGCACTTCGGGGCCTGATCGGTATTGGAAAAAACTTCGGCATCCAAATTTTAAAAGTTTTAAGTATAAAACTCGAGCTTTGCTGATGGTCAGTTCTCTTTCATTAGTTCAGTAAAACAGGAACACATTTAGATTAAACATTTTTCGATCGACTATTCGAAGAAAAGGTGAACATTCCTACTCGCCCCGGCGTTGGCGTCCGCGTCTGATATTAAAGTTTAAATTAAAAAAATCTTGTAACTTAAAAACTACATAAGTTATTCACTTGAAACTTGGGATGTACCTTTGGCATAAACTCCAGCATCAGGTGCAACATTCTACTTAACCCAATTTTGTATTTTGACAGATTTATTCCCCTTTTTACATAGAGTGTTGGGTTAAAGTTTTTAGTCAAATGTCTTTAATTTGAAAACGTCGTAGTTTATTCACTTGAAACTTGGAATATACCTTTGCCATCAACTTTAGCATCAGATGCAACATTCCCCATAACGCTGTATTGTATTTTGGCATAGTTATGTCATTTGTCACGTAGATTTTCATATTCAAGTTTATAATTTCTAACCCCTAACCCTATTAACTTCACGCTTGGGATACTTCTTTGTAATCAACTCCAGCACCAGGTGCAACAATCCCCATAACTCTGTTTTGTATTTTGACACCGGAAGGCCCACTTTTTAGATATATGTTGGGGTTAAAAAAAAATCTTATAATTTCTAAACTTCATAAGATATCCACTTGAAACTTGCAATAAATTCATGAAATAATTGCCACAACTCAGCTTTGTATATCAACAAAGTTATGCCCCTTCCACTTTTCAAAATATGTACCAATTGAAATCTTTCCCATAGCCGGTGCACTGTCCTTTGACAGCTCTTGTAAGTTTTTTTCCTGACTTCTACCTTACATAGGACTTCCATGTTTGCGATTTTGGAAGTCTAGGCCTGTGGCAAAATCTGGAAATAAATAACTCCAAGACTTTCCTTCATGCAAGCCTGGTCAGAGCTTGTATATTCTCAGAAGTAGTGTCTGTTTCTATTACAGATATAAAGTGCAGGTAACATTCTTCACATATAGGATGGATTCCGCTTGTATCGCGGTAGTCTAATTCATGAGACGTGCTGCGAATTTAGTGTTACTTTTTATATAGGGCCAAATTCGCTGGAACGTCTCATCGCCGTAAGACCATTTATGTGGTGGAAACTAAGTTTAAATTTTCATGAATTTCCATTATTTGCGACAATAAAGTTATAAATCAACGTATTTTACTTAAACAACACCTAAACTGCTTAACATGTGCCGACATTTACCTAGAACATTCGTTTAATTCCGATTTAAACTTGCGAATAAATCTACATTGATGTACAGTCCACCATGTTTACCTTGCCTTGTTTAACCCTTCAAATATGCTTCAACCAATCGGATGATCAATAGAATTGAATGACCAATCGAAATGACGCAATCCGTGTAGCAGAATATCTATTAAAGTTTACACAGTGGAGGACAGCGAGATGTGTTGAAAATGCAATAGTGTGTTGCTTTACATTGGTGTTGCATCCAAAATGGAAGTGATATCGTACACATATTTATGAAACGTTATTGAGGAATAAATTCTCTTTGCAGGTATGTAAATTTTATTAAGAAATATTAATGCTAACCATGACATTTCAGCGCGTGAATGTAGCGACGAAAATCATGTCGCTACTATATAGACATATAGGGAGAAATTTCCACCACAGAATTGGTCTTTCCCCGGTTAGGAAAGGCCAATATTGCCCATATAAAAAGTAGCTCAATATTGGCACAGGGCCTAACTTGTTATGCTAGTATCGCGGTACTTACAGCATTATAATGAATAAATATATAAATTTATTTAAACAAAAATGAAACACTATTTTGTACTGTTCTGAATACAAATGTTTTCTCTTCTTCTTTGTCACAGAAATTGAAAAAATCGTCGAAAAATAACAACATCGTCCGCTTTATAACAAGGACATTTTGGAATATCTCTGGAAAGGTCAAGGTCGTCTGTTTCGCGGTATTTCTATAAAGCACGCATGTGTATTCATGACAAACAATTTAATATTTGAATTCAAACTTTCTGATTTCTAGAGGTTATGTCTATTTGCAAAGTAGATACAATTTTTTTTTATATTTCTGTTAAACTAATAAAAAAAAAATAACACATAAGATACTTTTACTTTCGTTTAAAAGGTAACAATTCATGTATAATACTTTATGTGAATATGCTTTATGGTTTTTTTCAGACAGTTAATTACAGTATTTTAGTTTTAACTAGATAAATGCATAATTAAATAGGTATATAAGAAATTAATGATTTAGATGTGTAATGCAATTTTGTGGTACAGACTGCTTGGATTAATATGGTAAACTACCAGAAGATCAAAGTGACTTTTAATGAAAGTGTTTAAGACTTAAAACTTGAGTTGACATATAGTACCATATATATACTAGTAGTATATGTACCATAGTAATAGTGACATAGATACGTAAACGTATGTAATAATACCCATTTAATAAGGCTCTATTTAAGTTCCTGTTCATAGAAGAAATGCAAAGTCCTGTTCAACTGCCAGACTAATAAAGATATCACTGAAGAAGATTAAAAAGACCCATTGTGTAGTATAGAAGTACATTCTTATTGGTTGTGTAAAAATTTAAATGTATTCTATTTATGGCTTTTGTAACAATTTGTATTTAATTGTATGTAGAAATGTACATTCGTCTATCCACCAAAAACAGAAACAGTTCACTTAAGACTCTAGTGGGACAATCTATATGACAACCTGTTCTCTCTATATATTTATAGATATTTTAGTTTCAACGTCTATGTTCTTATGAAGTAAATAAAAAAATGTATTTAATTGTTTCTTGTCATAAAAATGGCAAATGTTGTTTTCTTGTCATAAAAATGGCATAAATTATGTTATTTTCTTGTCATAAAAACAGCAAATCTGTAAGTTTACAACTATTTTCTTCCAAGTTTTGTAGACATTATAATAATAGAATGGGCCTTTAACCTGGTTAGATAAACCCAACACCAGGCTGGCATTGTACATGTAATGGCTATTTTCTTTTGGATGTTTGAAGAGCTGGGGCAAATGGCATTATCCACCCTCTTGTCCTCTAATACAGCGCTTGAGCAAATGTAAACACATCTTTCGGAGTGCCTTTCATTGTTTTGCACCTATCAATAGTTTTCCCCAGGGGGGTAGCAGAGGGCATATACGGGACTGTAGACTGAAAGCAATTCCCGACAGGCGGGAATTTGACACGCCGTATGATTCCGTGTCCCTGGAAATATACTTTGTTCGGATTTTAGATCCCCATAATATTGGCCCCCGGGCCATTTAATACACCAATTAAGCATCCCCCATTGAGTGGATTTAGACAAAATGCTTGGCTCTAGGGTGGGGAATTAGATCGTCAAAAATACAATTAATCAAATTCCCTGGGATTGCCCGCCGCTCCCCACCCCTGGGGGAAAATATTGATAGGTGCATTTAGTTTATGGTGTTGTTCCATTGTTGGGCAAAATAATTTACCAATTATATATTTGAAAAAAGTGTGTAATATATTTGTGATATTTTGTAATATTTACCATATTTACGTAATAAATTTGTCATGTTTACAAAATCAGTATTCGATGAGCTTTTTCTTCAGTGTTCAAGTGACTTAATCACATATTTTCTTGTTTTAATATTAATAATTATCTCGACATGTCTACACTTCACTAGGTTGGTGCTTAGAAATATGTAAAAGAAAGCATAAAAAAGGAAAATAAACATGCCTCTGTCGGGGCTCGAACCTAAGATCAAAAGTCTGACACGCTATGACCCACTAGGCTAAATGGGGCTGGTATAATTGAGACAGTTATTTGAACACTATTTTAGTGATACTTGTACATGTGTTTTGAAAATATCAACTAAAAGCGTTACAAACGCTTTATAATTTTCGTCATTTTTTTTCGATGTTTATTACTAAACGACACATTAGTTCAAGTAAAATATATCTGTATTAGGATTGTTTTTTGGCTTCTTTACTTGATCAAGTGTAATTTTATTTTTGGAATCAGATACAAAAAATTTCACAATTATCAATGAATAGGTCCCTTTAATGTCATGTGTGGTCTTTATTGGACAGTAGGTAATACATGCGGTGGAAGCATCTGTTGTAAAACCAATGATTAGTCTACTCACTCTAAAATATTCAAGTACTTTCATTTGGTACTTTTAAATTACTGGTAAAAAATATCTTGCTTAAAATAGCCCGGACATTGGTTCCTACAGTATTTTGACAGTCCGGAAAATTGTTCCTTTGCAAGATTATTGTCACCACGGTCGATATGGTGTATATATATAGTGCGCTAACAGGAGAGCGAGATTAAATTGTTGAGGGTATGAAAGCGTAAACATTATTACCGATTTCATCTTAGATAAGGCAGTATCGATCATCAGATCAAATCGATAGCAGCCGAAAATCTTCGGAAGATATCCGATTAGTACCGAACAGCTGACTGTCTGTCGGGTAGTACTATAAATTGTATCAGCTTGACTGTCTGGCTTAAAGGTCTAGTTTAAGGAATGTCTGGCCACTCCATGGGTCATTCCACTCAAAAGTGTCCGTTGTAAAGTCTGTAATTGTAGTAGATTTTGCTGCAGTATATAGAGTAGACATGTGTCCTACAAGTACCATCATAAGAAATATATGCAGCTTAATTATCTTCACTTAATAAACAAAACAAGAAGAAAAATGTCCATGTCACCGGGGTATTTTCTTTTAATCATAAGCTATAAATATAAAGCATTTCAAAATCACATCCACAGCACACAAATAAACAAAATTACATAAAGTATTCAATTTTACTGAAACAAGTATCACAAAAAATACATCAGTAATGCTCGAAGCATGGAAATGTTTTAATTAGTATATTCCAGTGTAGAACCAGTACTTAAGTTTTAGTACAGTACAGTTCAAAACCAAGCAGGTTCATTACCACCTATTGAGTTGCGCTGATACCCCAGACATTTCCAGTTTACCCATTTTGAACAGGAACTTGGACAGTCAAAGTTAATGCTGGTTCCAATGTCACAATGAACAATTTTTCTATAGAATATATATAGCTACATCTCGCAGTGGTTTTATACAAAATCACAAAGCGGTCAAGGGTCATAGGCCGGCAGACTGAATCGACGAAGAAGATTATTCAGGTCACCAATGAATCACTTTTCCACTGTCTGCGGATTCCCGAATGTTTCGCACCAATGATGTTTTTCCCGAGCAGGTTTCTACTTAAAACTTTGTATGCGCACAGATGTGTGATTACTAACTACTTATGACAATCCATCAACTACCATCTATTATGATAACAACAATTCATTAACATTATTATTTTAAATATATTCACTTGAATTTGGACAATTAATAATATTACTTAACTTGAACACACATTACATAATATTTATATATTTGTTTATAAATGTAATTATATCAGTGGTGTTGTGTGTCACAATATGCTAATTCAAGATGAAATATTGCAATCAGGTGAATAATCCCCTGGAAAATCACGGTGAGACATTCCAGATTCTGTTTGTGATCGTTACCTGAAACAAATAAAGTTCAAATAAAGTATTATTATTATTATTATTATTGCAAAGATATACTGTAATACAAACACACATGTATAAACATGAACTGGCTACTCTATGCAATTCCGTATATATACATTAAAACTTCTAAAATATGCATAGATTCGTTGCAAAGCAAAATAAAAGTAGAAAATAAACAAACACAGAACTAGGTTTTTAGACCTTCCTTTATCTAATAACGATACACAATACACGAAAACAATACCATTTTTAAATTTTTATATCATATTTGACGGAAAAAGTATAAAAACCAATACCAAAATAAGATATATTGGTTAACAATGTGTTTACAATTTGCGATTAATTCCCGTTACCCACCCACAATTAAAAGTTAGATTTCAATGTGCACACACACACAAATTGTTGCATTAAAGCACGTTTTTGATAAAATTGACTTACAGATTCTTCCTCCACAACCTTTTCCAGTTTTCTGTTCTTCGAAATAATGTTAAATTTGCAAAATGCAGAATAATTTTTCTGAACAACGATTATCTACACAGCGGAAGCAATTATACGCTGACTGCGCAACCCCCCTGACCTAGATTTCCGGCGTATTCGGAACACCTCGGTAAACAATGTCGAAACGGTCAATGATCACTTCACTGGCGACGAGGTACGCTTTTTTTTTGCTCACGTGTCGGAAAGAAGGCCAATAATTTAAGTTTTGGCAAACTTCATTAAATAAGTCAGTTTAATTCAATTCAGTTGAATCTGTGCAACATGCGTTTCGTTTATTTAAGGATTTTAATTGAGAATTTGCAGTAAAATTTCAAGTTTAAAATCATTGTGGGTTTTTTTGTGCACACGGTCTGCATACACGTGGTCTTTGCTTTAAAAAAATTAATATTTTTTTCCTTTATTGGTTCTCTTTCTCCTTTTATTGTTTTGTATTGCATTCAATTGCATTCACAAAACACATTCATATAGTTATTGTTGCAAAATTATGGTTTAGTATTTTTAGTGTTTTTGCTTGTTTTGTGTGTTGTGTTTGATTGTGTTTCAGGTCTTCATATGTAAGTATATAGTTGTTTTAAGTAGTTATTACTTACCCCTCCCACTCATGGCCAAGTTAAAAGTTAATTTCGCAACGGATGAAGAATTTCGTGTGCTTCCATGGATTGGTGTAAAGCGGGCAGCCCTCTTAGTTCAATTAAGAGAAAAATATTGTGAGCTAAATGAGGAGCTGCTGTCCATTGTGTTTGGCGGTCCAGTCCCTAAAGCTGTCTTAGAGATGGTAGACTTCTTCCCTAATGTTTAGGGTGAAGAGGTTCCATTACAAGCAGTGGAAGGGGAGGATGTTGATGACATCTATGATTTTCGGGATATTGTTAGTGCTCCCACTAATGAGAAGCGACTGCATGCGGTCTCAATGCCTGACCAGCGTGCAGAATTGTACTCCACGGTAGAGCATTCGTATTCTGCAGTCGAAGATGTCACAAAACAGCTTCAATATTTGCCCAAGCTCCCTAAGTTCCCACATGTCCGTTAATAAACATCAAAGCAGCTCTAACACACAAAATATGAGTCGAACTAAGTTACCTAAAAGGGGCACTGAGGCAACTGTGAATAGAAATGCATCACAAGTTCACACAAAATATCGTGAAGTCAAAAGTGCCCAAAAGGAAAATACTGACAGAGGTATTACTGGTTCTAGTCGTACTACACGACGGCTTAAATCTCTGTCGGGTTCTCGTTCACGTGACTCCTCAGAACACGGGTCAAATGCACGGAGTTCGGGCAATAGAAGTCATATACGCACACAGCGACATGGCTCTTGCTCTAGTTAAGGGTCATATGACCGGTCACGTGATAGGTCACGTAAAGGTTACAAATATAGGTCACATATACGTCCACACCAATATTTGTCACGTAGTAGCACATCAAGTGACTATTCACAATCAAGGTCCAGGTCAGTTGGGCGACATAAGAAGCACTACTCAAAGCACCGTGATTCACATAGGTACATTCAAGTAAGTCTAAGTCTAGGTTTTACTTTAGTGACTCATCAAGCGATTCTGACGCTATGTCCGATCATGGATAGCATGCTAGGCAGCATGGCAATCCTAAGCGGTTGCCTAAAAAAATGCACTTTGATGGGAAGGGGAGTTGGTAAGCTTTCAAACAGAAATTTGACAGTTATCAAAAAGTAGGTCGGTGGACTGATCGCGAAAGTCGGGACTACCTTAATTGGTGCCTAGATGGCAAGGCTCTAGACTTTGTTGCCATCTCCACTCACATGGGTGATAACTACTCTTTCAAGCAAATAATGCGAAAATTAGAAAGTCGCTTTGGGGCCAAAGAACTACCTGAGACCAGTCGTGCTAAGTTCCAGCAAGCTTCTCAAAAAACAGATGAAGCGCTTGAAGACTGGGCCGACCGTGTCTTAACTTTGGCGACCCCTGCATTTAGGCAACTCCCTGAGAAACACTGTACTCGGGAGGCTATCTCTAAATTTTGCCAAGGTTGCATTGATAAAGAGGCCGGTAAGCACGCCTGTTTTGAGCACCCGCGTAGCCTGCAAGAAGCATTTGACAAAGTCCGCCATCACCAGTACATTACGCAGGCAATTGTAAACGTCCAAACCGTGAAAAAGTAAATGCTTCTGTCAATGTCGTTCAAACTGCAACTGACGCACGCTTGTCCCAATAAGAGAAGGCAATTAATCAGCTCACTAAACAACTTGAGAACGTAAATTTGCCTAAAACTGAACAAAAAGTAGCCCAAGCAGCTCCACCTAAAAAACGTTCGTTTTTACCAGGTGTAGAGTGTTATTTCTGTCACAGCATAGGTCACCTGCAGAAAGATTGTAGAAAATTCACAAAGTATCTTGAGGAACAAGCAAAAGTTGATAAGACTACTATTAAGGACCTTTCAACTCCAAAGGGCCGGAGGTAAGGGTCCCACCCCGGAGCCCGAAACAATAAGAGGCCATACAATTAAGCAACATGTAGAAGGTTCAGTAACAGAAACTGTGTTATCGAATGGTCGAAACTCAGTTCCAGTTAGCTTAACTGAGACCGTAGGCGTATATGTGGTACGAGCTGGGTCATGATCATTTAATTTTGTCATTGGCAACCTACCGTTTAAGGCAAGGGTAGAATCCGGTGCAGAGGTCACTATCCTGTCTTCAGTTGTATACAATCAACTAAAACGACAAACGGGTAAGGTTAGAGATGTTAACATGCAACTAGCTGATAATAGTGATGTTATTCAGGGCTTTCTAACACAACCAGTTGCTATGCAGCTGGGAAAGCAAACCTTCCAAGAACGTGTGTATGTCGCACCAATTACTGATGTTATGTTGTTAGGCCACGACCTCTTACATCATTTAGGGGCACAAATTGACCTTAAAGCCGATAGCCTAATAGTGGAGGGTATACATATACCCTTGAACACAACTTTCAAAGAAAAGCAACCAGTTGTGGTAAGGGTTACTGTCTCTAAACGAACCGTAGTTCCTCCTAACTCAGTGGTCAGGGTAGAGTGTTGCATAAACACTCCCATGAATGACTACTATGTAGAAAATTGTCAGGTTTTGAAACTTGTTGTGCCACGTATTGTCAGAGCTTCAAATGAAACACCACTTCTTTGCTGTTTCAATCCGTCCGACAATTTCCAAACCCTGAAGCGAGATAAACTAGTAGGAATTGCGCATGAGACATTTGAAGTAATTGATGTTCCCCAAGCTTCAGAAGGTATTCCCCTAAATCTAAAGGTGTAAACGTTTCTAACAATGATAATGGCATAGACTGCGCTTGTATTGACACTAGTATTAATAAGGGTAAACCTGGTCTTCCTACACTTCCTGAACACCTGAAAGAGGTACTTCAAGTTTCCAAGGAAAAGCTTACCAAATGTCAGTCTGATAAGCTTTCCAAGCTGCTCAGTGAGTATGCTGATGTATTCGCAGAGAGCGAATTTGACCTTGGAAACTTCACTAGTATTGAACATACCATTAATACGGGCGATGCGAAACCTGTGAAACAGCGCATGCGCCGTACCCCAA
Organism: Congeria kusceri; assembly: GCA_027627225.1. Lineage (NCBI taxonomy): Eukaryota > Metazoa > Mollusca > Bivalvia > Myida > Dreissenidae > Congeria > Congeria kusceri. Next base: position 26,233,717 of record CM051029.1, read on the forward strand.
CATGTTTTGTAAATGAGGAAGAAGCTCATCTTCAAAAAATGTTGGACGTTTACAACAAACTGCCTCCAAGCAAATTTTTTACAGAAATCCTGCAATTGTTTTTCTTGTTTTAAGATTACCATATCACATATTAATTTAGGGATCAAGGCTTGTTCTGTTAAACGTTAGAGACAACTCCTGAAGTTCCAGCAAGTTGGGGTTTAACTAATCAGGAGTTACACACAGCTCAGAGAAAAAATACGAATTTGCAGTTCATTCTTGATTGGCAACTAGAAAGTAAAGCGCCAGATGAAGGTGTTTTATTTTTATATAGTCCAGAGGCCAAATATTTCTGGTTGAACAAAGAACGATTCTGTTTACAGGATAATGTGCTGTTTCGTAGGAAAGATGACACTCCTGAATTAGAATTAGTAGTTCCTAGAGAGCTTCATAAACAAGCCATTATGTGGCATCATGAAATACCTTCTTCAGGCCATCAAGGTGGGGCACGTACTAAGGCAAATTTAAAAGAGAAGTTCTTTTGATTCCATTTATCTAAAGATGTCAATTCATATGTACTGTCATGTGATGTGTGTAGCCGAAACAAGAAAAACAAAGCTTATGGGGTAGTTCCCATGACTGAGTATCAGGCAGGTGCCCCTATGGAGCGGGTACATATTGATTTCTTAGGTCCCTTGTCTAAAACTGCGAACGGCAATGAGCACTGTTTGGTTATGGTATATCAATTTACTAAATGGGTCGAATGTGTACCATTACCATCTCAAAAGGCTGATGTTACAGCTAAGGCAGCTATTGATTCCTTTTACTCTAGATTTGGCTGTCCATTTCCGTTATTCTCTGATCAGGGTCGAAACTTTGAGAGTAAACTTTTCGAAGCACTATGCAAAGCTCTACAAATTCATAAGTCCCGAACCACTCCCTATCGACCTTCTGCTAATGGTCAGGTGCAGAGATTGAACCGAACTCTTATGGATGCTATTAGATGTTTTCTTGGGAAGTCTCAAGACAAATGGGACATGTATGTGCAGCAGATTGCTGGTGCCATCAGGGCTTTAGTAAATCGCAGCACTGGTTATACACCTAACCGGCTGATGCTTGGCCGTGAGGTGAACACCCCTGCACAATTAATGTTTCCCAATGTACAGCAAAAATCAGACTGTACTGACGAATAAGTTAGGGACCTTACTGAAAAATTCAAAAGGCACACTCTGTAGGTAGAGATACTTTAAAAACTACACTTAAATGCATGAAAAGAAATTACGATATCAGAGTCTTGTTGCGACAATATGCGGTTGGTGATATTGTCTATTTGTTGGATACAGCCATCAAAATGGGCAAATGTCGCAAACTCTTTTCTCCATGGAAAGGCCCAGCTCTAATAGCTCAGAAACTGTCCGCCTTTCTCTATCAAGTGCAATTGAGGAATGCGTTCTTTGTGGTGAACCATGATGGGATTATGCCCTGTCGACATCGCAAAATTCCAGATTGGATTGTAAAGCTGAAGTCCCATGCTCCAGATGCAGTTGTTGATGCACCTCCCTGTGAGGATACCGATCTGTATTGTATCTGTAGAAAACCGTGGGACGGTCGCTTTATGATACAGTGTGATTTTTGTGACGAATGGTTCCACGGATCATGTATTAATGTAACGTCCACTGAAGCTCTTGATATTAATAAATACAAATGTCCAGTTTGCCGTAACAAATAATGCTTGATTTAACCGCCTCCTCAGTCAATACTGAGTGAACATGGCATAGTCTTTGCTCATTAACTAACCAATTTTAATACAAGATTGAACAGTGTAGAATTAAAGGCGTCAATGTATGTTACAGAATGGAGATAGATGATCATGTGTTGATGTGACTGAGGAAGAGGCTGAGGTCATCCTCCAGTCTGATTCCGAGTCAGACCCTGTGGCTCAGGTTCCACTCCAGGCTAATCCTGAGTCAGACCCCGTTGCTCATACGGACAATAATAACAATGCTATTGTTACCCCGTCAGCGATCCAATCTTCCCTGGTTCCCCTGGTTGCTCATGGTGCAGTTGCTAAGACTAAAGCAAAACGGCCTCGAAATCGAAGGCCGCGTTTCAGGAAAAGGCAGCGGTCGTCTGTCGGCATACCTGTCCCCCTTGCCCATGATGACTGTCCGTCGCACTCGGCGGCTCAGCCATCATGCACTAACTCCCTAGTGGGAATTCCCATTCCACTTATGAGTGAAACAGGTGTGGTTGGTAGAGATGTTTCACATCTCCCCCCTATATCGGCCAAACTTATTCAATTGGCTATTCCGTGCACTGATGTGGCCCCCATGAATGTGTATGTGGGTCAAGTCCGAAATAGGTTGGACAGACAGGAAATGCCCGCTCACATGGGGTGTTGTGTGCCTGGCTGTACCCTTGAGGGGCAAGATGTTCCTCGGGTACATGCTTTTAGGTACCACATCCCAGGTATATTTAATGACCGTCTTTACTGTAATGATGCGTCAGTGGTAAAGGGTCGATTGTCCATAGTTTCACGGGCGACGCATACGTGGCTAACAGGTGGTTAGCAGCATTCCAAAACAGTTGTTTTAGTTACAAACGAAACGTTGTGGGATTCAGTCCTGATCAGTCTGAGGCTTTGCGTACACTGGATGAAAGCAGACTCCTTCTCGAGACAGATGCCCCCTACTTCCGTGCGCCAGGTCAATGGTACTCTGCTCCTAATCAATTGTATCAGGTTGCAGAGGGCGTAGCCAGGTGCCGGAATGTCACGGTAGAGCACATCCTTGAAGTGAGTTGCAACAATGCCATCAGACTGTACAAAATGCAGTAGTCTTCTGTGCTGTTTGTTCCTGTTATTGGATATCTGAGTGATCCAGAGTGTATATATGTTGTTTAATAAGCTTTAGGAAAACATTACTTGTATAGTTGTTTGGATCTTTTATTTAAATCAATGTAGTTTCCATCTAAATGGGAACATTTTCAGTATATAACCTCCTCGGATTAGTGAGTACAGGTAAGTTTTAATGATCGCAACCTTCAATGTTTAATTTACAGCACCTCTGTAAATTCAGTTTAGTGAATTCTAAACTGCGTAGCCAGTCAAATGCACAACGTCTATGTTATTGTTCCCCGGCATTTTTGACCATTTAAATAAAGTAGGGGGGAATGTAGTGTTATGACCGTAATGACATAGACCGTTTTGCCTTGACCGTACTTCCCTATGTGTGTGGCCGGTGCGCAGGTAAGTTTTTCCTTTACTCCACTTCATGATAACTTCACTATTAAGAATTTGATACTTTGCAGAGGATAAGTAATTTTTCTAAATACAAATTAATCAGAATAAACTAGTTTTTGTGCAGAATTGACCTCATTTCGACAATTGTAATACTTTCATCTGTTAGAGTAGTAGGTTACATTGTACTAAGATTTGGCATTATAGCATCGTTCATTATTTGCTGAACAACATATTCTATTCAGGCCCAAATAAACTTGTAGAACGTTATATTCTGACTCTTCTTTATTTTAAACCCTATAAGTTGGAGTCATTAACAACAGCAATCGCTCGCAACCACTCACAACATCAATTTAACAGCAAAGTGACATCAACAATAGCAGCACCAACATAATCACCAGCAGCAACACTAGAAGTGTTAGCAGCAACGTCATCATTATTAGCAGCAAAAGCACTAGCCGTAGCAGTGTCAGCAGCAATATCATCAGCAGCAGCAAAAGCACCAGCAGTAGCATTGTAGAAACTACATCATCATCAGCAGCAGCAGCAAAAGCACTAGAAGCAGCAGCGTTAGCAGCCACATTATCATCAGAGCAGCAGTGCCAACAGCAACAGTACTAGCAGCGACAGCAGCATTACTGGGAACAGCAGCAGCGGCATTGCTTGCAGAAAAACCAGTATCATCAGCAGCAACCTCAGCGCCATCCCAGAATAACCAACACTGAACCACACAGGAGTCACCGCGAAAGCCAGCCAGCCTGACCCGCAACAATATTGCACAAAAATGTACATGTTTGCTACTGACCAATAAAAAAACAATCATTATGATTCGATTATTGTATACATACTATATTTTTTCCACATCGAAAGTACAGGCGACGTCATTGAGTGTTGCCAAAATTAAATCTAAAACTAGCAATCATTTCTTCCATCAAACATAATGAAGGACACAGTTAAACCGCTCGATCTACTTCGAGAAATATCGATTGTATCGATGTTTGTCGAAAACAATATGTTAAAATTCCAATGTGTTCCGGAATAAACACTACGACAGATGGAAGCATTTTTGAAACACAAACACAGTATGGAACGTTATTTAAAAGACGAACTGCGAAAGGCTGTTTCGTTTGTTCAAATCAGTAGCGAGTAGATTCGAAATTCGAAACACTATTGCTGTTCTGTAGAACACAGCGATTATGTTAATGAAGTAAACAGTTTTGCAACTAAGACAATAACGTGCGCATTTATAACGATAAACCATTAGATGTTGTCGAAAAGTCCATGGATGTTTTTCATAAAGCTCCTTAGAAAAAGTTTGAGTCAACATTTCAGGTAAATATTCTTCGATGAAAATTAATAGTCAGTATGCCGGTCGATAAACCCAAAAGCGTACTTAAAAACTGTATGATGCAACTTTTTCATCATTGAGCATTTAAAAATATTCAATATGGCCGCCAAGATGGCCACCAAGATGGCCGCCACAAATTTAAAATTGGCATATATCTTTCAATATGTAGCGTAACTTCAATATTCTGAATGTATGTAATGCATATGTTGTTAGAAAATGTGTTGACAAACATGCAACTGATTTTTACATAAATAAAAGGATTAGTTAAAGGATTAATTATTTTAAATGGCCGACAAAATGGACGCCAAATAAGAAAAGTGCGTGTTTAGTTGGTTTGATCATTTTATATACACTATTTTTGCCACAATACTGTTAATAGTTCTGTAAAATATGCTTAAATGAACAAGAGCTGTTTGTAAAAGAATTTGCCCCCTCTTGGTTTAAACATCAAGTTGGATACAGAGGGCGTAAACTGCTAATAGAATCCAGTTTTATATAAATCAAGGTCCTTGACGGTGATTGGGTTAATCATCGAACTGGGATAAAATATTGCAACCTAAAACATGTTCATAAAATTTGATAGACATCGTATCAAAACTGTTGCACTTAAATGCTGAAATGGCTAAATGCCAATTTTAGATATTTCAAGGGCCACATCTCTGCAGTTAATTAGGCGATTTGCTTGATTATCGAATTTGACCAAGAAAGTATGCCCACAAACAATTTTATGAAGTTTGGTGATGATCAGTTGAAAACTGATGGACTAACAGAGCAGAAATACCTGACAGACCGACCTACATTAGCAAACCAATATACCCCGTCACATTCGATGGGGGCATAATTATTTAAATGTGGATGATAAAGCATTTCAACTTAAATACAGTTTGTGTTCGGTTAGCATGTCATGTATATGCAAGTAAATACGCAAACAAAATCTTACAAAACCACCATAACCGATCAAATTTTCGTTTTCGCATTCAGTATCACTAGAACTATCATCATCGCTTAATCGTTGACTTGCTTTTTTGTCAACCTGTTTTGACAGTTGATTGACTCATAACAGTTGCAAAATATTGTGGCGAGCCAAGTAACAACCACAACGCAAAATTACACATGGTTGCGCTGATGCACAACCGTAGGCAGATAAGCTGCATGACATTAGATTCTTGTTCCGTTTAAAGCTGATAGGATCTATGTTAAGTGGAGCCGGATCAGATGCTGTCCTCCAAATGCATGTCTGAATGTCACAGGCTTTTCAACAGTCTGTACAAAACCTAGTAGTTGAAATAATAAAAAACTAGTATAAAACTAGGAAGTCTAATGTCAACACTAGGAATTTATTAATGAATCATGTTGTATTTGTATTTATTTATCAAAAGCTGAAAACCATATTTATTGCAAGGCACACGAATCATTAAGTAACTGGTTCCGTGTTTCTGTCATCGTGTTTAGCATAAGCAAACCCCAGCTTGCAGTTTATGCAGATGTATGCCGGAATATTGAGACTGCATGTTTGCCTGAGATGCCAAATCAACAGACCTCAGTTAATGCAAAGGACTTTGAAAACTAAAATAAATGTCCTCTGTGTTCTGAAAATACATATTTCGGACACAATAAACATAACAACCAGTTTATATCAGGACTCCTCTAAAGTCACCGTAAATCAACTGAGTTAGTGCACTATTCTGGTCAGAGCTATTTCTCAATAACGAATTGCTAGATTTCAATACAACACATGGTGAGCGTACCAGAAGAAAATGAGCACAATGTGATGATATTTTGCCTCTATGTGCTATTGGCCTTTGATTATTTCTGTGTCCCTAATATGCAGTGCAACTACTGGTAGAAATTCAATGACAACTGTTCGTGGCTTACATACAAAGAGGAAATGAACATATCGCAAGATGTTCCTTTTTGTTGAGTTTTCACCGGGTTATGTTATTTTGATTATATTTATTTTCAAATAGTATTTGTGTAGCATTTTTGTCATGGATATTTCTATGTAACCAATTGTTGAATTGTTTTAGATTTACAGATGTCGCTGTTGTTTCTGTGGCAATTTAGCATCTTCTGCTCGTTGGTGTGGTTTTTTTAATGTAATGTTCATTAAAAGGATTGACAGTTGAATACGTTTAATAATTCTTGAGATTTTGAGATGTTATTTTTTCTTTACTAGTAGCTATTGACAAAAAACATAATTGGAGAGGTTCAGGATAATTCATTTCACTAATATCCTTGGTTGGTAAGCAATGGTATGTCAAAATATCATATGCGAAAATTAATCAAGCAGGCGAGTTAATATAAGACTTTTGGTGTATTAATCAAAACTATATTCAAACTAGTCTGACGTCAACCAATCCGTGGCCAATTACTCATGGACAATACAATATGGCAGACTAACGGTATGTCATACATAAACACATAGTTTTATAAATTGTTTGCGTTCGTTTTGCCTGTCGTTGTAACCAAACATCATATTTCATTTTAGTGATTTTTATCTCGTTGAAAGTATATCGATTAAATATACTGAATAACCTGTCTGAACATCCATACATATATTTCGGATATTCGGACGTGTTGTTTACTATTGAATAAAATCCACCAGAAATTTAGTAATGCATATTTATATATCTTTAAATACAATGTTCTATTATTTTAAATAATTAACAACACATAATACATTTCAATCTTATGTTTATAAAAACCATTATCCTTATTAAGATAATATGAATTGGTCAAACAAACTCAAAATAAATAAATAAATGATTAATTTATTGATATTAATAATTTATTTAAACTGTTATATTTTTTCAGTGTGCAGTTTCCACTGCAAGGCATCAGTACAACAGTAAGAAGATAGAAAGAACAGAAGAAAAAAAGCCACAACATGTGTGATACTAATCTCTTCCAACTTCACATGACAAGAAAGTTCATAAACAGAAATTTCGCTGTTCATCTGTGTGATTACTATTGTATCTAGTGGATTTATCATGAGATTATAATTGTCAAATTAAAACAAAAAATTTCTACAATTATGTGAGTAAGTTATAAACTGTGAATATTAACCGTGTGTAGCAATAATGAGGACATCTTACAAACTTTGCAACATACTCCAAGCATGTGTTGTCATTTTGAAAGGTGAAAGTAAACTTATTCTATGTTTAAAATGATAATTAAATTCATTTTATCTGTAGCTTCAGAGAACATTGAGCAATTCAATTTAAATATGTTCAATTATGTAGTACTGATTTGGTTGATGGTGTGCATTGCCTAAGCCTGTACTGCATCAAATTATTTAAGTGAAGATATTAATGTAGATATTTTACTGTAGGAATATGCCCATTATTTGTATACAGTTGAAATGGTTGATTTGCAAATATATATAAGTAATACTTCACATGCAGGGTTTGAATTTAACGAAAAAAAGCCACTCACAAAATATTGCGAGTGGCTTTTGAGCTTTCTCGCAAAATGCGAAATTAACTCGCAAAATATTATAACATATAAAATTAACATTACTATTTACATTCAATGTGGATTGTTATATGTGTTTCGAGCTAAAGGTAATTAGAATCTATGCGTGAGTATTTGAAGTTTATTTTATGTTTATTTTATAAATGTAAATTTAGTACAATATTACAGAAGAACCACAAATGAGGAGAAAAAATGGGAATGTAATATCCAACAGACATTCACAAAACTACTCCAAATTCAAACTCCACGTAATACACTGTCTTGTACGGAACTCGCACATTTTTGCGAGCTTCGGGAAAATGTTCTCGCAGTTTCCGAAACATACTCGCATTTTGCGAGTATGCGAGCCTAAATTCGAACCCTGACATGTATACATTTATTGTGAAAGTAAACATGTTCAGTCATTAAAATATCTTGTATGCAATAAATTGACAATTGTATTTCACTGACGAACATTTATTGCACTTATGTACATTAGCATTGTGTCACTATTAACCAGAAATATATATGTAGATGTTTTGGTTTAGAAAAGACTTAAGAATATATGTGTGAACTATCTGTGTTATTTGTTTGATTTGAAATTATAAATGAAATAAATGTTTAAACAGTGTAATTAAAATTTGTTAATTATATGTATGGCCAAATAATGCACCTATCAATATTTTCCCCCGGGGGGGGGGGGGGGGGAGCGGCGGGCATATATGGGACTTTAGACTGTTTAGACTGAAAGCAATTCCACATGGGCGGGAATTTGACACGCTGAATGAGTCCGAGTCCCGGGAAATAGACTTTGTTCGGATTTTAGATCCTGGTTATATTGGCCCCCGGACCATTTGATACACCAATTAAGCATCCCCCATTGAGGGGATTTAGACAAAAATGCTTGGCTCTAGGGTGGGGAATTAGACCCCCCAAAGTCTAATTCCCCTGGATTTGCCCGCCGCTCCCCACCTGGGGTAAAATATTGATAGGTACATAATATCACTTATAAGCTGGCATAAGTCTTGTATATAAAATGATTTAGTCAATATTTCCAGTCATATCACTGTAATAAGAGTGACATGTACAGTGTTTCAGCTATAAGTTTCAAGGCATTTTCATTAATTGTATAAATTAAATGTAATTTCCTTTCTCTGTAATGCATGCCTACTTTTCCACCTTCTTAATCATAATACCTAAGGTGTATATGATTTGTTAATTAATACTGGTAATAATGAAAAATAAATTTAAAAAAAACACCACAGTGCAGAAGAACTTTTCGTTTTATTTTATGTTTTAAAATATATAAAAGTCAATTTCAAAATCCTTTGAAATCCTTAATTTTCAAGCTCGTTTAAAATTGCCTATAGAAAGTAACGTACCTCAGCCATATTGATTTAACCGGTGTTACCATAGGAGATTTGGGTGATGCCAGACCTTTACCACGAAGTAAGTAAAGATCGGGTACCAGAATATATTCAAACGTGCACAATACCAACAAACACATCAAACAGAAGGTCCACAGGCTTTGTAAAAAGTTTGACCAAAATACGTCCAGCTGTTCCTGAGAAATAACCCTGACAACAGTTATGTATTTTACTATATGTAACTTTCATTATAGGACTATAACCACAAGAAAATATGTTTTAAGTTAACTGTCCTCACATTATTCTTATAGATCTCTTGGTACTGAGACTTCTCTCCTGCTGATGTCTCTGGAGTTTTAAAATTGTTATATTCATATAAAAATTCACTGATTTTATGCAACTGGGTGATGATGATTTGTACCATGACCTCATTTCAATTTAACACACATAGAATGGAGAACACAGGACAATAAGTACCGTATACCACAGTCGCTTAACATTTGGAATACTAGATGCATTTTACGAAACCGGAACAAACTAGGAGCCCTTCAAAACATACCAAAATGTAGATACCAGGAAAAACTAGTGATTATCAAAATGTGGATAAGGGAAACGGGTAACCCCATGGGTCTGTCTTTGTGATGCTCAAAAACATGTTTTTCAGCTGGACATTAATGGCTGTGTTTGTCAGGACAGTATGTTGAGACGGTAGTTGTGTCGTAGGATTCAGTGTATGATTGATTGCAGTCTTCTGACTGCCTAGAATGTGTTCGTGTGCTACTCTTAATGTTGTATTGGTAATGTTGGTCGAAGGCATACCGCCAGTAGTTGTCGATGATATTTTGTACAGTATCATTTGAAGGTCAGAATATACACCGACCAGAGGATTTGATTTTCCAGTTCTTCCGACTGAATTTGTGATATGAAATTTTTGAAGTCTATTGTATGTGTTGATGCCAGCGCCATTACTTTAAAGTAACAATATACCTCCAGAGTTAGCACCGTTAATCATTTCTAGGTGCAGATAGAATAGTAATTGGTACTTGCCTTCAAAATATGCTGGGAATTGTCATGTTATTGATGTTATAATGCAGGAAAGACATACTCTGCAAAACATAACTCTTGAAAATTTATTACAAAATAACTACTAAGGGAGATAATCATGAATTTAATGTTTTTACAAAAACTGCCATTCAAAGTGCCAAATATTGATATCACATGAACTCGTTTTATTACTTTCATTCTATTATTCATAAATAACATACAAACACTTATTTTGTTATCAAAAGCTATAAACATTTTACAAATACTATTTTATTTGATAAATAATAAATTTCGGAAGCTATTTTGTCATCCATTTTGGATTTTTCAACTGGTGTTTTGCTTAAAATGTTTGAAAAAATGTTGTTAATGGTGTTGCAAACAACAAACACAATGTATCTGCTCAAAATGTGTTTGTTTTCTCATGTTTTCATGTAATTTAAAGGACAGATGTCGATTTTAAAATTTCGGCCGCCATCTTGGCAGCCATCTTGGAAGCCATCTTGAATATATCAAAATGCTCAATGATGACAAAGATGCATCGTTTTTGGGGTCAGGTCACGATTTGGCATTTGGCATACCGACTATAATGCTTAATTGAAACTATCTGTTGCAGGAGTCGACCTTTGCATTGAAATCACAGATATAATATGCTTATGGTCACTCTAATACTAGAACAAAACTCTTCAATGAAAATGAATAATAAGTGAAACGGTCAACGACTTTACGAAGTTAGCTATTTTAAGAAATATACTTAAATAAGTCTTTACAAGAGTGCCTTATGAATATTAACCATTGCCCTTCTAACGAAATTGCAGTCAGTCGTTATTTAAAACTATTATGTTTTCTAACTCCGCGAAGATATAGAGAATACATGGTTGTTGCCAGGATGGAGAAAGTTTCTCCTTCCCGGTACCTACTGTGTATTCTATTTATCCTGTTTTCTACTCAAGTGCATTTTAAAATCACTTTAATTAAAGGTTCAGCTTATAACTAGATGTTTTATTACGAGCCTCGAACCTTATAACTCGCTAGCAATTATGCGTACTTTCCGAAAAAATAGTTCTCTGTTTCTTAATGGGTAATCATTCTAACATTTTAAAAACAATCTGATTTGCTGACGCCAATAATATTCACGAACAAGAATTAGTATACAGTAGCTACATGTACTTTAAACCAGATATAGATTTATGAAAAGTTGCATTGCGTCATGCCTACGTCATTCGGTTGAGTTTGAAGTTTACACAGTGTACAAACTAGGACGCGAGTGTGTTGACATTTAATTTAAAATAAAAGCAATCGGAATTAATACAATCATAAGTGTTTCTGTGCTGGATGGATTATAATAATAACATTTAAATCAGAAAGTGTATGGAACATATGCCTCGAATTGAACTGGTGAGATTAATCCTATTTAAAGTTATTATAATGGACTCGGATTGTGGGTGGAGAACATCGTGGCCAATATATTTAAGTTTTAGTCATTTATAGATGTAGATCTAGATCTAGTCTTTGTTCAGTTTTTAACACTTTTCAACGAGAAGTTATATAACGGGTTACTACTTTGATGAATAGACTGAATCTTTGTTTTTGATTAAAGAAAGTTTATTCACAAAGAATAGCCCGCTTACAGCAAGTGTTTTGATATGGAATGGAAGGAAGATGTTGTTTACGCCTTTATCGATTATGCCATACATGTGCGGATTAACAACTCATTATGGAAGCTATGATCTCTGTAAAACTAGCCAACACGATGTTTTTATCGATGAAAAACTCGGTGAGTACAGCTGTAGGCTACTGTGGAATCACTTAAATTCGCCTGGTACACATTTTGCGCACTTGCGATCGCTGACATATTCGCGCGGTCTTAAAATCGCGCAACTACGATTTTGAAAAAATAAAATAAAATAAAATCATAATTGTATTTTACACAAAATATGTGTCAATTATGAAATAAAACGACAACCAGACAGAACGCCAATGAAGGGTCCTATTGTGACAGCTTGTTTGTTGCAATAAAGACGTATATAAGTACTGGATTTGACTCTTAATTGGCAACAGTGGTTGCAGATTTAGGCGAGACAATAGATACAATATATCAAGTTATGTCAAACTGACACCTTGTTGTTAATTAAGTGTCGATTGAAATACTTTTTTCGGCTCCACATTGCGGGTGATAATTCTTTACTCAAGAGATCAACTTGTGAAAAGTAACATCTTCATGTTTGTTTTACTCATTTCATTACGAGTGTTCAAAATTATGCCTTTGCGTAACTGTGTTATAGAAATACAATTGTGTTGTATAAATTTATTATCGTAGTTTAATATGGTTTATACGGTATGTGTTTTTAGGTTATACGGTAATTTGCCCACTGACATTTTCCATAATTTCCTCGTGGAAGTGTGATATGGTTTATTTCAGAATACATTAGGCTTTAAGCCCATGAGTACACATACATATAATACACTATATTGTCAACAGTGGTCAATGACATGCAGGCATATAAATATACTGTCTTAAGCAATACCAATTTAAAATGTATAATGAAAGAATTGATAACCCTACAAACAGGCATATTCAAATAAAACAGCCATTTTTAACATTTTAACACTGTTTACCAATACTAATTTAAGGTAAATATATAATTTGCATATTGAATAACAAATCAGTATCTTATTCAAATAAAAAAGAATGTTCGAAAAATGTGTATACATATAGCTATTAGTGCTATGACTAAGAAACAGACAGTACTATATGGAGAGAAACTATTGATAATATAATTCAGTTCTTAATTTAAATGCTTTAATAATAAATGTGGCAAGATTTTTAATTGTCTTTTTGTCGTCAGTTTGTAAGAGTTCGATAAATTTTATCATATTTGTGTGATTCCAATAATATCTATGTATATATTGTTTTCTAAGACTATTAAACAATGGACATTCAAGTAAAAAAAATGAAACTCATCTTCGAGGACGTTACAGTGCTTACATTTTCTGTTTTGATACGGTGTCTTTTCAAACTTGTGCCATCCCCCTGCTTCGACTTCAAGTCTGTGAGCAGATACTCTTAAACGCGTTAACTCGGTTCTAAATTTTGATAAATTTACAATATTGAGATAAGGCTGAAATTTAAAATTTCCATAAATGCAGTAGTTTTTACCCCTTGTCGTTTGTTGTAAATCGGTTGTCCAGTTCTGAACATATATATCAGATATGCGTTGTTTTACAATAGATATAAAACAATTTACGTCTCCTACTCCCTGAAAAAACCATGCCTCACCAAAACCTAGTGTATCTAATATATGTTTAACATAATTTACCCAAGAATTGACGATTTGAAACCAACTGTTTTGAGAAATCATTCGACTAGCAAGCGGGGTGTAGTGCGGACTGAATTTACAGCGTGTCAAATTATTTCATTTTTTGTTTTTCATAGAGATATTTTCAGTCTAGCTTAAATTAATTTAATCATATCGACTCCAATGTATATCTACAATTATGAGGGCGTAGCTACTGCCGGCCAGGAATCCAACTCAAGTTGTGGGGATACGTCTGAAGGGGATAGGGAGCAGCCACGTGGCGGTATCGTTTCAATTTTGTACAATATAACTTACATTATTTAACCGATCTAAAAGGGAGATTCGAAATGAATTGCCGTTATTATTATTTATTGTACCGTTTGTATCTGGTATAAACGAAGATATATACTGTACAAGAGGGAAATGTGAGATGAAATGTGTTACGGAATTGTATTCTGATACCGTTTTTATCTGGTACAAACGAAGTCGTGTACTGTACACGAGGGAATTGTGAGATGCAAAATGTTGTTTAATAACTGTATTCTGGTACCGTTTGTATCTGGTATAAACGAAGACATATAGTGCACAGGAGGGAATTGTGAGATGTGAAATGGTGTTTAATAACTGTATTCTGGTACCGTTTGTATCTGGTATAAACGAAGACATATAGTGCACAGGAGGGAATTGTGAGATGCAAAATGTTGTTTAATAACTGTATTCTGGTACCGTTTGTATCTGGTATAAACGAAGACATATAGTGCACAGGAGGGAATTGTGAGATGTGAAATGGTGTTTAATAATTGTATAATGGTACCGTTTGTATCTGGTACAAACGAAGTCGTGTACTGTACACGAGGGAAATATGAGATGTGAAATGTTTTTAATAATTGTACTCTGGTACCGTTTGTATCTGGAACAAACGAAGTCGTGTACTGTACACGATGGAATTGTGAGATGCGAAATGTTGTTTAATAATTGAATTGAATAACGACACTGGTACAGCAAATTAAGAATACATAGGTCATTGTAAACCAAGTGACATGGTTTTTCTCTGCAAATTTAGTTATTAGTGGTCAGAAACTTACAAAGTGTTTTTCATTTTGTAAATTGTTGAATCTATTATATATTTCAAACGTCTGATATTGTTTCAAATGTTTCATAGACGGCCCTCAAAATGACGTTCCATGTTTGAGGACAGTTAATTATACTGTTAGAAGTACAGTTAGTCATGGAAAGCATGGACATTGATAAAATCAACACACTGTTTTTATGAATAGAGTGACAATTGTCTGTAATAGTTGTATTCTTGTACCGTTTGTATCTGGTACAAATCGACGTACACTGTGATGCAAAACACATTTCGAAATGATGTTTTTGTTCAAATATATCTTTATGATATATTATAAGTATTAAGTTCAAGGACGATGCTATAATTATGTCAAAGTTCCCGTTCTTTTTTCTGTCGATCAAATACCCCGCTTGTTGGCACACTTATATTGTGTTATGTATTTTATGAAACCTGATGGTTAGATAATAAATAATTTATGTTCGGCATAAATGAAAATGAAATAGAAAACATAATATGCGTTATTTTTTTTATACAAAGTAAGATCTCAATGTACTCTGTGCTACGTGTTTTTATGGCAATCCAT
The DNA here is from genome assembly GCA_027627225.1 of Congeria kusceri. Classification (NCBI taxonomy): domain Eukaryota; kingdom Metazoa; phylum Mollusca; class Bivalvia; order Myida; family Dreissenidae; genus Congeria; species Congeria kusceri. Next base: position 26,249,094 of record CM051029.1, read on the forward strand.
GCACCCACGCTTTCCATGCGGATGACGTGACGTTGTACGTGACGTCGGCATAATTTTCCCGCGTTTTTTTAGCAGAACAAAGTATTAACATGAAATACCCGTGCAGTTTAATTGTAAAATAGAATGTGTGTTTACATAACGTGAACAGTAATACTCGGAAAGGCGTTTCGGATTTCGATTTGATTATCGCGATTTGAAATTAATTACAAGGAATAAAATCAGATCTCTATATTTTTATAGACAGTGTATGGCCGCATTTTAATGTACGAAAACGCCCACAATTTAAAAGAAAAAAAATCATTAATCAGAATGAAGCCGATTAAGAAAGCATTCCAAACTTACATTGAAAACATTCGCTTCGTGACATATAAGGCTATCTGCGTATATTTACGCACGATTACCGACGTACATTTGAACGAACGTTTCAGCTCCCAATATGTTGCTACACTACGAAATTGGTAAATATTCGCGGTGGTCATAAATTCGCGCAATGGCGGGAGCGTGAAAAGCGCGAAATTAGACCACAGCGAAAATTAGTGATTCCACAGTATTTCATTTTTATGCCATGTCATCCTGGACAATGTTGTTATTCGGCGCGTAGGAATACACTACTAACTGGATAAACCTTGCCACTTCCTGTTGACTGGAGATAGGAAAATTTATCCGGTCACCCCTTTATTAGGTCACTGTTGCAGGTAGAAACAGGATAAAAGTAAATAGCCACCGTAAAATCCTCGCGTTGGTTGTTGTGTCATTTTTAGCTCGACTATTCGAAGAAAAAAAGTCGATTTATTGTCATCGCTCTGTCGTCTGCGGCAGCGTTTGCGCCTGCGTCAGCGTCTGCCTTAGTTAAGATTTTTGGTTAAGTTTTTTGTCAGAGCAGACATTCCGAAAAGTGCCGGTCCGTCGGATCTGACCGGTGATTTTTGTATCGGTCTAGTAAAAATTAGAAGGTAGCCGGTCCGAATGTCCGACAATAATTGCCATCAACATAATGTTATTATACTTTAAAGGATGGATCGAAACATCTCTTGGAGCGAATCATCTCATTACAAATTACTCTGCATAGGAAACGGTAAAAATTATATGCACACCGTACATCCGGGAAAATTCTTTGTTTTCATCCGGGCATTCTATACACAGAGGATGACGTCACACGCCATCCGGGTAACTCGCGGTTCAGAGAATCGACCGAAACCAGGTCGATATTTGTTTTTGAATGTGTTTTTGATGAAAAGTATGATCTACAAAAGGCCATTGAATATAATTAATAGGCTAACAGAAAATGAATTATAGATCTAATAAAGTCTTTTGTTGTTTATACTTACAGAGAATTTAACTAAAAGTCAATTATTCTATAGTTTGTATTTGGTTTATTCGTTGTTAAACTTTAAATACTTTAAAAGTATTCACTAAACATTTATTTCGGTTTTAAGTCGAACCGTAAAGTTTCAGTTTTATAAATTATTTTTGGGACAATTGTAAACATTGTCCATATCTATGACTTATCATGATTTTATTACGTCATTTAAAGGGGCAAAACCTGGACTTACAAGAGCAGGTCAACATGGCATCGGGTTAACTCGGTCCGAATACTAACCTGGCCCGGTCCTTCTCGGCCTCGTCTAACTGTGACTAGTATTCAGACAGGATGAAAAGGGTGTGTTTTTCACTTTTTGTAAAAGGCGTTATGAAGGAAAAGAAACAAACAGACCGGAAAGGTCATTTTCCACATCATGGTGTTCCAATCGTTTGTGTTTGGAGTTCGATGAATCACAACAGCACATGACTTGCTCAGACTGTGTCCCATTTTATAAGACCAGTGATTCCTTGAAAGTGGAGGGGAATCAGTGTCACCCCTGACAGCAGAATCTCACTGAGACTCTGACACTGACATTTATTTCGATGCTCTAATGATGCAGATGAAGACCGCTGGAACGACTTTGATGAAGAGAAAGTCAATGACGAACCAATAATAACATCGTCGAAAGATATCGAAAATCTAAAGAGTTTCTCATTTTATGGCAATTATGAACGGAAATAAAGTTATAATATATTAGGATGTTCTATAGTATTTGTTCGGTCCTGTGAAGGTATATTCGGTCCTGTGATTGTTACTGGATCACAGGACCGAATGTCCTGTAAGACTCAAAGTCTTTTCGGAATGTCTGCAGAGTCCATTTCTCAAAAACTTTCAAAGGTATCCATTCGAAACTTTCAATACTTGTTCACTATCAAAAGGGTAGTTCATTACAACAAGGCAGGTAACCCTGTGATTTGTATTTCCGGAGTTATCTGCCCTTATTTGGACTTAAAACTTAGAATATTTGGACTTTTTTGTTAAATATAACATTTCCCAATAACTATCATAGGCATTGATTTGAAACTCATGATACTTGTTTATGATGCTGACCGCGTTCTGCAGACACGATGAGGTAACTCTTTCAAGGATTTTGTTGGAGTCCCTGTCCTTTTTTCAACGTACAATTTTCGCATTAGGTCAAATTTCTAAAGACCTGTATGAGGTATTGACTTGAAACTCAATGTACTTGATTACAGTAGTGAATTTATTATGTAGTCAAGAGGAGGTAACTCTATCAAGGATTAAGCTTTATGTCAGATTTCACAATAACTATAAGAGGTATTGACTTGAAACTCAAAATACTTGATCACAGTTATGAACCCATTCTGTAGACAAGATGGGGTAACTATATAAAGGATTTTTGTGGATTGATAGCCTTTTTTTCAACTTAACTTTAACTTTAGGTCAAACTCCTCGATAATCTATGAGAGGTATGAGAGGTATTTACTTGAAATTTAAGACACTCATCACAGTGATGAACACATTCTATTAACAAAATGCCAGACTACTATCAAATACGAGAAAGTCGAACGTCCAGCACCAGTAGGCGGTACTCTTGTTGTTTATACTGTCGTTTTAATTTAAACTTTTTTTTGAAATCCGGGCCAATTAGTAATTAGGTATGAGATGGTTTTATTCAAGTATCAACACTGTAGTAAGATCGTTGCCGAAACTGAAAGGATTTCTCGGCGGCAGTTGTGGAAATCGCCAGTAGTATCTGTTGCGAGGTGTCTGTTACAATTTAAATACAAAGAAATCGAGTGCTGAAGTTTTATTTGAAGGAAGTGCTTTAAGAAACAGGAAAAATACCAGAAGATAAAAACATGGTAACAACAAGAGAAAAAAAAACAGAAGCAAATAAGGATTTACATGTCGTTCTAGAGTGTACTGTTACGTTATTTCAAAAGGATACGGGGTATACCAAAACGGTTAAAATATTTACATTAAACGATCTATAGTTACTCACTCTTTAAAATAAGCTGGCTGATGCTTGAATTGTTATGATATCAGGTTTGAAAGAACATACTTTACAAATTAGTGTATTGTGCTAGGATCATTAACAATTATTATTATATTAAAAATCAGGGGCTGTTAAAAAATAGCAAGGTGTGCTTGAATAAAGGAAACAAGAAAATAAAAAAAGACATATTTCATTGTCCATATTTCGTTCGTCGTTGTTGTCGTCGGGCTGTTCTCAGATCACAGTTTAAGTTGCAGGTTCAAAAGGAATTGGCGCATCCAGACAATCCTTCTTTGGCGGCCGACCTCCTACTTGTACACATTGGACTCCCTCGTCGTCGTCGCTGTAAATCCATCCAAGCGGAGTCTCGCACAAGCAGTACTTGTCGCTGCAGCTGATGCCACTGTTGCCACCACAACAGTCGTACGTGTGACATTTGATTCCAGCCTGTCGTACGCATGCGTTGGAGGAATGGACCCCGTCTGAGCACTTTTCGCCAAATTGAACTGCAAATAATAACGCCATACATTAACTGTTTGTCGAACTTACTGCTTGGACAATATTTATTTGGTAAGTTAGTATATATATTTTATATCACTTGCAAAATGCTTGTGAATATAAGCACATGGGTAATTTACATAACTATATGTAATTTGTGGCTAGACGCATGCTTCTAAATAACAATTTATATCAGTTTGACTTTAATGGATTGTTCTTTGCAATTCGCAACGTCCGCTATGGAAGATTTGACTGTTTTCGAGCATAGCGACCATAATCAGATCACATGCTGTAAATTAAAATTGCGGAAATACAGGAATAAACAAGCTGGAAAATATACAATCCTCGCGTTGTTTTTTATGACTTTTGTATTATTTTTCTTAATTAACTCTCAGTGTCATGTACGAGTAATGAAATATAAATGAGGTAGTTTTATAATTTATTGGTGATGACATTGGTTACATTTTAAACCCTTAGGACGGAACCGCTGCGGGGAGTATGTGTAATTCGATGAAATTGAAGGTGTATACAGTATAAGAAAATTTGTAAGATCACTTACGAGCGGGGTCACAGAGACCGTCCGAATTGCAGGCTTCATCATTGTCACACTCTTGAAGACCTGAAGCACAACGGTTCAATAAAATATTGTGTGTAAAAAAACAACAACAATAGCGTTTAAAAATGTCATCCTCCTTCTAAATCACAGCAATAGTAAAATGTATAAAATACATGTACACACGTTTTGAAACTCATAAATTCTAAGTTGTAGTGATTTGTAGGGATATCAGAAAAATCATATGCAATAATGAGCACATATATTTTGAAACATTATAATTGAATATATAAATGACAAGAGCTGTCGAAGGACAGCGCGCTCGACTTTTCTTGCGCTTGTCAGAGTAACTGTCTTTTTATTTTATAAAATAAGAAACATGGAAATTCCACGAAAACCAAATTTTTCAAACAAAATGCATTAAAGTCAGCACATCAATAACATTTTTAGTAATGGTAAACTTGACCTTGACACCACCCACCCGATATGCAATCCCAAGCGAAGTCTCGATATAAGATATCTATGTATTAAGTTTCATTAAAATATCTTAATGCGTTCTCAAGTTATTGAGCGAACACCATTTTTCTATTTTAAGTAACAGTGACCTTGACCCCGCCCACCCGATATGCAATCCCACACGAGGTCTTTATATAAAGTATCTATGTATTTTAAGTTTCATTAAAATATCTCAATGCATTCTAAAGTTATTGAGCGGAAACCATTTATATATTTTTAGTAAAAGTGACCATGACCCCACCCACCCATATGCAATCCCAAGCGAGGTCTCGAAATAAGGTATCTATGTATTAAGTTTCATTAAAATATCTCAATGCGTTCTTAAGTTATTAAGCGGAAACCGTTTTTCTATTTTAGTAACCTTGACCCCACCCACCCCATATGCAATCTCAAGCGAGGTCTCGATATAAGGTATGTATGTATAAAGTTTCATAAAAATATCTAAATGCGTTCTCAAGTTATTGAGCGGAAACCGTTTTTGTATTTTTAGCAACAGTGACCTTGACCCCACCCACCCTTATATGCAATCCCAAGCGAAGTCTCAATATAAGGTATATATGTATTATGTTTCCTTAAAATATCTCAATGAGTGTTCAAATTATTGAGTGGAAACCGTTTTTCTATTTTTAGTAACAGTGACCTTGACCCCACCCATCCCATATGCAATCCCCAGTGAGGTCTTGATATAAGGTATCCATGTTTTAAGAGTTATTAAAATACCTCAATACGTTTTCAAGTTATTGAGCGGAAACCGTTTTTCTATTTTTAGTAACAGTGACCTTGACCTTGACTCCATCTACCCCATATGCAATACCAAGCGAGGTCTTTCTACAAGGTATCTATGTTTGAAGTTTCATTACAATAGCTTAATCCGTTCTCGAGTTAGAGAGCGAAAACAAAAAGTTGAGAAACTAGCTTACCGAAAAACTTTAACCTGTGCATATATAGCTTATATGTAAAATTTCTAAGTGTAAAAAGGCCCATAATTTTGACAAATTACAAACTAGAGATATCAAAATTTGCCTATGAGTTCATTTTAATATAGGGAATAAGTGTTCTAAGTTTGAATGAAATCCCTCAAGCCATTCCTGAGAAATCAGCTTACCGAAAATTTGCCCATATAGTTATATGTAAAATTTCTAAGTGTAACAAGGCCCATAATTTTAATAAAATTCAAACTAGAGTTACCAAACTTGGCTTATAGGTTCATTTTAATATGGGGAATACATGTTTTAAGTTTGAATGTAATCCCTGAAGCCATTCCTGAGAAACTAGCTTACCGAAAAACTTTAACCTAGCTCGGACGCACGGGTAAACATGTTTTTAGTTTTCTGTTAGTAAACGAAAATAACATTGAGAAAATAATTAAGGCATGTGCAATATTCATAAAAATGATATTCAATTTCAGGAGTGTAATGTTAAATACGCATTCAACAATGCATGTCGAAATTGAGCTGCGATACGTAGAAAAGTTAAGTACTCCTCACATTATGCTCTGTGGGGACCTTGGTAGGTACCCTATATGTATAGCTATTAAAAAGAAAATAATTGGATTTTGGTATAATTTGACTTCAGTAATGATAAAAAAGTATCTTCTGTGTTGTATAAATTTATGTAAACTGACTTTACTCAAAATGGCAGGTTGTATAACTGGTTGTCCTATGTCAAGTCTATTCTTGATGAATGTGGTTTAGGCTATGTGTGGATAAATCAAGGTTTCTTTGGTTCTGAATAACTATTATCAGTTAAAATGGAAAAATGTCTTAAAGACCAGTATATGCAAAGCTGGCATAGTAGCGTTTTCGAATCAAGTAAATGTCTTTCACGAGTGTTCATAGAAAATATCTATTTTCTGTGATCACGAGTGAAATAAAATACGATCTTACAACGAAATTAACAAATTTTCTTTTTATTTGATGCTTTTGGACAACAAATAAATAAAATTGCGCGAGATAAGCTTAAACGTCACAAGTTCATGTATTCTGACGTCATAAAAATGACGTCATAAATGATTCCAAAACTTTTACTCGTTAGTAGGGTGGGGAAAAAGTGCCATATTTGCTTGTCGTTGACGCTAAATTATAATTTTGTTGAATTCTATAATGTGTTTTATGTAAAAACATGCATGTACATACCGTACATGTATATAATTTACCAAGGGTTGTAAACCACTACTTGTAGATCGATGCTATTTATGGAAAAATAGTCCGTTTTATGTTATATTTTCACTGCAGTGAAAATATAAAATCTTATATTTTCACTGCTCCAACAGTTAAAATATATAATTTTATTTCACCAATAAAATTCGATATTTCACTGAAAAGCATATAATAAAACTATGAACACTATCTTGACATGCCATCACCATACTATGTACAAACAATTGTTAATTTTAGAATGTGTAATAGCCACCTGCCTATCGAAAAGCTAAGATGGTCAATATAAAACGTAATGATAGAAAATGTAGTGTATGTAATGCTGGAGAAGTTGGTGACGAATTCCATTATTTTTAAGTGTACTTTCTTTAACCAATTACGCTAAAAACTAATCCCAGAAAAATACATACGAAACACTAATTGTGTAAGTTTTGACTCTTTGATGAACGAAACGGATGAAAATATACTCTATAATCTAGATAAGTTTTTAAATGCCGTTCTGAAGATAGTAAAATAACCACCCGGCAGGCAACATATTTTTGCTATTATTTTTACTAACCATTTAGTTGAAATAGTATAGCTCTACGTACCACTATCAATGTTTACTATATATATATTAAGTTCAAATGTATTATGTACACTTTTAGCCTGATCAATATGTCATTTATTATTATATTATTATACCTCTTATCGCATTTCTATATGTGTTGAGTGTAATAATAAACTTGTAAACTTGCGTTTCGAAATATTGATTATTCAGATCTGTATAGTCTGGACTGATTTGCTCCCATTTTGTTATATCATAATACATTAATAGTTTTTACATATAACATATACACGTGTAACATGGAATGCACATGTCATTTTTTCCGATATTGTGTATTGACTAGGCCGCGAATAGGCCGCGTATTAAGTTAATATATATCACATGAGAAAACAAATGAGTGAATTATAAGTTAAATAAACTATTCTATTCATGTATCTAACATATACTCTATTTGTTTTGTGACTTTTCTGAAAACAGTACTGACATATTCAGTGATAAAATATACTTTAAAACAACATACCGATATATGAAACTTCATTCTGGCGAGGTGTGAATGCTACTTATATAATCTTATACGTGGAAAGAAAGCAATCCTGCACGCATGTGCAATTCGAAAAATCTTGCCTCATTGTCATGCAACAAGAAGCAACATTCGTCTCGATGAGACAGTGCACAATGACATTAATTTTTAGAAGCTATCGATTAGCCACTAACTATTTGGTAAAATGTACTTACTTGTGCAATAGTGTGTTTCTAATATGAATGTTTATATTTTCATTTAAAAGTCATCAAGTAAATGCTGTCGTGCGTCATTTTTGTTTATTAGTTATGCTCAAAGAACATTCTGCATTAATTTTACTTAAACGACATCGCTTATGCAAAAACGACGTTACCTAAAATAGTACATATGCGTGCGGAACGTCAAGGCGTTAAGATTATGAGTGTATTATGTTGCATGCAGGATGCATGCATGTTAACATAAATACGCCATCAATGCCAACATTTAATCAGTACCGACGACAATCATAGAAATCTATGTGGTTTCAGAAATAAAGTTCGGCTATTAAAAGTTTCAATTCGCGATTATATATAATGCAAAAGACGGATACATACAACATTCAGCCGGGTTAGAGTCAGGTATTTCCCCATACGCACAGAAGCACTCTCCTACGACTGCAGAAATACAGTTCATCCCTGGTTCACAGCACGTCTCGCCGTCTTCAACGGAACATTCGGAACCTGAAGGGTAGATGGACGTGCACCCAAAAACAACAACAACAATATTTATATACACTTGCACCCAAATACTGCTAATAAATTGAAACGATGCTTTAGGTTAATGCTTATGTGACGAATAACAAATATAACAGCAGCAACACCAACCATAGGAGCTTGGTTGTTTAACAAATAAAAAAGAATCCTATTCCCTGTATTATAAATATACACAAGGTAGCTCACTCGCCATGTTCTATCGTAACGGAAGTTGATTAACTGGTTATAATTTTAAGAAATAATCACTGCCAGTCGACTGCCGTTATGATAGAAATGGCGAGTGAGCTACCTTGTGCATTTAAATATATATATAGGACAACGATTTTTTATTTGTAGAACAACCAAGCGCCTGTGGAACCAACAGCAACAACATCATCAATACCGACAAAAGCGGTCGCACTTACAACGGGTATTTCAGTAACGAACATTGCAACTTAATTATATGGAAGTGGAGACAATATCGAAATTAATGTGCAATTTGCACTAAGTTTACAAGAATTAAAACAAATGACAAAGAGAAATAAGTAAGGGAACACTAATTTATAGCTTAAATCAACAACAACCACCTTTGTCTAGCTGTCTTGTCATTTATTGTTTATCTAGTTGTCTTTTCATTTATTGGTTATCTTAGACTGATTATACTATATTATACTTGGCAGTAACGAATGTAATATGGAGTTTTAACTTGTACGATAAAAATAACTTGGGGCTTTAAAACACTCCAGCTTAAATATGACTTTTAAAATTAATAACTTCGCGTGTTGTTAAAAATTAAATTCAGTTCCATAGAGGGTTACACTATTTAAAAAAATAATAAAATCCTACTGTAAAATAAGTTTTAGGCTTTACCAGAAATGTGAAAAACAACTTATAATGAATTGAAAAACAAATCAAAACACAACTCAAACTATCATAAAACGAATTTGTCCGTATATGATTTCAAAATGGATCTCTAATTGGAATCAGAGATTTACTGTTATAAAAATTATTGACCTGTTTCTATTTATGCCACTTTATATGCTGTAATATCGTTAATTCTGCCTCAGAGGTGTTTGTTCCAACGCTCATCAATACATTGACGATTCTGCATTATGTTATGCATGTTTATGTAATAAAACAAAGTTTTTTTGGGGTTTGGACTGCATTAAATTAAAACATATCACATGTACAGCCGAAGCTTTGCAATGGTGCACATTAGATATCAAATATTTGTTTTGAGAATTAACACAATCAAAAAACGATGTAATCGCTAAGGTTTCTTGGCGAGTTCCTATGGGCAAAGAAATAACTTCGTAGTGTACTTTTGTAGTATCCATATTTGGTCTAAAAAGCAACTGTATTGCCAATCGATTATGTGAACCATAATGACTGTGATAATCTTGACGTAGATTTCGATCAAAGTTTGCAGTAGTTAAAGTAGAATGTTCGGGATGTCTATGCTGACAAAGATTTACTATGCTATTACATAATATATGGTTTCCCTTTTTTCTTGCTAAAGATTTTATGTCAACCAAATATTCGTAACAAGAATATGCCCTATCTCTTACAGCATTGTGGGAAGTATCCACCGTATAAACAGACACAGTTGCCATTATCGTTACACTGCGCCCCGTTCTCATGCGTACAGTCAGGACCTACAATACACAGTTGAAATGCATATATATGAATTATGTACCTACTACTAATTACTAATTACTTTCTATTCAACTTAAGTGTGTAATTATGAACTATGAATAGGTAAAGCGAGAGAGAGAGAGAAGGAGGTACATTAACATACTGTTAAGCAAGTTTTATAAGTAGTATATATTTTCTGAAAATGTTTATTGGCTGATATTCTGAATGACCTTGACACGGAATGCAAACAATGATTTAGTGGAAAGCATACGAATATGATGGTTTTGTTGTTCCGGTACAGATGACTCGATGTAAGGCCTCCAAATCCGCAATGGGCAGAATATATTTTTCTTTGAGCAAAGACAACATGTAATACAACAATTGTAAGCCTCGTCACGCTTTTACATACAACAATACATTCAACAGCGTTTTCGTAATCCGAAATAAATATCGTCAACCTCCCAAACTGTTTATCAACACACAGTATGTTTATATATTTAAATAGCGTGAAACCGCGCTGCACTGTGCGAATCGGACAACACGTGTATTACTTGTTTTGTTCATAGAATGAAACTGTAAATTAGTCATCAGTTATGCGAACTGCCGCTACAAAGCCAATATAATCGGATGTTTTCCACAAACATTTCGTGCCAAGTTCATTCAGAATATCAACAAATATATATTTTGAGAAAATATAAACTACGTATAAACATTGTTTTACAGTACGGTTAGGCATCATGTACGACGTAAGTGTCGATAAACTTCAGCTCTCAACACAAATGCCATTGTATCATTTAAAAATAGCATTAATTCAATACGGACCATGTGCCTTTAACCTAACATGCTTTATACACAACGCGATATATTCGATTCAGGCGGTTCCATTCGCGGGTACAGGATTTTTAGTTAGAGGGGGTGGAATTTTCGGCGCCTGAAATAGAAGAACATAATACAAAATGTGGAACTAAAACGCAATTTTCGGCGCCTGAAATAGAAGGACACAAAACAAAAATGCGGAACTAAAACATAATTGTCGGCGCCTGCGATAGAAGAACACAATACAAAATGCGAAACTAAAACGCACGTGTTACACACATTGGATAACAGATAAATATACATGTTGTCACATATATTTTAAATTGTACAAATAAATCTGTGAACAAGTCCCATTAATAATGCCGATAACTGCTGTAATATTGAGACGTTCCCAAAGGTCTATTGTTTGGTATCTAAGTTTATTAAATTAAGAGTACTGATTGTACAATGTGCAACTATTTAGGAAGAAATACCGAACGACACGTACCTATACGTCATATTTTTTTCTCCCATTTAAATATAATTTATTAAATTACCTTAATTGATTTTTGTTATTTAATTTGGTAGATCTTTCAATCGATCTTCACAAATTTGTGCGATCATCACTATCCATACGTTTACAATTATACATTATATAAGTATTATACATCAGCACTAACGCACAATGCATTACTTTTTGCACAAAGAACATTGTCGCTTGACTGCAATTTACCATAAGGGCATATTATTATAAATCATCATTTTAGTCGGAACAATAAGAACACTAATGCTCTCTAGCCTTCCAGTCTATTTTCTATTGTAGAGAAATATAGACTTTTTAAAGCTTTCTATACAAACCACGCTGCTGTATTACATGTATGTAGTGCAATTTCGGGGATAATGTATCAAAGACCTAAAACGCGACTTGAAGTGCACAAACATATAAAAATATCTTCTTTATTTTCAGTATTTGATCTTAATCTACTGTGTTACATTGGAATATATAAAGGTAACTTAAAAATTTTTACAAACAATAATTCAACGATTGTGCCCTACTTACAGCAATTAGGGAAGTTGCCTGCAATGCTGCATTGACAAGTCCCTTCATTACAGAACGCTCCTTGCTGGTGTGTGCAAAGTACACCTGCATGAAAAATACGTATATGCAACGGATTGATGT